>JACGCM010000601.1:1800000-2132932 GCA_014058105.1 Kingdonia uniflora | reverse complement strand
ACAGCCAAGTCCAAACAAGTTACGAGAATGTAATAATAGATACAGTTAGTTCTTCAACTTTTCAATTAAAAAACAAAGGAGTTGGTTCCATTATGTTTTCATTTTATGATTCTCTTTTCTTTCTGATCTGACATATCATTTACAGTTCTGAATTTCACGCTTCTATATCTCCTAGAATTTCTTATCTTCTCATAACTAACGTTCAAACTGCAAAGTTAGTTAATAAATTCAGGTCATATAATGCCCATTGCACAATCATTTCTTAGCGGGGAAGATATAAGAGAAAAGAAAAAGGAATACCATAATAGTGACAAACAAAAAAGTAAAGAAGCTCTAACTTTCGAATCTCTTTTGTAATATAATAGCATTCAAGGTGTGTTCAGAATTATTTCGTTTGATACGAATGTTGCACAAGACCAGTAAAAACAGATGCAATTTGAGTAAACGAAGAATCATTTGGTCCAAAAAATCATTAAAACAACACCAAAGCCAAGATTAGTCATGATGATGTACAATCTTGAAAGTGAGAACGTTGTGTGGTTTAGGGTTTGTAGGTCCCCTTTTCCCCCACAAAGAGAGACGATATAACACCTCTCCTATTCATGTACTAAAATATTTCTTTGTGGTCTTTGATCTTGTGCGGATTGCTTTTGATTGATTCTTAGGTTTTATCTATTCTTTTTTTCTCGACTATTTCTTGTTTTTTATGTCCCTCATGTCTATAATATATATCTTCTATATATATAGACATATGTATTATCTCTCCCTCAAGCACAAAACAACTTGCCAAAACGTTCGTTAGAGAACCACCTGAGTGTCGTGATTCTCCCCCCCCCTATGACATAGTGCTTGCCAAAGATTTCTGAACACAAAATGAAACAACTGGAGTGTAGGCTTGCTAACATGCAGCCTAATCCACATATGACTACGACACGCACGCCTCCCGATAACCCTTAAGCGTCTTTTTATTTTTATCTCTTATCTTCGTAATGTTAGTATTAAGTATAATAGCATAAATGAAGAATTTGAATATTGGGCGTAGGCAATTTAATCTTGAACTTTTCTAGAGCTTCGCGGTTTGCTTGTATTTTTTCACCACTCTAATTAGATGAATGAGTGCGTTGTTGGGGATATACTTTAAGTTTTTCGCAACTCTGAGTTTTGCCAGTTTGAAGAGATGGTAGCTAATAAAGTAAATTGGGCCAGCAAGGATTTGCTGGGGTGGCAGTACTAAGGAGAGACTAGATTGAATGGTATAAAAGGGATTGATAAACCTGGGAGAAATTTTAGCGATGCTTGGACCATTCGGGTAGCGGCAAGACATTGCTTACCGCCCTCGGAGAAGAGCTGAACGGGAAATTATCCGTAAGATCACTACAACGGGCAAACCGTTCTCTGCCACGATTAAGCGGCGACAGCTTCGTTGCACAAGAAAATTTCTACCACATCTTACTGTACTGAGACTCTTGTTTTCACTTCTCTACTACGGACTTCCAACTCTTAACCCGAGCAAGAGACAGGTGGACCAGGATGAACACTGATTGCTTGAACGAGGTGTAACACGGTGTCGGAAAAATAGTATGATAGGTGGGCACTCCTTAGGGCTATACAGGGGGTGAGAAGCAAGAGAGTTAGCATAGACAGGAAATGTTATTTAACCCAAGTCTACTATTATCGATGAGCCAAACGGGCTTGGACGCGACTTACTGCTTTTCCCAGGGGGGGGGGGGCGGGATATTTTTACAAAAAAAAAAACAAAAAACTTTAACAGGTCAAACGTTTGAGCTAGTGGGGGCCGCATGTTGTCATCACCATGCACCCCATCAGCCAACTTACTACATGTCGACACGGTGGTATGCTGATATAGAGGGATGTCATTTCTATGTCACGCATCATCTGCTCTAGCTTACGTATATCCAGAGGATTATCCGCCTCATTTACCGTAAACATAACCGGCGAGCTTACTTGATCTTGCAAACGGTATGTTTTTCCTGCCCCCATTTTACCTTCTAAAAAAGAAAAGAAAAAATCCCAAACATAATTTTGAGATCAGTGCAATGCAGGGAGTTGACCTACTTCCAACGAAACCAAGGATGGAGGGTGATATTCAAGCGGCATAGAGCCAACAAGAGCAGAAATTGGGAGCGGAGGGCACGTCTCAGCTATGACAAGAAATTGCTACAAGGTGAAGGCGGAACTTTGCAGTGGCTGGAATTAAATAACTATGGTTACTCAAAGGATGGAAAGGGTAAAGAAAAGTTTGCAGTGTTTCCTAAAAAAACAATATCAAGAACAAAGATTTCTAAAAAAAAACTATGCAATGAACATATATTTCTTCTGCAAACAGTATCACCCAGGTATCTCAAAATCTGATAACAGTGTGAAACAGAAGGCGAAGAAAATGACTCTAATCTCTACTGGAAAAAACCTTAAAGTTAGAAATCTCTCGGTTTTCAGTTTTCTGCCAATAATCTTCACGTATCCTTTTGGCTAATAGGAAATAGGTGAGCTGAGCATTGGGGAACAAGCTCGGTGGCAGCAATTAAGGTTTTGGTGAAGAGAGGCTGAAGGAGCGTCGATACGACGCGTTTAACAGATTAAGAATCTTCAAGTCATAAGTGTTGCTGTTCTGCTGGTCTTTGTGGTGGCATTCCAGCATCCCACATCCAAGATCGGTAAATTATATTCCACTACTGTTGATGAAGGTGTGGTTAAATGGGCATATTTGGACTTTGGACACACTATGTTTCTAAAAAGTAGACGGTTTGACATTGTCCAAAATTTATTTTTTTATCGAACCCCGACTTCAACCGGACACGAATATTTGGGGTTTACATCTAGTTTTGGCCCATATTCATACGAATCAATAAGGGTCACATGTCCTTCAAGTTCAGCATAGAGCTACAGGAGGTTTCATGATGCAGGTGGCTCTCTTTTTTTTCTCTGTCTTCTGGGGTTCTTCCCACGGTACAAGGCGGTCTTCACATTTCCACAAGAACGGTCAATGCTAATAAAAGAACGCTCTTCACGGAATGTAGAGCTTTCATCCATACTTCTTAGCCAGACAGCAGGAGACCTGCAAATGAGCTCGCGCTACCAACCATGTTCGTCTCATTATTTACGGGATGCCAGGTCTTAAACCTGAACCAGTAAGCTCATGATCCCTCCTTGTGACTCCTTAAGTGTTCTCTTATTCTAAAGTTGGGCCTCTTGCATGTGGTGCGGTTCTCATGGATGTTAAACAAGCACCCACTTTGCTCGGCACCACACTTGTATCCTCCTGGCTGGGGGCTACACTAAACAGATTCCTCCTTCCCATTGTATGGTTAAAGTCTCTGAGTTACAGCTTTACTGTTACAAGCTTTTTCGTGGGTCAGTACACTGAGAAGGATTTTATGATGTTCCGAAGGAGGTTTTTTTTGAGTTGTAGTAGATTTTCTGCCATTAGTCTCTGGCGTTGGAAACACCTGGTGGATAGTAGAGTGGGCATCATGGGTTAATGCGAGTGGGCTCTATAGGTTTGGTGCGTACCTTGCCTGGCACCGGGTGATGTAAAGACAATTAAGAAAAGTTCAAATTTAGAGACGAGGAAAAAGGGGAAGCTGCGTTTTACATTGCCCCCATCTTACTCAACGGGGATTCCTACTTTATGTTTTGACAAACACTACGACTGTCAGCACAAGTGTTCGGTTTGCTGTCCCTAAAGAAGCACAAACAATACTATGTTAACCAAGAAGGGTGAATGGCGTTGATTTTATTTTTCTCCGACCAAGGCATAGTGCATTGAAAAAGGGTTAATCCGAAGCTGTATGCACTTTCTGTAAGAGTTAAATGTTATTGAAATTTCTACAAATTAAATATACGAATAAGGAACTTAGTTCTTGCTTTTTGATGAATGAAGTGAATAATTAGATCAAAGACCTTTTAACCTAGACAAAAAGTTGGAAATCGGATGTGACAGAAAGTCAAAAAGTCTGTCAACTCTCTAAATTAGATTTATTATATAAAGTTTATTTCACTGCACAATGATTTTCCGCCTCAAAACAATAAATGTGATTTTCTAAGAAAGTAAAAGGACAGTTGAAATAATAAAAGAAAGGGTAAGGCTGACGAGATTACTTTTTGGGCAACTGACTTGGGACAACTTTTTATTGGGTAATGAAAAAAATCCTGTGCAAATTTTTGTTCGATTCTTGTTTTTGCAGCTTTCTGAAGGACATGACTTACTTGCCGGATTCGCTCTCATACTCCACCCATCAACTCCCAATGTTCTGCAGCGGTCTTTCATACTTCCCATCCTCAAGCCCAACCTCCAACGCACGACGCTTCTCTCTAGGATTCAAAACTGTCAGTACCTTCTCAAGATCCTGACTTCATGAAATTGCTTAATAAAAGGAAAATCTCTGTTGTTTCGCATCAGGTGGCTGCCAATTATCTCCTGGATATGAGCAATAGCAACCGTCAGTAAATCAAATTAGATTGAGAGCGTACCACGTTAATGCCAATTTAAAGCGAAAAAAGGAGAGGAACAGACCGACGGTTTTAGTTTATGGTCGTCCCAATCTTCTGATCAATGAGAGATGGGAGATTTGGGGGTTAGTGAAAGTCATAAACCTTCAGTCAGTCTGTTGCTTCCGCAATTTCTTGTCACTGGGGATCTCCCATTTTTCACGTATGTAGTGCTTCCGAGCTCTTTACTCGATAAGTGAGTCAACCATGTGAAAACGAGATATTTTTGGTACATCATGATAAATGATTTAGAGGGGGGGGCATGCGGGTGGATTGGCTAGAGATAGAAAGAAGGAAGAGAGAGGGCAGGAAGAGGAGAAGTCTAGAAAGAAGACGAAAGTAGTAGAGAAGAGAAGAAAAAGAGAGATGAGATTAGATAGGTGGGGGGGAGAGTAGGAGAAGAAGATGAGGAGTAGAGAAAGAGAAAGAGAAGAAGGGGAGGCAGTGTGAGGGTGCAGAAGCAGACGGGGGGCGGGGTATTAGGAGGGGGGGGGGGGGGGAGAAGAGAAAGATAGAGAGGAGACTAAGAATGGGGGGGTGGGGGGGGGTTTGTGGTGGCGCCCAGTAAGAAAGAGGAGAGAGATAGCAGAGCGGGGGGGGTCGCGGCCGGTGGTGGGCAAGACACATATCGATTAGTTCATATTCAGATAAGGCAAATTAAAACTGACACTTATAATGAAAAAGCGGACAGATACTTTGACATGATCTGATGATACCAGGATTGACACTATGTATTAGAACAAACTACAGCTAATTTAAGAGATTATGTCTGTAGCGAACAAACTTCTTACAGTCTAATCGTATCCTCGCAATAATTAGCGAACCATATGTTATAACATATAAAATCACAAACTTCTGTTTTTGTGTATGCTTTATTGGGGGGAAAAACATGTTAGACCCATTGTAATGTTTTTCCAACCTTTCATAATTTGCTAACTACGGCCATCAACCACATGGCAGATTCGAGTTGGCTAAGACAAATGTGAGTGGCAATAAAATTAGCGCTGGTTTAATCAGTATTAAGGTTAGTTCGGGTGGGATAGAAGAATTAAATACTAATAATATATGGGTAATATGGTCATGAGTAGATAGCTTCAGGAACATCCACTTAAAACCTACATGAAAACTTCAATTATAGAAAAATAAGCTAAGTGAATCAGGAGTAGCGATACAATATATGAGGTAAACTACGTATCAACATATTATACAATTACGTCAATTATTTGGCAACCTCAAGATGTATGACAATACAATACTAATTAGTTTACCCTCCGAAAATAATTCACTTTTTTTTTTTCCCTATTCTGGGAGATATGCCCAACAAATGACAGATAGAAACTGATGTACAATTGTGAATAAAAGACAGCCACGAAATTAGTGCCTATTTTGTCTTTCTCTTTGTGTCAGTATGCTTGGATTGGAAAGCTGACTGTGATGCTGGAAGTTATATAGTAATACTAGGCTGCAAATAAACACGTTCAGGTGTACTGTTGTGTGGTATGCATTTTAGGGGTTACAGGAGGAGAGCATTGAAATTATATATAATAGTGATGTGTCCTAATTGTTTCAAATAAGATGAACTCTTTTGTTTTTCAACCTACTCGCGCTCCTGTAATATGAATTATTGTAGTCAAAGACAGGGGTAGTGTATCAAAAGTTGGACGGGGATACGTCTATATAACAATTTAAATGACACCGATGAGTGGATGGAAACTGGAGAAGGGTAGATAACATACAGGTAGACGAATTGTTCTGGAGACTGACAGAAGGACTTCGAACTGCCTGGCTTAACCACAGTGTGCATAAGTTCGAAAACTTGACAACCCCTTTGAAGCATCAAACTTTTATGACCTCCTCTGATAAGGCACGCACACCCCTCCTGCAAAATGAATAAATGGTACTGGAAAAGCTCCAACCCTCTTAAACCCGGTAGCTTTAGGGGCATCCAGATAGAGAACCAATTGAGTGAATAAAACCTGAACAAGATCCTGGTAGGTTCATCCCAGTCCCGGAGTATTTTTACAACAGAGATCACAGCCGGGGTGCTTGTGGTGGACCCAATTTGTCTTTACATAGCATGCCATATATGTTAGCCGTCTCTTCAACGTTTTACGGTCGACTCGACCGCGGGCCTATTGTTAAGAAGTAGGTTCAACACACGCTTTTTCTAGCCCTCGTGCAAGAGTTTCCAGCTTCATAATCTGCCATTACATTCAACAACAGGAGGAGGACAAAAAACAATGAATAAATATGGTACAGGAAATGACGCTTTAAAAAGATATGTAATTAGATATAATTGAAACAATCAATCTAGCCTGAAGTCTGTTGCCAATTGCCAAATCTTTTAGCTTTGATCTCGTGCAGTAAGCCAAATTAATATTATATTTCTCTCAAATATTAATATGTATTAATCCACTTATTCAAAAAATTTGCCATTGAATGTTAGTAAAAGGTTTTTACCTATCCTGGTTTGTAATAATAAATGAAGAAAGTAGATTTGGACTACAGAAACAGTTATCACCAATGGATATGTGGAAGCGATTTTAAACAAATATGATGCATAAACGATTCTTTACGATTATTAATTACTACCACAAAGCTCTCTCTCTCTTTACTCCCTAGGTTCTCCATTTTTCCAATATCGCAACAACAACCTCTCTATACCAGGATCTCACAGTTTATAGAAGATTCCACTCTCTACATACAAAAAAATAGGTAACCACTAGAGATCCTAATTTTACGAGATTATTAGGACAAAATAAAATAAAATAAAATTAGGAAACTACTTAGAGATCGGTCAGCAAAGTGGGCGTCTAGGTCGTGGTCGCCCAAGACCCCAGACCTACTCAACAACCTCCCCCTTTTTGGAGGATTTCGTCCCCGCATTTAAAGAGAAAGGAAGATCCACCTGATCAACTCGCATCCCCATACTATTCGATAGACAAATGCTCAAGTGCCTCGTCAGTGATATGTAGCTGCTGAGAAATGAGTGTCATGGTTTTTTCCGTGGGTTAGGACACTCACGCATACGTATATCCGTCTTCCTCAATTGTAACCAAATGGTGTGCTGCGTCGCTGTGCTAACTTCGCCCAACGTTGGTTGCGTATTGAAGTAGGTGTCGTGGCACTGTATGTAGTCGGTGCTGAAAAGACGATATTATTGGAAGGCTTCCAGCTTAGCCTACAACACTTACAAGATCTCCACATCTCTGCTAAGGATGTGGAGAAAAGAGATAATCTCATCCTGATGCATTTGTAAGACCCAAGCGGAAAGCGAGATAACCTTTGTGCTTTGACTTAGATAAACAACACGGACATGACAACACTATAAAGCACTAGCATAATCATCCCACGAATGGTCTCTGCAAACCTGATGTCAGAGTTTGAAGTTTGGAAAACTTTGCATACCTCGTAAATGCTCGAAAATAGTAAACGAGCATCATCGTCGCCCCTGCATAACTACAAATTCAGTGATATAAATTATGGTCACAGGATACTGACGAATTGAACTATTTTACCACAATTTATGAATCCTATCCAGGTTCGTCTGCTACTAATGGTTAGTTCTATGTCAGTGACTTACTTAAATGGCAAGCATCTTATCAACTACATATTAATCCAATCTATAAAAAACCGTCTGATGGATCCATCAAACTTGGCATGTTAATCTTAACGTCAAGAGTTTAGATCTGGAACGTAGAAAATAATGACATTTGCGACCTGAATTGCCCTAGAAACTAAACCTGAGGGCATACCGTGGTTGTTGCCACGCACCTAGTTAGCGCCACATACCCGGATTTCGGCTGGTAATGCTCATGCAAGAACGTTGTACCAAAATTACGTGGAGTACTACAACAACCCGACCTTACCTTATAATGGAAACCAATCGTCTCATATCCCTCTGATCGAATCATCTCATTGCTGTTTATCAGCAGTAAAACAATTATGCTAGTCCATGTCTCTGCGGAATACCCAGTCTTGAATAACGAGAACTGCAAAGGTGTTAGTAGTCTTTGTGGTGCAGTTAGCTCATAAGGAGGTGTTCCCGCTGATATTTGTACCCCCAAACTTTTTTTTGTACTTCCTATCGGTCAGAACATATCTGGAGTACCCACTATATTTCTGTCGGCGCTATGTGAAACCCGATTTCCGAGTCTTGTGCGAAGCCATACAAATCAAAAGCTCTGTAGGGAGGGTTGTTTACGGCACGGGTTGCGGTGGTGAGGCGGCCAGTCCACCGCTGGCCACGTATGCGAGGGCGATGTCAGGGTGCTGCCCCTCGGACGATGGAAGTGGCAACGTGTTCGGAGGACGGAACGATCGTGTGTCGTCATTGTGTGGAGGGGTATCTTCGGGTTTCAGGGACTTTTCTCTCTCTTCTCGTCGTTCTAGCATTGCACAAAGTCAAGATCTATGGGAAGAGGGTAGGCACGCACCATCAAAGGACACCCAGTAGTTGTGTGAACAACGTGTGGCATGCAATTAGAAAGCAAGCGTGCCTTGGCATGCCTTAACATTGTCCCGACATGCCCTGCCTAGGGCGACGTACCGATGGACCAGACACTATGTGCCTCGCCCTATCGTGGATGCCTTGTTGATGCGAATTGGCATGTGCCTAACCAAAAGTGTTTGATGCCCGGTATCTCTCCCCAATCACTGATCGTTCTTAGCGATTCGGATGCCTCTCCGCAATCTTAGGTTGCGATGGCGTGACTCGTCCTGACCGTATGCGCTGGACTTTCGGTCCAATTGTGCATGGTCTCGCTTGTTGGGTACAACCCGTCACCAACGGGGTTGTCCGCTCGGATTCGGAGGGCACCGCCTGAGCCTTCTTCCTGAGGGGATTGAGCTACCCCTCAACGTCCCGTGAATCTGCAAATTTGTTGATGCTCTACTCTCAACTTGTTACAGACCTACAAAAGAACGGTAACGAGGGGGGTTCTCCTCTCCCTTTTGAATCGTACATTTACGTTTTTGGGGAAAAAATCATCATTTCATCCTCGCCACCAACACACCCGCACAACAAGTCAGATCATGGGTTGATGCCCGCATTTCTCCCCATCCGGAAAAGATTCCATTGGAAGACTCTCCCCTCCCCCTAGTTGAAACCCTTGCTGACCCTTCAAATGTCCACCCAACATCGGACAATGCATACTCTCGACGGAATTGGGTCATCACCACTATAAAATAGCCTCAATTTGTTTTGTCATTAAGCTTAGTGTTGGAAACCATTCAATCTTTAGCGGGAGTCCATAACAACGCCGTAGATTCTGCACGATTTCAAATGCTGCTCCTGTGTGAAGTTGACGATTTCTTGGTGTTTTCTACCAATCTTGCTGAAAAGGAAAACTCTCCACCAAAATGTTCTAGCTTCGTACAAGGTTGTTAATCACCGAGTTGCGAGAAGCGATTAAAAAATTAGGATTCACTAAGCAAATTCTTTGATTGATTACTAATACTACTAATACAAGCTCTCCCCTTTCTCTAGGTTCTTCCATTTCTCCAAATACGCACAAACAAACTTCTACTAACCCAGGAGCTCTATATAGAGGGTCTCCCACCTCCTCTACAGCTCCAAATATACTAGGTAAAACAGAGGATAATCCTAATGTTGAGAGGATTCTTAGACAAATAGAATAACAAATAAAATAAACGAAATTGGAAACTACGTAGAAGATCGCTCACGACAAGATGTGCGCCTAGGGTCATGGTCGTGATGACCCCAGCCTATCAAAACTAGAAAACTTTTGGACCCTCCAAAGCCCATCCAAATAATGTATGAGAAAACAACCATCATGAATTTAATTCGGTAAATAGGAACGTTAGTCATTTCAGAGGCAACAGAAAAATAAATAATTTTTTTAACGAACTATATAGATATTCCATTGGTTTTGAATAATAAATTGTTTGTTCTAGAGGTTCTAGTATAAAACTTTTTGTACGGTGTCAAGTGACAATGTATATAGCTATGTCTTTGAAATAACCCAAAGATCAATGTCAGTCAGGTGAGCCAAGTATTTGTGTTCAAACACGAATGAAAGCTGACCAAGTGTCTCGGGGTATAGTATACATGGAGTACCCGTATTGGCAATGGATGGTATTAAAAGAACAAAGCTTGTTTAAGGTTCAGACAACAGTTTCCTGCGTGCCAGTATCTACCGTATCTGGGATCAGAGGTCATGACAAGGAAAAGCTTGTTTAAAGTAAATTGGAGACGATCTTACTGAGACAGTCATGCAACAAACTTGACGACAATCATCTTCTCGAAACTAACTCGGCAAATCAGGTTTACCATTGGAAGTCCACATTGGACAGCAGATAGCTATCAAAACAATTTCTAGATAATTTTGATCCACAAAACCACACACTTTAACAATGAATACTCAAGTTCCAAAAGGGAAGAAAGAAAAAAACGGAGGGATTCTGTGAATTACTTGTGCTCAAGTTTGCTACCCCAGTCGTTATTGTAATTATTACGTGATACCTAGCATGACAAGTTAAGTATGAAAGAAACTTGTATTCCTTCGGGACGCCCACTCTTGTCAGTAGCAGTTAGAAGAAGGCTTAGGAAGGCGTGTAGTACTTCTTAAATAACGAAAAAATGGATATGGAGTTAGTCCACCTGGTGTACGGAGTGCGATTTTTTTCGGACTAGAGATCCATTACTGAGAAACATTGGCTGCAGTCTTTTCAGCCGACTCTTGCTCTTTGTCTCGTCTTTTCGTTTGGTTCGTCCAGACCTCACAGCTATGCTCTTGGAAAGATGAAGATGTAGAAGCTTGATTTCATTCATCTGTTGGATTAGGTTGTAACAAATCTTTACTAGGAAATCTCTCTCATGATCTTTTTCACCTCCAGAAAAATGAAGGTCGGCTCCATCAATTTTCTGCCAATCTCTGAAGCCTGAGGCTCTTCAAGAAGGAGAACATATCAGATCGGATAGAAAATCGTTAGTTTTATGATCTGAATTATTCAGGATTTGGTTCGTGAACATTCAAAGTGCCGCACCTTGGAAACTTCTGCTGCTGCTTTTGCACAGAGCTACAGCCTCTGCTAGACAGCAGCAACTACTGACCATTCATCGTCACTGTTATGAAGTGTTTTGTAGAAAAAAGTTGATTCAAGATTTTCTGTGCTCTAAATGAAAAGATTGGTGATGAAATTACCTACAGGAATTATTTCTGTGATCATATGTCATTAGTTTCACATCTGTGCTCCAAATTAATTTCTTAATTATTTTTAGCATTGACTCTTGATCATTTCCTTATAGTAGTTACCCTCCCACCTATATTGTTAGTCCTTTACTACTCGGCCCAAAATTTCCAAAATAGTGGGTATCATGTAGAGAATGTTGAAATCTAATGGGTGACTATTAATCATTAGGGAGTGGCCTGTAGAGATTTCAAAAGTCACTGTGCAGATGTGCTGCTAGTGAGGAATACGCGTACTCCAAAATAACACGGGCGGTGCTCTTAAAGGTGTATGTTTATTTACAAAGGAAACTTTTTGCCCAAAACAACGGTGATATAATACCTACGTGGTTGTCAATGGATTGGATATAATCCGAAAATCCAATTCTTCTAGGATATGGATGGCCCATTTTCCAATCCGAATTCGCAATCCAATCTACGAATAAGTGACATCCGAAATAATTGTAGATGCATCGGATGAGTGATGGTGTGGCTCAGCCCTACATCCCTACTACCTAACTGCTCCCACACTACCCTATAGCGATTCCACCCACGCGACCAGAATATGCCAAGTATATACCAGACGTTTATATTGTATGCAATGTTAAGTTCTACAATCATTGAAATATATTATGTACATAACAGAAAACAAATTTAAACATCTAGCTTTGTGGTAAGTGGGTACTTAGTACATCCATTGAATGCCCTAATAATACCCCAAATATCAAACCTAAAGATAGAAAATTAAGTAAGTTACCTTTATGGATGGATCAGCTGCGCTTGAGTATGTCACTTGTCTCTCGACGTACGGAATTATATGAGCATCAAAAGAAGGTAACCGCAGTTTTCCTATATCAACCCACTGCCGTTGTGGACAGGTTATGGTTGTGGAAAAAATGCATTGCGCTTCGGGAAGCATAGAGGTAGTCTAGTATGCACTGCATATCTCATCAACAATTGGAGATACGTGTTAGTATCGTAAAGTAGTCTAAAACTAGTAAATACAACAGGTTTACAAAATCAGGCAGATAAATACATATCAAATTCAAAATTTGAAACAAGAATAACAAATTTGGGGGACCAGAGTTCCAGCAATCCTTCTTTGATTGGAAAAACGTCAAGGTAAGTTTGGCAAAAAGATGGTGAAAGAGTTGAACACCAATTCTCCCATTAATGAATGGTTAGTGGGGTTTTGTGTGTTTTTAGAATGGTTAAACTGCGATAAGCAACACCAGGAAGGATAGCTTCACGCCTTCAGATTGGCTGCCTAAGGGCTGCACTAAGGGAACCTATCCCGGTTCAATTGAGTCGGACATGAAAGAAAGGGCACACCAGTTAAGAAACAATGTATTTAGCATCTCAAACAATAGATTAGTGTATCTCCCATGCTTCCTCCTCCCTCTAACCTTTCATTCCTTATTAGTAGTTTTTTTGTTTCCCTAACCCTTCTCCGCTAATGTACTAGCATATTTTCCGTCCCCAATTACGACAAAATAAAAAAAATTACTAAGTAATGTATGACCACCAATAATAAAGTATTAAAACAAAAGGTGGTGGCGAGTTTTACGAATATGGGAACCATACAATCTCTAAGTCCCACAGAAACAAGTAAAAAATTGGCCATTTACAAAACCAAGAACACCAGAACTAATCACATGGATGGGTATACTAAAACATACAAGAATCATATGAAAGAGAGAGGAAAAGAGTGGACTTACAGAGTTTAGTTGTGGGTTCGGAAATGGATAAAAGAGATTGTCAGATGGGCACTTGAATCATGGGCAGAAGAGAAGCCTGTTACTATTTGTTTCAATGGGGAACTTGTTATTACTCAAGGAGGAGGAGTATCATCTCGACTACGACCATTGGAGGAGGAGAAGAAGAGTTTCAATGGATATAGAGTTTTTTTCATTATTTTTGGTTATATTCAAATTGACCAATAGGGTCCGGCCCAACATACTTGAAGGGGTTTGTGACATAAGGGTAAACTTGTCTTACTATCCAAATCGATTCATAACTAGAAACTCACGCTATTGGAGATCATGCAAGGAGAAGAAGAGGGAAAGTAGAGGGATGATGAACAGAAACCCTACACTCCATCAGGCGAAGTCGATTACAGGACAAATCAGGCACAGCTTGGAGCCACAAACTTCTTAAACCAGAAACCAGGCACCCTCTCTCTTACCCTAATCAACGACGCAAGGGATTGCAGACACAAACTGATGCCCACGCAATCACCGTGCCGAAGAAGTCGCAAAGAGGTACTATTCTTCACCCCAATTCGCCTTCATTCAATTCATTGCTACTAAACTTCACTCTAAAATGTTCCCAGTTTGATCAAGAACAAGAGTTTTTTATTCCAAAACGCCCCTCATATCAAGAAAGAGAAGGACAGGTAAAAAAATCATTTTTTAACTTGTTTGGTGTTTTTTGATGCTGAGGTCTAGTGTAATTTGGGTTTTATGTAGATAGAGACTATGAAGCTGTAAGCTTTATGTAGTAAGACGCCGGGTTTAATGCGGAGAGTGCGAAAGCTGGGAGATAGAAGATGAGAGGAGAAAATGAACAGAGTAATCCTTCTCAGTACTCTGCTACTGCTGCGCCCCTGAAATGTAAGTGAAGTCAATTTTCTTAATAGATATTTGTTGTTTCAATTGTGTGAGATTATGGGGAAAAGGAGTATGTTCTTTTGGAATGCTGAATTTGGTTTTTATATTTTGAGCCACCTGAATCGTTATGCCTATTGAGGAGTAAAGAAAAAGCCAGGCCGAAAGATGTTTTTGGGCGTGGCTTTGCCTACGGAAGAAGAATTTGAAGTCCTAAAAAATGCTCACGGTATGTTTTTATGTTTTTCACAGCTGTTACCAAATTTGGGTTTTTATACGTTTATTGTATTGCGGATAGCTTATCCGTGTATCATGATTTTTCCGCTATAAGGTTCTTAGGACATTTTTGTAAAAAGCAAGCTGGTTAGGTAGGACCCATAACCAAAAACTATTAAGAAATTGGAAGAATTACAATCTTAGGTACAGTTCCCCCTAGCATCCCTTACAATGTGAGGTTGGCTCGTGAGGTTGGTGCTAGGGGTGTACAAAGCATCACAGATCCCATTACAAGTGAAGGACCCCATAACCAACTATAAGAAATGGAAGAATTACAATCTTAGGTACCATGTTCCTAGCATCCCTTACAAGTTAGAGGTTGCGCTCCCAGTGAGGTTGTGCTAGGGGTGTACAAAACATCACAATCCCATTACATGTGAAGCAAGTCCAGCATCACTTGTAGCTTTCCTGAAAATATGAAAAATACAGAAATATTCAAGTTTCCCTATGATGTCTATGATGGTCTGATAGAAAGTAAACAGCCATGGAGGCTGTTTCCCATCTCTGAAATAGTAAACCATTTGACGAGGTCTGTCCCACATAAATCTTTCTTGTAGCCATGTTGCACACAATGTTCAAGCCCTCTCATAACTGCTTAATCTCCTGATAGGTCACTGAGAGGAGTAGTAGCCCCACAGTAGCTCATCAAGCAATTGCAATCTATGTCTCTCCACAATCCCCCCAAGCACACCTCTACTCAGTCACCTTTCGGCTGAACCATCAGAGTTTGGCACTACCCACTGGTGCCATTGACGAACCAGGTGCCCACTTACATTACTTGGGAGTATGCACCTTATACTGAAAATGAAATGCCCCATTTGTTGAAGAAGTCTCTATTTCTTGGATTGTCAGTAGTCACCTTAATGGTCATGTTTGCCTTGCTTGGATTGTTCTTTGCTTCTGATCCAGGAGGATCTCGGGAGATTTGATGACAATTATATTCGAACAGTTTTTTTCTGTTCGATACCATTTCGGTTAAAGTCTATTCGAATACTTTTTCTTTATTTGAACAGAAGCTTGTTCTGTTCGAACAAATAGAGGCGTGATTCAGCATTTCTCTTTAGGCGTTTAAGGGCATATTTGGTCCTATTTTGTAACTAGGACTTGTAACCCTTATTAAAGGGGCAAGGCTAGGCATTGTTAGGGGATGTTAGTTCAATAGAAGAGTTCTAAGGAAGAAGCTTAGGGTTTAGAGTATTTTCATTATAATTACTTCGTTTATGCAATTGAATCTCTTATTTTTCCCAACCAATTTGGCATTCTTCGTACTTTTCCACTAACTAGGGTTTCTCTCTTCGTATTGTGGATTAAGTGGTATCAGTTTTCCAGTTACAATCTTCTGGGATTGATTGTGGTTTAAGGTCTTTACACGTGACCGTCTCAAGCAAACAAAGGAGAAGTTAGCCGTTGAAAATCCATCGCAAGCCTAATTCGAAGAAGGACGATTTGGAGATGGGCGATTCCGACGATCGACTCACGATTTTGGAAACGACGGTTTCCGACCTAACTTCTACTGTATGGGAGTTGGTAGAACAATTGCGTCTCACGAACCTTGCGAAGGCTTCCGCTTCAGCGACACGGCGAGGCTCCTCTCATCGGCGAGGCCGCTCGAGGAAGAAATGGGTTATAGAGGTGGATGGAGGCGACGATTTTGCGGAGATCGATAGTGATTCTAGTGATGCCGAATCCGACAAGGAGCGATCGGGTATTGGTAAGTCATCGAATCCTATACGTAATCTTCGTATCAATTTTAAGATTGAAATTCCGGTATTCGACGGTTCAATCGATGCCGAGAAGTTGGATAATTGGTTAAATAGGTTATAAACTTATTTTTCCGTTTACAAATACTCTAATGTTCAGCAAATATGCTTTGCTACGTTGAAATTCGCAAGTCATGCACTCACGTGGTGGAAATCTTATCGGAAACGCCACGATGTAGGAAGTTTGGGTTGGAAAGAATTCAAGGTTTTAGTGCGAAAACAGTTTTATCCGATTGGGTATGAGCAAGAGAGATGGTATAAATGGCACAATTTGCGCCAAAAGTTTGAGCAATCTGTACAGGAGTGCACTACGGCGTTTCATAACCAGGCTTTGGTTTTGGACATTGATGTGGATGAGTATAAGGTGTTCATGAATTACACGGGGGGTTTGTCGGAGTCTATTCGGAGAGAGTTGAAGCTCTTTACTGTGGCCAATATCGAGGACGCTACCGTGAAGGCAAGTACCTGAAGAGTGACAAAAAAGACGACAAGATCAAGTCGGGGTACAAGTCTAGTTGGAAAAACGAGCATAAGGGAGAGGCCAAAGGAGAGGGGTCTTCGTCCAAGGAGTTTCATTGCAATCATTGTAAGGCGAGTGGGCATATTTCTGATTATTGTTGGAAACTTCACCCGGAGCTTAGGCCGAAGGAGGAGAAGAGCAAGAAAGATAGATATGTACTAGCCACAGAATTTGTTGACCTCCCGAATTTAGATAAACCGAATCTTAAGCTTACACTTATGTTTCAGCGGAATTTGGCTACCGAGGAGGAGAATCGGGAAGAACTTTTTCATGTCAGTATTCAGGTGAAGCAGAGTTTAGTCGAGGTCATTGTGGATCCGGGTAGCCAGAAAATTTTGACTTCTGAGAAGTTGGTGAAGAAGATGGGTTTGACGACTACAGCTCATCCTAAGCTGTATGGTTTGGGGTGGATTCAAAAATATGCGGATTTGATGATCACGAAGCAATGTACTTTCAAGTTTGCGATCACTGAAAGATTTATTGACGAGGTGGCGTGTGAGGCGGTTCCTTTTGATGTGTGTCAGGTCATCTTGGATAGCCCTTATCTTTGGGACTGAGATGCGATTCATTACCAAGAGCTCGCAAGTATCGTCTTGTGAAGGAGGGAAAGGAGTTTTCATATTAATGCTTGTAAGGAGCATGTCACTACGTCTACTTTAGTAACCAGGGGACGGACCTATTGTTTTAGAGTAGGGGGGGCTATAGTAAAGAAAATATTCTGGGGCCCGAAATTATTTTTTTGGGTGTTCAAGGGTATTACGTCTTTACAACTATAAAGGGATCATGATCATACCAGTAGTTACAGAAAGCACTCCTTTCTAGTGATGTTGAATGTTAATACTTGATAGTTGATACTGTGAGGTTGAAGGAAACAACGAACAAATCAAATGAACCTTATGATAGTCGATAGGAACAGAGGGAGAGAGATGCTTGGAGAGAACTCAAAGATAAATACTTGGAGAGATGCTTGGAGTTGGAGACAGAGAGACAGAGATGGATGCTCTTAGATTGTTTGGTTAATTAGTTTCCACTTCCCACACTTTCTAGGTCGGGCTCTTAGATTGTTTGGTTCCCACACTTTCTGGGTTGGGTCACACTTTCTGGGTCGAGCTCTTAGATTGTTTGGTTCCCACACTTTCTGGGTAGGGTTGTGGGCTGCCAGGGCTGGGCTTTAGGTGGATATGTATAGGGTTTTTTTTTTTTTTTAATTGCTATATATAAGGCCTTTTTTGGCAAAAATCAAGGCCCCCCCCCCTTCTAAGCCTATAAATCCGCCCCTATTAGTAACGGCGACTCAGGTGAAGTGGTTGGTAAATGCGAGCGGCAAGTTTGTGTTATTGGTTCGACCGGTTCAGGAAGGTACGTCGGCTAGAGTGTTGTCTACTATGACAACGTCTTATAGGCAACCAACTGGCATGGGGACGTTGCAAGAGGAGGTTGTGGTACATACTGATCACAAACCGTTCCAGTTTTTAGCTACACAGTCCAAGCTACAGCAAGCTCGCCGGATGAAGGGGATGTCGTATCTCCAACAATTTCCCTTAATTATACAGTATAAGAAGGGAGTGGACAACAAAATGGCTGATAGATTATCTCGACCCCCATTACCAATTATTTCCGCTATGTTGGTTTCTAGCAGATACAGCCTTTTGTTACGTCAGGGTATGTTGCAGGATATGATGATCCCAAGGGGCGTAGTGTGTTTCGCCGAAAGGTGCTCCAAGGCAAGACATGTGAGTATGAATTGGATTTGCCGCCTTCTATGCAGATGCATTCGGTGATTAATGCCGAGCATTTGAAGCTGTTTGAGCCGTCTCTTTTAGATGAAGACTCTACAATCGACACTCGCCTACCGTCAGTTGATGACTTATGGATGGAAAGAGAAGATCCGTTGCAGGAGGATAGTATTCTGGAGAGGAAAGTTCATACTACAAGACGGGGTGGTTTTGAGTCGTTCCGCGTTGGGAAGAAGGGTCAGCTACCTAGTAAGTCGAAATGGTGCAGCAGGGTAATGGGCAGCGCCGCATTCCCACATCTTCAGTTCTAGCTTGAGCTGAAGCTCAAGGCTCCTAAAGGGGGGAGCCATGATCCAGGAAGATCTCGGGATAATTTGATGACAATTATATTCGAACAGATTTGTTTTCTGTTTGAATACATTTCGGTTTGAGGTGTTTTATTCGAATAGATTAAAATCTATTTGAATACATTTTCTGTTATTTTTTGTTCGAATACATTTCGGCCTGAGGTGTTTTATTCGAATAGATTAAAGTCTATTCGAATACTTTTTCTTTTATTCGAACAGAAGCTTATTCTGTTCGAACAGAGGCGTGATTCAGCATTTCTCTTTAAGCGTTTAAGGGCATATTTTGTCCTATTTTGTAACTAGGACTTGTAACCCTTATTAAAGGGGCAAGGCTAGGCTAGGCATTGTTAGAGGATGTTAGTTCAATAGAAGAGTTCTAAGGAAGAAGCTTAGGGTTTAGAGTATTTGCATTGTAATTACTTCGTTTATGCAATTGGACCTCTTATTTTTCCCAACCAATTTGGCGTTCTTCGTACTTTTTCGCTAACTAGGGGGGTTTTTTTTTTGCAAGGCAAGCCGGTTTTATATAGGGATCCGTAACCTTGAGTTTCCAACCCCATGAGGTTTCGAACCCACGACCTCTCTCTAGGTGGAGAGGTACAACCACCACTGGGCCCAGAAGGTTTCTCTCTTCGTATTGTGGATTACTTTCCAAATGTGATAGACCATGGAGGGGAAAGATAATCTTATAACCTGTGTAATAGTATCACTACAAGACAAAGAGCTCAACCAATCAGTCTCAGTAAGGAGATTAGTGCTTACTCTGTTGAAACTGCCCTTAGAGAGGATGCTTTACCTGATATTCTTGGCCAACAGACAGGCCATGAATAGATGATCGCTATTCTCCTTATCTGCCTTACACAAGGGTCAAAGAGAAGCTGAAGGCACTCTTCTTTGAGCTAAAGAATCTTGAGTAATTAAAATGTTAGTAAACATCATCCATGTTATAAAACCTTGTCTAAATATTACCAACTTATTCCAACAAATTTTAGCCCATTGAGTTTTGGGACTATGTTGTCTAATTTTTTCAACAGTGTCAGAAATGATGAAATCTCCATTGGTTGAAGGGGTCCAGACAACATCTTTAGTACCACTAAGGCACTAACCTTAGAGATTGGGGGTTCAATATTAAACAGTCTAGGTGTAGTGTTCTTTATGTGCTGTGGGACCATCCATTCTCCATTTATGATAACTGTATCCAGTCTAGCTCTAAGATTTAAATATGAGTTGTACTTGAAGTTTTCTCTAAAAAGGTCTATCAAAATGCCCTTTCCATGTCATGGATCTTACCAAAAAGAGGTGCCCTTACCATCCCGTAAGATATGAAGAGTTAGATTCTTGGCTTCCTCTCTTGATTATAAAATTTGTCTCCAAACCCAAGAGCATTCGGTGAGAATCTTTATGCTCCAAAGATTTCCACTTAATAAGGTAGAATGAGCCCATATAGCCCCCCATCACCCATATAGAAGCATCTCTTGAGGATCGCTTGAAGCTGTGCTTCATGATTGCAGCTTTGTTCCATGTCTCAAGGTCCCTTACGCCAGGTCCCTCTTCTTCTTTTGGTGTACATACTCTCTTCCATGACATTGGTCTGTGTTTCCTGTCTGGTTCATGCCCCTGGCAAAAAAATTTAACACAAATTGAGTTTATTTTATCAATCACATATTCGGGAAATATATTATTACTTCCCCAGTACACATGCATGCTAGATAGGACAGAATTGAGCAATTGGAGTCTGTCTGCCTGCATAAAACAAAAATCTGTTTCTCCACGTGTGAATTCTAGAAGTTATAAGCTCAATAAATGGAATGCAGTCCTTAGCAGTGAGTCTAGAAGATATTAGAGGGATGCCTAAGTACTTAAATTGGTCACAACATATTGGTCACAACATCTCTAATCTCACAAGCAACCCCAGAAAAGTAAACAGATGATTTATCATTGTTGACCTCGAGCCCAGTCAAAATTTTAAATTTACTAAGGCAGTCTTTTATAACTTTAACAGATTGAATGTCTCGTTTACAAAATACAAGGAGATCATTAGCAAAAGCCATATGCTAAAAATTGGGTTTCTTACATCTATAATGCAGACTAAGTTGACCCTCCTTCACTTTATTATCAAACAATAATCCAATAAAATCCGTGATAAGGACAAAGAAATAGGGGGATATAGGGTCCTCCTTAGGCCCTTTGTTAGCTTTATCCAGGCTATGAACATGGGAGGGAAATTAAGAGCCTCTAAAGTGGTGGTAACAGCTTGCCATTGAACTAAATCATAGGCCTTCTTCATGTCAATTTTAGTAGTACACCTAGGTTGTGTGTTAGAAGGCCTATGATGGTTTCTAACAAGCTCATGTGCAATCATCAAATGGTCAGATGCATTTCTACCTTCTATAAAAGCAGATTGACTCTTGCTCACAAGGGGATATATCACCATATTCATCCTATTTGTGAGAATTTTAGATTTAAATTTGTAAGCAACATTACAACAGGATATAGGCCTATACTCAGAGAACCCAATGGGATTGGACGTCTTAGAAACTAGAGCAATAGTTGTAGCATTGACTTAAGAAAGAAGTTTACCACTTTTAAGGAAGTTTATAATTGCTTTAGTGAGCTCCACCTTGATTAATTCCCAATTAATCTTGTAGAAATGGGGATTGAACTCATCAGGTCCTGCAGCCTTAATATTATCAATAGAGTGCATGGCTTCATACACCTCCTTTTCTGTAACAGCCTCTGTTAACTTGTCATAACTTGTCATGGTCAATGGTTTTGACCTTTTCTTTAAACTTCATGTTCTTGATAGTCTCATTGTAATGTTAGTGAGTTCTGGACAGCAGTAATAACAATAAGTTTAGGATCAGATATGGTATTGTTGTTCTCATCTTTTATATTGTTGACGGAGTTTCTATTCTTCCTCGATGCTATGGCTTTATGAAAGAAAGCAGAGTTGGAGTCTCCTAACTTAAGCCATCCATTCTGGATTTCTGCTTGAGGTAGGCTTCTTCAATTCTTGCTTTCGAAACGAAGTCCATATATGCCATTTTCTCCAAAATGTAATGGGTTGTGTCAGTGGGGCACCCATGTATGGCATCCTGTATGCTAGTTAATATAGATTTCGAAACAAAGTCCATATATGCCATTTTCTCCAAAATGTAATGGGTTGTGTCAGTGGGGCACCCATGTATGGCATCCTGTATGCTAGTTAATATAGATTTAGAGTCAGCTGTTTTAGTCACAACATCCCCAACTTGTTCTTTCCTCCAATTGAGGAGGGCACTTTTTACCTTCTTCATTCTAGAGGTCAGTTTAAACATGGGGTTACCCACCACTCTCTCCCCCCATGCCCCTCCAACAGTTTTCTCATAGGCATCTATATCTGCCTAAAAGTTGAAGTATTTAAAGGAGAGTTTTCTACTTCCCTGTTTCTTTTGCAAAGAGAGCACCATTGAACTAAACAGTGGTCAGACACTCTAGGTGCCTAGAACTCTGCAGCTACTGTGGGGAATTCTATGCTCCATTTTTCATTTGCCTCAAGTCTGTATTTTACTCTTGTCAGTGTGCTTGTTGAATCATGTATACTTGTGGCCTCTGTAGGGCAGGTTCACAAGGTTCAACTCCTGAAGGATGTCCTGGTGTCTCAACATGGAGTCTGTGGGGAAAGGCCTCCCTTCAAGCTTGTCAATGTTGTGGAAGTCTTTCCAGAGAGTCTCCCTTTCAACTGCACAAAAGACCATACAGAAAAGACAACAAAAATCTTTTTTCCTCATTAATGATGATACATTGTTTGAATTGTTTGTGGATGCCTATGATGGTGACATCAATAACAGATGGATCCCACCAGACTAGGATCCTTTCTTTATTGTTATCACAAGCATTGCTCACATACTGCCATCCAGGACATATGTTCATAGTTCTAACCTCATTATCTTTCACAAGTTTAGTTTCTATGATACCTATAAGAGGGAGTCTATGCAAGTGTAAGAACTTACTGACCTCCTGCTTTAAGGGTTCATTTAGGCCCCTGATGTTCCATGTAGCTGTAGCTATCATTTAAATGTTATCGTTAAAACATTAGCTCTGTGGGCATCCCACTCATACCTGTTTCCTTCAGATTGACTTGAGTTTGTGAGTGAACCCCTAAGCCTCACTCACATGGTAAGAGTGTATAGCCTCAATGTTGGGGACTTTAGGAGCTCCTCTTAAGGGTTGAGTTTCTTGGTAGACACCCCTCAGACCCTTCAATTGAACCACTAAGGAGCCTGTTATCTCAGCACAAACATTCTTACCCCCACCCTGATTTGTTTTCTGTTGTACTTGGCTTTGAGGTCAGGGCCATAGCGGATGCTCTTAAGGATATGGCATCTTTACAGACACCCCAAAAATCCTTCAATGGAGCCACTAATGGGCCTTTTGTTGCAGCAGAAGCACTCTCTCCCTTACCCTCTCTAGGCCCACTGGGACAAATTCTACTTGAAAACAACTCCATACCAGTAAAATCTGCAATATAGCACATGTTAGAAAAAGTGCAAATGTTGGTGTTAATAACTCTCTCCTTTGTACAGTTTTCAAACAACTGCCTTGTTGCAATTAGAGTGGTCCTGCTAGTAATTCTAAATCAAGATCTTTCAACCCTTTTAGCTAGAAGAACTATCAGAGTCACCTTTATCTTGACTAAGGCTCTCTCTCTCTCACTCGTTACATTTTTCTTGTGGTTCCTGAGGGACTGCCCTTGCAGGAGATTATAGATCTTGTTAATAGCCTTGACAAACCCTGCAAAGTAACAAAAGGTAGTTGTAGCCAACCCCACTCTCATAATTGAAATTGACTGGAATGTGGTTCCCATTTGTACTCTGAAGCAACATCAATGCTATGTGTGTCGTTCACTCTGACTGGAATGTGATGCAGGAGCTTGGTTTTGAAGTCTATCCCTAGACTAACTATATCAAATTCTCTCCTTGACTTCTCCTCAGTTGCCTTGTCTTGACATATAGGTTTTCCAATAGCACTAGCCACTCTAGCTATCCCATCTAGATTTCTCATGTAAAGGGATCTTGCGGAGGATAATCCATATTGGGATTGTAGTTATGGTTGTAGCCTCAGCCTCCATGAATGAACGCCAAGGTGTCACAAGAGACACTCTACTGGCTATGTCTTGGTGTCCCAATTCTAGAACTCTCTCTCTTTCCTCTGCCAGAGCAAACTTAAAGAAGTGGGTACAGTCATTCTTCAATGTCATCTTGAAAGCACCTTAAAGACCCGAGAGATGGTTCTTAGGGTCATTGAGTAACCTTACTGTATAGTTACTTTACAAAGCTTTGTTAGTTATTCTAGTGTGCTTACATTCCTGGTCTATTATTAGTGTGTTTGGTGTATGAAGTATTGGTCATTGTATTCTTGTAAAGGCCAATTTCCCTTCTCAGAGTACTAGGTGTAGCCGTCTAGATGTGGATAAAGCATTGCCTTATATTCATTTTGTAAGGGTCATCCTTGATCCTTATTTAGGCATTTGTGAGGGTTATAATCTGAACTTTTTGTTTGCCCACTAAATCAAGCAGTATCTAGTCTTGGTATTAATGCAAATACAGTTAAAACAGCAACCCCAATTTTCAACCTGAATAAGCATGATTCTCGCAGTAAACTGTCTTGTATTTGGTGTTAGAAAAAATTAAAAATGGATAAGAACAAGAAAATTAAAGCGAAAAGTATAATTGTCAAATAAACTCAATAAGAATGAAAAAAAGCCTTGGCATGGCCACATAATGAGCAATGGCCGACCTTCCAAACGCACTTCTGATTATCTTTGAAAAGTGTGTTTTTTTATTTCATTGCTATAGGCAATAAGAGGCCTCATAATCATAATCAACAACCTCAGAAGAAGTAAATTTGAATGACTTATGAGGAAGTAAAAGATATACCTGACTGCGATCTATTGGATGTGTCAATTGGAACAGGTCAAACTTAGGTGATTTTGTTATTTGGGGCTCCAAAGTAGATGGCTTGTGAAAAGATGATGGAAACATCCTCAGAAAACCCTTTTGTATAGAGGTTCAAAGACATTTAGTGACAATCTATTTTTGTTCCAATAACCTTAAGAACCATTGAGTATACTCTTTAGCCACAATAAGGTGTTCGTAGATCAACAATTTTTTTGTTAAAGGACTCCTATTATCTCTGGTCCACTTTTTCAGTGGGCTCAAATTAGATGGCTCGTGAGAATGTGATGTAAACATTCTCAGAAAACCCTTTGTCTAAAGATTTAAAGACATGTAGTCAAAAACGATCTTTGTTTCGAAAACCCTAAGATATCACCGAGTATACTGCTTAGCCACAATCTAGTATTTGTGGAAGGACGCCTATTATCCCTTGTCTGCTTCTTCGGTGAGCTGGATATACTGCTGCAATCTATGCAACATTGACACGGGTATGTGTGTATGGGATGTCGGACACGGGGAAAAATGTACCTTGAAAATATGTTGGATACACATGTCCAAGTGCCGCTGTAGGATATGCTTCGACATGCTGTTTTTTTGAATTATTCTGTGTACATGTCACATAAGCTGGAAAGCTTCTGGATTTGAGTGAAAATAATAAGCATATTCTTTAGTGTTAGCGTGCGTAATCTAGTTTCTGAAAAACTAACTTTTTCAATAAGTACAAGGAATTTAACTCCTTTCTAAGACATTCAAACTGATTTTTAGACTTGAAACAGCACCCTTTGTATAGGCTTGGATGGAGAACACAACTCAATACCCGACGCATGGACAATTATACAAAAGCTTTATCATAATTAAGCTGTCATATCATTGAATCATTATAGCCTAAAGGGTGTGATGTAACACGTGCTAGGTTTTTCCTAGACTTAAGACAACTTACAATGATATTTCAAACTATGTAGTTTTGACCTCCCTTTTCCTTTTTCTTTTATTCCCTCCCCCCCCCCCCCCCCCCCCCCCCTCTTTTCTTTTTTTTTCTTTTTTTTTTAATTCTGAATATGATTGTCACCATAAGGTTAGGAAATCACTTTAACAAATCAATAGAATAAAGAAATGTACGAATTCAATTATAAATTTTTTTGAGGTGGTCCACATGACTTGTCCTAGAAGAATGTTGTCCTTTATACTGTCGCGGGTGTTGAAGGCATTCGTTAAAGTTGTGTCAAATGTGTGTAAGAAATCAAAGACATCTGATTGGCAGCGTATTGAGTTTAAAATGTCACAAGTTCGAAATGTAAATTTTTGCAAGAATTGGTTGTAGTGCTTAAAACAATCCCATATCATAGAATTCAGCCATTCTCTCATAAGAACCTGGTTTCAAGGACATTTTTAATGCTTTTTAGTTTGAAGAGGAAGGATATTTTGAAGGGTTTCGCAGTTTATAACTAATTTTGAAGCCTAAGGTGCATCAAGTTGGATGCACTATAAAATAATAATTGTTGCGCTATAGGCACGCCCGGATCTACCATGTGTATGCACGAGTGTATCTTATATGAAGAAATATATTCAAAAGCAGTTATTTCTATTCATAAAGAACTTCAAATAAAGTTCATGTCTTATATTTATAGTTGTGATAGATTTATTGTATAGTGTAGAAAATAAAAAGGTTAGATAATTGATATATAGGCAGACAACAAAGAATTAAATTATGTCCTTTTTTTTTGTTTTGTTTTGTTTTATTATATCATGCCTCCTCTCATTAAAAAATATAAAGAAGTTAAGATTTACTTCCAGATCATACATTCTTATGTTTTAAAATACCTATTGGATTTTCTTACTCAATTTATTTTTAATTATTATAAACTTACTATAGTCTGAAGATTACATTTTTTTTCATGTATTAATTTACTTAATAGAAATGCCAAGCTTTACCGTAACATTTCCTTTTCTAATTTTTGTTACGTTGATACCATTTATCTTGATATTATTTTGCGACCCATTTACATGATTGTGATTTATTTATTTATGTGGCTTTTCTAATTTAGGCTGGAGACAGGTCTACCTGCAAGGCCGAAACCATTTGGAGTTGAAGTTCGCAATGTGAAATGTTTAAGATGTGGAACTTTTGGCCACCAAAGTGGTGACCGGGAATGTCCTCTGAAAGATGCAGTAATGCCCAATGAGGAGAGCCGATTGAAAAGAGATGATCCCTTGACCACTATCTTGGCGCAAACTGAATCTTGTGAGGTTAGTTATGTGTTTTAGCTTTGGTGATATTTGAATGAAATCTATTCAAATTCTTTATTTTCCTAGGGGATAGTTAGGTGTCCAAAAAAATGCTGATAAAAAGCTTGTGACACCCCACCTGAATAAATTATATAACGCGTCACATCTATATCAGAATCACTCGCAGAAACCAGAAGTTTAAGAAAAGTCCTGCCGAAAATTCGGCAGTAGTTTTCCTAACTATAGGGCATTTAAAATTTTTGTTCTTGCGCGGAATTATATAACACATCACACCTATATCAGAATTACTCGCGGAAACCAGCAGCTTAAGAACAATCCTACCGAAAATTCGGCAGCATTTTTACTAACTATCGAGCTTTTAAAGTTTTTGTACAAGTGCGGAATTTGTATAACACTTAAGGCTCCGTTTGTTTGGCGGAAAACAAGAATTCAACACTAATAAAGTTCTGTAAAAAAGGAAGTTGGGTGTTTGCTGCTACACACTTGGCGGAAAATAAGAATCCTGGAATTCCAAAATTCCCCAATTGGTGGAAAACTTGTAGCCCTCCAAAAGCAAGGTATACAAATTTTCCAGGACTCTTTTTGTTCAGTTTTTAGCCCCTATCTAACCTTTAAATCTCATAAACTCAAACGTCTTTCTCAAGAACTCCAGCCTCCCTTAAAACTCTCTCTCTCTCTCTCTAGGGTTTTGATAAGTTTGAAAACTATAATGTTGATATGTTTGTTCCTCCATTACAACTATCAAAGATTCAATCTAAGTTTAAAATAAAGTTCTAACTAAAAGTTCGCAAAGTTATACAAAGAAATGCTCTGGGAGAATCACTTGTTTTGGTGTTGTATTTTTGGACGCTTGTAATTCAAGTCCTTTGTCATTGAAGTTTCTTCCTCATGCGAGTACATTTTCAACTCGTTCAATTCAAACCTCTATCTCTAGATCTTATTTGGATTTTAGACTGATTGCTAATCTCGCCACAACTTGAAAGAGATGGATGAAGAATAGATTTGAAGATATGTGGGTGGGCTCAAGTACAACCATTGTTAAGCTTTCTTATCCCAAAAACCAAAATGAAGTGGCAAACAAGCACTGTAGAATTAAAATTTCAAGAATGCTTAAACTTTTTCCATGGCAGAACCAAACAGTGAAAAACAATTCCGTGGAAACCAAAATCGGGGTAAAGTAAAATGCTGGAAAATGAAAATTCCAGAATTCAAATTTTCCATGAAACAAACGGAGCCTAAGTAAAAAATATAATCCTTTGGTTCTAAAGCACTTGGGCCACAACACACTCCTATTAAATCTACACAATTGCACGATAACGATTATAATGACAGTTCAATGAATATAGATACATGATCTTTTGCAATGATACATAGGTATATAATTGTAGTGATATTAACAATATATGTATTACAAACTATCACGAAAAATTGAAGGAATAGACTCACCCAAAGACTATCCCAAAGCATTATGTGACTATTACATGGACTCAAATCTCATTCCTTACCAAGCCTAAGTCGGGTAACCAACCAAGGTCAACCTGTAAACGATGCCCAAGAGTTCCATCTCCCTATCACTGTCGTGCAATTGTGTGGATTTTTTAACAACATAATTTATGTGCCATAGCGTAGTTACTTTTGGGTGAGCACTTCTGGTTCTTTAAATTCTTGGACGACATTATTTTGGGTGCTTTTGTCAACCCAAAATAATTTGCGATTTTCTGCTATTACAAAGCTCCAGTTAGTATTCATTCACATATTTAATTTGCGATTTTCATGATTTATATCCCCAATCGTCTTTAAGTTTTCATGGATATTCATTTCTAAATTATTGTCTTCATTTTCCCACCTCTTCTTCTCTCTAGAATCGGATCATTCTCTCTTCTTCCTTTTCTCTCTCTAGCATGTCCTCTTTCTCTCTCTACTGTTATGAAAGCTTTGGAATGAAGAAGAAGACTAATGGGTGGAGATGAGTGATGTTTGGGGTGTTTGATTGGTGTCACCAAATAACATATGGGCTGCCTAAAATACCCATATGATGCCTTAAAATGACTCCAAATCAACAAAGAACAATTCCCCCCCCCCCCCCCCCCCCCCTATGTGTGTCTTTGTCTCGTGGGATTGAGCTGGACATCCACGACAAGAAAATCAACAAATTTTTAGTGGCAGCTAATTTGTCAAAATTCTCAAGACTTTCCCTTTAGTTATGTTAATGGTGAAATCTTGTTGTGGAATTCAATTTTTCTTTTTCTTTTTTAATTTATTTACAAAATTTGGGTTGTTACAAAGCTGCCCTCAAATCAAAATTTATTTTGGTAAGTATACTTTAATAAAAAAAATCCCCTTGGATTTCAAAACCGGTAGGTCTTTAAAGTTGAAGATTTTTCAACTCTAAAATAATAGTTGGAAAACATCTATAACAGACATAGCAGAAACCTTTAAGTCGTCTTTCTTGTTAGATATGTGTTTCACCTATATTTTCTTCCCATCTATTTTTGTTCTTTGTAATCATGAGAAGGGTATGAGGGACTCCTCCTAGGATCAAAAATGCATCTTCTTGATAATAAAAATAAGAAAAAAATCAATTTGATAGACTAAGTGTGCGCAATGGCAAGTAGAGAATGTCCCCAGTACTTGAATGTGGGTATGTATGTTTTAGAGAGACTAACTTACTTTTTCTTCACAAAAAGGTAATCTATTTAAGTTGGAAGGTCTGCAGTATTTTCCAAATACTTAATCCAGACCAACGATAGGAGTCATTTTGCATTAAATATGGATTGGAAAAGGACAAGTGACGTCAACATATGTCCGTTCGAAGAAATGAGCTAACATGTGACGAAAATAACTTGCGGCTTACTTCACTGAAAGAAACACAATTACGGATAAAAAAAAAGTAAAGTGAGTTGTCTTCTGTCTCGATCTTCTTCTGATTTCTCTCCTGTCTTTTGATCTCTCTTTTCCCTCTCCTCTCTTCTCTTCTCTCTCGATCTCTTAACAAAGGAGAGAGCTAAACCACCAATAACGACCAATTTCAAACACATTAGTAAACGAAATTTTAAGATGAGCTCTAAGGTGTGGATATCCTCTTTTGTTTTGAGATGGGAACATAAAAAACCCAGCAAAGGAGGGAGTTAAACCAACTTCCCAATTTCAAACCAGATGTTCCAAATCCCTCTTTCTATTAACAACCATCTTCTCCGTCTTTGACAACAACTTCAATAATCCTTCTCATAATTTAGAGATCAACCTATTAAAGGATCTTAAAAATTCTCCAAACACTTGCAGATAACCCAATGAAATCATTACTTCAGAATACAACTTGGGGAAGATGAGAGAGAGAGAGAGCTCTGGTTTAACCACATGTTAGACCATGCGTTGTAAAGCTGGAGTGGCGGATAAGATCTTAAAAAATGACGTGGTACCACAGGTACGTCTTAACATCACGTTGGTCCCCCAACTTTTTCATGATATGCTTTGTTCTTGTAGTAGATTCGAACTGGCAGACAGATTTATGGTGTAGTTTGAGAAGGCCCACTCGGCCCAAATAACTCTATTACGAAAACGTAAGACTTATAATATTTTTGGCCTAGGACTGATCTTAATTAATTCCGTCCAATAGGTGGATATTTATTTTGCTTTCCCAACCCTATACATGTGGTTGCAATGGAGTTCCTGGATATAATGGGACTCTTAACCGAGGCCAAGGATCTTATATTATTTATGCAAATGCAATTAATTGCAAGGCATTCTTCTAGGTGATTATCGGGCCGAAGGTCTTCTTTGGTCGACTCTAACAAAGTCACACCAAATCCACTTGTATCCGTGATTCTTTTGGGGTCTCCGTGACTACTTTGAGAACCAGAAAATTTCTCCTCCTCTCCTTCATCCACCATTAATGGTGCTCCAATTGATCACCCCTCTTCCCTCGAATCTCTCGATCCTTATTTTTCATCCAAAATTATTGATTTTGGCCAAAAACTAAAAGTGGGTATTTGGATTTCAGTTGTTTTACCAAGGTTTTAGTATTATTGGGTCTATGGATTTTGTTGATTTGTTGGATTTTAGTTGTTTCTCTAAGGTTGTAGTACAATTAGATCTTTGGGTATTGTTGTTTTTATTAGCACATTTGTCTGTGTTTTGTTGTTTTGTTGGATTTCAGTTGTCTCTAAGGTTTTACTATAAATGGGTCTCTGAGTTTTGGTTGTTTTGTTGGATTTAAGTTGTATCTCCAAGGTTTTAGTATAATTGGGATTCTAAGCTTTGTTTTGTTTAATTGCCATGGCATTTCTTTGAAGAGTGGGTTTTGTATCTCTGGGTCTAATGATAAAAGTTTAAACAAGAAGAGAAACTCAGGGTTTTGTTTGAAGAGTGGATTTAAGAGAACCCATTTACCTCTCTTTGTTGTTTGGGTTCGTTTGATTTGATTATAGGGTTTGAATCTAACCATTGATTAGATCCTGAGATCTACTAAGATTAATGGAAGTATTGGGGGAGAGAGTGCAAAGCTCTTTTGCCAAAATGGGTATACAAACGCTGTAGATTGAGACCGTATTGCTGTATACTAATAGTTTAAAAGTGTTAGAAAAAGTTCAAGTTGCTTGGGTTGCTTCTATAAAATGGAGGGATTTGGTTATCTTGCATCAATTTCAACGGGTTAAGTTCTATAACTGCTTCTTTTTAATGATGAATGCTGGACGCTTGCTTGCTTTCACTCTATTAGATGAACACGTATTGCATTTGACAACATGGATCCCATTCTAATTTTTTTCTTCTCTTTTTACATGAAATGACTGTTGCACGAGTAATATGCATGAAATAATAATATTTTGTGCGTTATGAATCTTACAGCCACTGAAGTGGGAACTGAAACAAAAACCTGGTATAAGTCCCCCTCGAGGTGGGTTCAAGCCAGATGACCCCAACCAGCAAATAGTTGCAGAGGACATATTTGATGAATATGGAGGTAAAATAGCTTTTGCCATTTTTATTTTTTTATAAGATGTTTTGAATACTGAATTTGGTATTAATATATATTTCCATTTGTAGGTTTTCTCGGTGGTGAGAACATCCCAGACCTGCTAACAAACTTCTCTGTGAGAAAATCAAGAAAACATTCAAAAGGTAAGAGTAAGCACAAAAGTCAATCTTTGGCAACTGATAGAAATTCAAAGGCTCGTCTTAAGAACACTTCGACGTCACCTGTTAACTCCGATGCCGACAGGAAGAGAAGTTCCAGAAAGAAAAAGATTAAGGATATTCACGAGAGAAGGAAACAACATCGTACTTATACGAGTTCATCAGACAATTCCGACTTGGATGGGAGTCATAAAAGAAAAAGAACAGTCAATTCTGATTCAGATCCGTCTGAAGATTCTGACTTGGACAGGTCTCATAGAAGGAACGGAAAAGAATATTCTGCTTCATGTTCGTCAGAAAGTTCAGATTTGAATAGGCGTCATAAAAGAAACAGAAGACAGCATCCTGATTCTTTTTCAGCAGACCGTCATAAAAGAAATAGAAGACGACGTTCTGATTCACTTTCACGGGAACGTTACAAAAGAAGCAGAAGGAAACCTTCTGATTCAGTTTCACCCGACCGTCATAAAAGAAGCAGAACAGAACCTTCTGATTCGGTCTTACCTGATCATCATAAAAGAAACAGAAGACTACATTCTGATTCGGTTTCACCTGACCGTCATAAACGAAATAGAACTCGACATTCTGATTCTGTTTTACCTGACCGTCATAAAGTAAGCAGAAGGCGGCATTCCCGGCACTCTGTTTCGGTGTCACCAAACCGTCATAAAGTAAACAGAAGACAACTTTCTCAATCAATTTCACCTAACCATCATAAAGTAAATAGAAGACGGCATTCCGTTATGGTTTCACCTAACCGTCATTCAAGAAACAGAAGACTGCATTCTGTCGTGGTTTTACCCTGACAAAAACTTGTATAGTTTTCAGATATAAAACAGAAGACTACATTCTAGTTCATTTGACAATTCTGATTCTGGTGGGTTTCATGAAAGAAGAAACGCCGGCATCAGCAATATGTTAAGTAGTCTGCTTGGCTCACCTGAAATTGCCAAATGGAACATGAACTGTTCAGTGGAGATGCCAAACTTATGTGTGTGCTTACTTAGGATTGTGGTTTAATCCACATTGAAGTAGTGACAAACAGTTCAATTCTGTTTCAAAATGTATGTATAATTGCATGTTTATTGTTAGCTTTGAGTGAGGACTTCTCACATTGTGTTTATGATTTGATATTAAGCAGAGATTATCTATTATCATATTGTTACCATTAGTCCATTCATCCCTTTCTGCTGCCAAATTAGAAGAGGTAGTAGTTTACCAAATTCTAAAAAATACTAATGAAGTGGTTTACCAAACTGTCATTGTGTACCCAGTCTTAGTTACACGTTATCTTTTTCCTCTTTATAAGCAAGGCTTACAAGGTTGACCGCCAAGGAAGGGGGGGATTTGTACAATCGTGCCTTCCAAAAAAATTAAAAAGATTAGTACAATCCACTTAGCGTACCCAGTAGGAACACCTATATTACAATATCGTGCTAACAACCATAAAATCAAAGCACGCAAAATAGAACAAAATTGTCACCTGCCTAAAAAAATTTGTCTATCTTCTCTTAGCTCCCTTGCTGAAACCAGGCACCCTAAGCATTTTTTATTTTTTTTCCTAATGAAAGTGATAATCATGATATTATCCCTAACTGCAGTTGAAATTGACATGTCTCATCCCTAAGAAGTTTTTCCACAACTTAAAGTCTCTCAGATATTAACTGGAGAACTTACCCTTCAGGCTTGAGATATATGCCCCACTTGGTACACCGGAAAAGTTTGTGATCACAAACACTTCCAGTGATTAGAGATTTGCTAACCGTTTGAGTCATGTATGGAGCAAAGCTTAGCTCATCTAATAATCAACAATTGCCTAATATTTATGACCTACCAATGGGAGCCCTAATTAACAATCTTATAACTTTAAGTTGAGGGTAATGTGGCAGATGTAACGATCGCAACTTAATCTCATCAGGTGCATAGCGATTAGGAGTCTGATTGCAAATCAAAACTTTATAATCTAATAAGATCTGACAGATGGGACTTAAACTTAGATCAAACACATCTATCTATACTTATATATGAAATGCAATGAATTTGGAGAATGGAGAGCTCTTCTCACGGATCTCTCAAATATTAGCGTGTCATGAGCAAAGGGTAAAATAAGTGTAAATTTTGGGATAATATTGTCATTTTTTCTCTAATTCTTTCAATTACTACTTAAATGGAAATGAACACAATTATTTTGAAGATGGTGGAGTGATGAATTTTATTGACGTCCTTTATAATAATGGTAGTGGACTAATTAGTTTGAAACAGCCAATATAATAATGATGCATTGATCTATTGCATGCATGTAGCATACCTTAACTTTATCTCTATATAATGCTATGCTACCCACTCTCTTCCCCCTCACCACATGCCATTATACATTTTCTTTCGTGAATTTGAGAAATACCCTGGTGTTTTATTATATATTAGCGAATGACCCCAACATTTTCATTTTATTGTGTTTTGTCCCGAATTTGCAGTTATCAACTGCAATTGACCCTAGTCAAGCCTACGCGGATTTTTAAAAATACCAAAACTACATTTTCCTTTAAAAATCATAATAAACAATTAAAAAAAATCTTAACCCAGAGTCGTTCGAACGACTTGCCAAATTTTGCCTAAAAACAGAAACAGCTAGAGTTGGTCATCTGGGAACCTATGTCGTTCGAACGACTCCCAATCTCATTCAAACGACTAGCTAATTTAAGCTAAAAACTGACAGATGCAGATTGGCTTGGCTTTTCTCATATCTCTGCAAACAACAAAATATCCATTAAAATCTACAAATATGCACAAATATCCAATAAAATCTACAAACAATATATGCCCAAACAACACAATAAACACAAACAACAAAATAGGAACATAATATTATCCATTAAAACACAATTAAGATGCCATAATAGGACCATAATATCCATTACAAAACAAGGTTTGAAAGTCATCCACAAAACATATCCACCAAACAAAAAGCAACAAAAATATGGGTCGTATTGTCTTAAACATCACATTTACCAAAAATTGAAAAGTAGTGATCAATCCAACCAACACTTTAGGGCTTCCAAGCTGGCCTGCTTTGATTGAATGACCTTCTATTTGGGCTTTCCCTACTCAATGTTGGCCTGGTTGTGGGATTCACTGTTGAGACTGGAACTGATTGAGAAACTTGTGTAGGTGGTTGGCTTGAGGGTTGATTTGTGTTCATTTGTGGATGGCTTGTCAACCAGCTTTCTACAAATCTAGTTGGAGTTAAGTTTTGGAAGCTGCTGGTACCTCTCCCTCCCCTCCTGTCTTGTCCTTCACCTCTAGTAGTTGGTTGACTACTAGTATCTTGAGAAGCTTGTGTATTAGATGATGTCTCAGTGGCTCTATTAGATGTCCTCCCTCAGCCTCTATTAGATGTTCTCCTATACCTCTATTAGACGCCCCTCTACCCCTTCTTCCTTGAACTATAGTTTCATTAGTAACTTGTGAGGCTTGTGTATTTCAAGGTACATGTTGTGCTTGTGGTTTAGGTCTACTTCCCCTTGGTTTCCAAGTACTTCTAATAGTGTTAGGAGGTATATCAAATCCCCGTTCACTTCTAAATCTTATTTGAGCATGTGGAGTGTCAACTATAGTACTTGGTTGGGAATTGATACTTTTTTGTGGGGCAGGAGATCATTTGCAAGTTTTTTTTATTATGCCCAAACATTTCACATTTTTCACATTTTTTTTGTTGGCCTTTTGCGTCATTTGAATCTCTTATTCTTACTTTCCTTGGTTTACAAGGACCTCTAACAACTGGTGGGGGTTCACAGTGCCTCTGTGGCTACAAAAAAGACAAGTACAAAATAAGCACATAATTAAGTGAACTCAACAAGTTTAAAGCAAGCATATTAGTGAACTCAACAAGTGCAAAATAAGCACATTAGTGAACTCAACAAGTACAAAACAAGCACATTATTGAAATAAATGTAAGTATCTTACTTTGCCCCAATTTGATGAGTCAGACACAACATGAATAACTCCTCTATATGTTCTTATATATGATGAAACATGGCTAAATGAACTACATAACATGTTCCAGTATAAGAAAACAAACTTATAATAATATGGGGAAGTAAATAGATAAATAAAACTTAAATACAAACTTGGCACAATCACACTAGCTGCATGAATGCAAGACAATCATAAGAGTTTCCACTCATTGCATTCACATGTATGTGAAGCAAGGTTGAACTTCCATCTAATCCCAGTGGGTCCTATTGCTACAAAGAATCTTTGTCTTCTCCTTCAAAGTGGTAGCCGCAATAATGTTTCTTCAATTCTTCAATGTGCGTTAGAGCTCTAGGTACAAGTCCATTCTGATCCCAGGTTGCTATCTTGTTTTTTCTTTCATGCATTAACTTCATTAGTATTAAGTTCAGCTTCTCAATGGCTTTATCAATAGGTTTATCCCTAATCCTCATTATCCACCAATTAAATGATTCAGAAAAGTTATTTGTGATATGTTCACAGTTTAAAGTAAAATCAAAGTGTGATTTACACCATGAGTTGTATGGTTCTCTATCCAACCATTATTTTGCTGCAGGATCATCTTCTTGGAGCTTGTCTAGGAAATACTGCATTTCAACTTGTCTACATGCTTTTGTTGCTCCCCATGCTAACATCTCCAAGTGGCTTCCTTTATGATATTTCTTCATATTTTAAAACATGTGTCTGAAGCAAAATCTATGATTGGCATGGGGATAAACATTGGTCATAGCATCAACAAAGACCTTCTGCCTATCAAAATGAATGTCAATTTGCAAGAGTGTGCTTTCAACTCATTCCAAAATTTGTAAGAAAGTTGTCCAAGTCTCTTTGCACTCACTCTTGCAAAAGTACATTCTAATTGGAAACAAGCCATTATTCTCATCAAGGCTCAAAATAGATAAGACCACTCCACCATATTTGCCCTTCAGAAAACAACCATATAATCCCAAAATTGGTCTACCTCCATTGACAAAACCATCTAAAGATGCTCTAAAAGCAATACATGTACCAGTTCACTACTTTGTATCGCCATTTGTGCTAATAGATGAAATAATATTAGGGTTCTCAATAAAATTTAAACATTCAACTCAGGCAAAACATTATATCCCATATCATAAGACCCCACCACTATCCTTTCCATGCAAATGGTCTTTACATTCCAAGCAGTGTAATAAGAAATGTCAATTTAATATTTTTTTCAGAATCTTCCTCTTGATTTCTCTAGGAGAAATTGTCTTGACATCTCCTACTAAGTCTTCAACTTCATTTGCCACCTACTGTGCATTAGCCAACTTTTTCCTACTCCCTTATTTCCTCTTACAATCATGTTCAAAATGATAACATTTCAATTCCATGGTATGCCCATCATTCAGTTTTGATACAAAAGCTAACCACTTACACTTGGGATCAGAACATTTCATTCTCAATTTGATACTTTTATTATTGATATAAATGTAATTAAACTGCCATATTATTGCAAAATTCTCAAAATACTTCCTTGTATCAAGAACAGTTGGCCACAGCGTTCCTACCGTCAACTCTTTGTATACAGGCCCAACAGTTTCCTTAAACAAGTTCTTATCTTCATCTGCATATATATTGTCTATCTGCTTAGTCAATCTCTCAAATTCTTCTCCTCTTTGGAGCTCTTCAGCAGTAAGAAAATCATCCCCATCCTGAGATGAATGAGTGTTGTAATAACCCTCTTTAGAAGCTAAATTATTAACATCCAATTCAGCATTATGGTCATCTCCCACTTCAGCTTCTATGTCATCTCCTACTTCATCTTCTTTATTAGTCCAAAGATTAATCCCAATCTCTTCCAAATACTCTTCATCATAGTCCTTAGATAATTCCTTATCACTGTCATATGTTTGAGGAAGTTCATCCAATGCTTCTTCTGGTAGCACACTAGGTTTTGACTTCTTTGGCATTTTCATCTTGTAGTCAACCCTTTTTTTCTTCCTTTTTGCAGAGATTTTTAAATTTGGAGCTGGTTTTGGATGTTTGAATGGCTTTTGGATTGTGTATAGATTGATATCAAGAATATTAACTCTACAATAAAAGTAGGTTACTCCAACTTACTTTTCATCACCTTCTGCCCACATCTCTCTCAACTCCTTGTCATTATGAATACAAAATGGGGTTCCATTATGCAGGCAACACACCTCAACACCTACCCCTTTAGGAACATAGTCACAATCTTCCTCTATGTTTATTATACTGGATACCTTAGATACAAAACCGTTAAATTCAAGCTTCTAACCCTCTATATTTGGAAGCATAATACCATTTCCCCCTTTGTAGTCTACATGTTTCCACCCTGTTTCACTCATATCACCCCACTCTCCCCCATAATTGATAACCATTTCCCACATATCATACTACTGCCTGTTACAAAATATGACCAACCACAACAAAACAGTATAAGAAATAAGACAAGACAAATCCCTAAATTTACAAAATGAGAACATTGTACACATAGTTTCCAGAAATCCTCAAACCTAAACCCTAATTTTTGTACAACCCAATTAATACAAGTCAACAAAAATTTCCAATTGAAAAGACCTAATTGATATAAATAACTCACATGCAAATACATAATTTGAAAAACCCTAATTTTTACAATCGCACCAAGCCTTAATTTTAACAATTACAACAAACCCTAATTTTTACAATTACGAAAACCCTAACTTGTTTTAATCACAGCAAAGCAAAATTAATTCAAGCACACATATTCTATGCGCTCAGAGAGAGAGAGAGAAAAAAAAAAACTTCCCTCTTTAATGCTTTCCCTTTCCTCTTCGGTGCGTCCATCTTCGTGCCACCGTTTTCCTTTTGAGGGTTTTTACCCATCATTAACACATACACAATAGAAAGAGAAAGAGTGTGACAGGGGAAAGAGAGGAAAAATAGAGAGAGATAGAGAGTTCTCATTTTTTTTAGTGAGAGAGATGATAAATAAAGGGTAAAACTCGGTTCAGACGATCAATTCTAGTTGCCTCATTTTGCAGGCTTAAATTGATAAGTCGTTCCTAGAAGACCAATCTAACTGCCTATGTTTATAGGCAGAAATTAAAATGTCGTTCGAACGACTTTGGGTTCAAATTTTTTTAAAATTGTTTATTATGATTTTTAAAAGAAATGGTAGTTTGGTATTCTAAAAAATCCACATAGACTTGATTAGGGTCAATTGCAGTGCAATTTGGGACCAAACACAATAAAATGGAAATGTCATGGTTATTCGCTAATATATGATAAAAAATCATGGTATTTCTCAAATTCACCCTCTTTCTTTCTTGCTACCCAAAACCGCACCCAAAGACACGGATCTTTGTTGTAATTTAATTGTGCACATAAAACTTGGAACTCTTTGAAGTGCCTAGCCGCTAAGCACTGTAGGTAACAGGTGGTACAAATTACAGATTTCTCCTAAACCTTGAAGTGTGCCCTGCCCTCTAAACAATCCCATTATTATTATCTTACGGGCTAAGTCTCCGTGTAGTCAGTCGAATAGTTGACGCGTTGTCTTAACGCAGCCCGCTATTTTATGCGCACACGCTCTCCTCCTATCATCCAATCTAATCCATCAACATCTCCCTCTATAAATACGCAACCTTCCTTTCTCTCATCCATTTTCTGATCACAAAGGTTGGTTTTCTGGGAATTATTTTAACTTGCATAAATCGGTGAGTCCTAACTTTTATTTTCCTGATTTGTTTCTGTAATCCTGAATTCTGATTTTTTTTTATATGTTGTGTTGATGTTTGATTGCATGTTTATTTTGCTGTTTTGTGATGTGGGTATCTTTTTATTTTTATTTTTTTTTCTCTTTGACACCATGTTCTACTTTTGGTTTGTGCAAGATAGAAGGAACATTAGGGTCGAAATATGGAAAAATAGTTTTGATACATTAGGGCTTGATTGACCAAGGGATTACATGTATGTCCCCTTTGTAGGCCATTCTGGATTTTGGTGCCGATGGAGGTATATTATTCTAGCGAAAACCTTAGGGTTAGGATTTGCGCCTGTGGGTCCACGTATATTATGTGTTTCTGGATACCCATTGTCCTGATCAGTGATTAATATGTTTCAGTTTGATAGATTGTGTGCTTGGCATGTAAGATAATATATTTATGCTGATTTTTTGTATAAAAAATAATAATTTTATTGGGCAAAACAATGGAGGTTTCATAGTTTCTAGATATGGTTGGTATATTAATAGGGTTGGAATAATTTTTCATTAAAGTGTTGAATATGTTGCTAGATCGACGGCTTTATGTCTATATATTGTTTTATACGTGATATACAGTACTAAAGTTAAGAACAATGGGAGGTGGGCATGACAACAACAATCCGGGGCCAAGGGAGTTGAATGACAAAGGGCTTTTCTCGAATCTTGCTTATGGAATGGCCGGAGCTGGACATTCTCATGGTCATTATCCTCCACCTGGAGCGTATCCTCCACCAGGGGCATACCCTCCACCTGGGGCTTATCCTCCACAAGGCTACCCTCCGCAGGCGTATCCTCCACAAGGTTATCCACCGCAAGGTTACCCACCAGTAGGATATCCATCTCATGGTGGATACCCACCAGCCGGGTATCCGGGTGCATATGGTGCACCTCATGCAGGTATTTTCACAAACCAATTTTATATTATACGTTTAAGGATACAATGAACTTTTTTGTCAGTGCATGTCGTTACATATAGATCGAGTCAAGGTTTAAAAAGGCGGAGGTGGTGAGTGCTTGTTAAGGCGTAAGCCTCACAAACGGCGAGGCGTAAGCTTCACGTTTTTCTTAAAAGGCTATCAAAAAAATCTAGATTAATTACAAAAAATTAGAATAAATAGGTCCATCTTATTTGTGTAAGCAAAGTGAGTAAATGAATATATGTGAATGCGGAGGCGGAATGAATTACCTTATATAGCATGAATTGAGAGAAGATAGAATGAATTAAGACAACAAACAATACCTTGTTTTATTAATTGCAAGATACCTAAAGGGCAATTTGGGGTAAGATAGAAAAAGAGATTTTCAAAAAAATGGAAAGTGGCGCCATCCTATGTGCCTCACATTCGCCTCCCTCGCCTTTTACGCCTCCCATTTTCCTCAAAAGGCGGCCCCTTGAGGCATTTTTCTTGAAAAAGCAGGTGTTTTTTTTTTAACCATGGATCAAATGATAGATTTAGATAATCGATAAATCCAACCACAACATGAGAAATAAGATAATAAAGAATTAAGGAAGTGCAATTATAGACTAAAATACTCGAGCTGCTTCTACATATCTTAATAATTGAAGAGGAGTGATTTAGCGAGATCTTCTTTAGGGGGTTCGTATGATGATCCCTAAGTGGTTCACGGAGTAACGTTAATGCACGTAACAGGCACCTTGATGTTTCTCCATGGTCCTCTCCTACTCCATGATGTGAAATCCACAAAAGGGTGCTTAGTTACTTTGTGGTCTTTGCTAAACCCTATTAATTTTAGTGTGAATGTAATTATACTATTTCATGGTATAATTAACAGAAGTTCTATAAGATGAGCTTTAATTGGTTTCTATATCTCAAAGAAAGCGAGCTTTTAGTGTTTCTTCACGAATTGAATTGAGAATTTCTTTCGTAGCATCTTCTTCTTCTTAATGAAAAATGGTGGAGACTACCTTTCTTTGTCCAAGTTTGTTTCAGTATCTATGAAGCTGAATTTCAAACCATAGTTCATAGGGAGGGCATATTCTCCATTCAAATATGCTGCTGGCATGGAGGCTATCAAGATATACGAGAAACCTATTTGCGAATTTAAATGCTGTTGTACTCCATATAAAGTTATTGAATCGTGAGACTTTTTACAGGGCATGGACCTGGAATGGGTGGAATGGGATTGCTAGCTGGAGGTGCTGCAGCAGCAGCAGCTGCCTATGGGGCTCATCACATGTCCCACGGCGCTCATGGGGGTTACTATGGGCACGGTGGTTATGGGCATCACGGCAAGTTTAAACATGGCAAATTCAAGCATGGGAAGCATGGCATGTACGGGAAGCACGGTATGTTTGGTGGAAAGAGGTATAAGAAGTGGAAGTGATATCTACACGGGAGCTGACTTCTACTAATTTTTTTTCCGCTATCTGATCTTTGACTACTAAAAGAAAACTTCTGTATGAGCCTTCTAGGCAGCAAATATTGCAGACTATTTTACCATATTTGTGTGTATATATTATATTTTGAAAATCTTTTTGTGGTTTGAATTCGTTGCTGTTGTTGGAGGTATCCTTATTCAGTAATATTGGAAAGTTTTTTTTCTCTCCAAACACATAATTTGACAGTATATTTGATGTAGAGAAATATGACAACTTGTAGACGGTAGTCGACTCTTGATGCATATTTGAAAGAATGTTACTGGCTTCTTCTACTGCTATGTATCTTGCTGTGATTGCACATCATTCAAATGTTAGTAAACAGAAATTCCATCACCGAAATTTGTTTGCTGCTGCACCAAATCAATTGATAATACCGATCATGACAGATTGAACATGAGGGAGCTTGTTGATTTGCATACTTATCTTTCAATTCCCATGACACCTCCATTTATGATATGCATAAGCTTGTAAAGAGCCTTAAGAGTCTACTAAGTACTAATCCTTTTGATCCCACATTGGATGGCTACTTTCGACCCCAATGCTAATTCCAGTCACAGTATCCACCTTTATTTCGGGTTTACATGATCTCTATCAGCTATTCATTTCTCATTCTCATTATCATTATCATTACTAAAACATTGGTTGTTAAATATAAAGGAATCAAGTAAGCAAATCAAGCAAGTAAAGAACTGGGCTTTGATAGTATAAGAGAGGAGATTTATTTCATTTTTATGATATATTTTACAATGAGATGATGCATATATATAAATGTTTGGAACCATGGCATGCTGCATAGCGTATATGAATAAACACATATAGTACAGGTGATTGGGCATGATATGTCATTAAATTGGTCATCTACCAAATGCATGTGTGACATGTGGATCCACATCATACTTATGTGATAAACTCATATCAAGCATGACATTAGAGCACTTGCAGCAGGGTGTGGGTTTGAGTTGGGTTTGCAAACCCACACTCAAACTCACACTTTGAGTCTCCCAGCAACTATTTTTTGAGTGTGAGTTTGCAAACGTGGCGCTACAGTAACTTAACCGAGTGTGAGGAGCTCACACCCAAAAAAATTAAATTTGGCGGTGTTTGGATTTCCGCGCGGTATTCCTGTTACGACCCGGATTTTCTGCGCGGTAAAAGGAATACCGCACGGTAATCCAAACTCCTCCAATCTCAATTATTTCTCTCATCACTCCTGACTACTTCTTCTTCCCCAAAACCAATTACAGAGCAGAAGAGAACCTCTATGCTCTCCCAAATAGCGAACTCCGGCACCAATAGTAATAATTTTACACCGTCGACCCCATCCTCCCATAACCCACCTTCAGCACCATTCGCTCAACACCTATCATCACAATTCACTCCATACCTCTACCAAAACCCATCGCAATTTCAACCTCAATTCCAATCACAGACCCCACCTCCGCTTACCATGTCGCAAGGGAATCCCAGTTATAGACAATATCAAAGTCCATTTGCACTCTCTCAACCACAACCTCAGGCGTTTAGCTCGTACTATCAACCCTATCCGCTCACTCAACCTCAAGGTTTTCAACCTTCAAATTACTTTCAGAACTACCTATCCATGGTAAATCTACTCAGCACAGTCAAAGTGATGCAAATGCGTCAATACCTGTTGAAGCGGCGACGCCTCAAAAAGAAAAAGGAAAAGGAAGAAGAAAAAAATACCCTCAAAACAAAGACAGAGTGTGAAAGTGCCAGAAGATACTGAGTTTTTGGACGAGATGGATAATGGTGGACTGCATTGGACGGAAATAGACTTTACGTGTCTCGCAAGGACCTAGGTAACAACTTTTGTCCAGACAGCAGGATACACAAAGGGTTTCACTTTCTATTAAAATGTCAACATTGCCTTTAACAGAGACCCCGAGTGCTCTATACGACGATCAAGTGGGTCGACCAAATCTCAGCGGTATACCCTTAATGCACAATGTGTGGCGTACAAGGGGATAGTTGCTCAAGAACAATTTAGGAATAACAGCGGGAAAATAGAATAAGATCGTGTACGTTCTAATTTCCTTTAACTCAATTTCATTTATTTCTCGCGGATATACGCGTTATTTATTTGTATTTGGTAATTTTGTGAATTGTAGGAAAACGATGCACACAAGATCTATCAAGGCTTGAATGGCAGCAATGACATCAAACACCGTAAAGCGTATAAAATTTTGGCACGAGAACCGCGATGGGCTAACCTAATGGATGATAGGTTAAACCATGCGGGGAATATACTAAGAAATGTAGCCAGGAGAACATCAGACAATTCTTCTCTGGGGAACTCGGTCAAATCAAACAATCTATCGGAGGACCCCGATAGCCCACCTACCCCTCAATCCACGAGCCCAAATTCCTACTTAGATGGTTTGTTGTATGAGGGTGGAAGCAGTCCCATCGGCCAAAAACTCTATAGAAGGAACCTTGCAGCACAAAAGGCATTGGGTGGTGTTGTTACATCTGGTAGCGGTATCCAAATAATGGTGGACGAACTACGGTTGGAGAAGAGACAAGCGAAAGAAGAAGAGTAGAAGCAATGCAACACTGGCAAGCCAAAATGGATTTCGAGCAAGCAAATGAAGATCGCAAAATCATGGAGAAAGACTTGAGTACTCTTTCTGGACATCAATTACAATACTATCTGCAAAGGCAAGCTGAGGTCATGGAACTTCTGGCCAAGAGGGGCGGACCAGGTACTTGAAGTGGTGATGAAATGTAATTTAACTTTGCTGTATATATAAATTTTCTTTCAAAGAATGTAGTTTACCTTCCAATAATGTAATCGTTTAAATAATGTAGTTTGTTATTGGAGAATGCAATCTTGTTTTCGAAATGTTTATTGCTGATAATATTGCATTAAAACAAATACAAGATTAATGCAATATCAAAAACATGTTTAATAAACTTGTACGACTAAGAAGCATTAAATTACATCAAGAACACACAGATAATACAATAAATTGAGTACTAAGTTTAATGATTTCCCTTCACGGCCCACAAATGCTCGATTAGATCATCCTTTATATCAAAGTGCAGTTCTCGACTTCGAATGTGGTTCATTTTTTATATAAAAGATTCTATTGTTCCGCATTCGCGTACAATATCAAACCGTGTTCGCCTTCGATAGTTGAGGGCTTGGCCGGATTGTAGTCTAAGTATGATGAGAATGCACTTCGTTCCTTTTTGACGATCATATTGTGCCTTATCACACACGCCTTCATGACATTGTTCAAAGCCTCGAGTTCCCACAATTTAACCAGATTTTTTATAACATTGAACCGAGATTGTAAAACCCCAAATGCCCGTTCTACGTCTTTTCGGCAACTTTCTTGTTGTTGAGCAAAGAATTTTTGCTTCGCTGTAACCGGATTGGATATGGTTTGGACAAGTGATCCCCATTTGGGGTATAAGTCATCCGCTAGGTAATACCCCATATCATAAGCTTTTCCGACAATTATATAATTACATGGCAGGACGATACCATCGGCCAGATCGGTGAAAATATGTGATTGTTGCAGGACATTAATATTATTGTTAGACCCTGGTAACCCAAAAAAAACATGCTAAATCCAAAGGTCATGTGAAGCTACCGCTTCAAAAATCAGTGTCGCCTTGGGGTAATGACTACTAAATTGACCGTGCTAAGCTTTGGGACAATTTTTCCATATCCAATGCATGCAATCAAGGCTTCCTAACATACCGGGAAATCCCTATGATTCTACGATCGCTTTTAACTTTTCGACATCGGCCGCGTTTGGTGCTCAAAGATATTCCTCGCCAAATATTTGTATAACCGCAACACAAAACCTTTTCACACATAACAAGGTTGTGCTTTCTCCTATTCGGATATATTTGTCAAAAAGATCTGCCGCAGCACCGTAGCTTAGGAAACGTAGTGCTGCGACTATCTTTTGGTACGGTGATAACCCCACAGTACCACCAGCGTTGTTGGGTTTCTGGATAAATTAATAATCATGTGCAACGACTGCATCAAATAGATGCATAAACATGTCTCTACTCATACGAAAACGTCGCCAAAATTCCCATGGCTCATATGTGCAATTCGGCTTGAAGTAGTCCCATATAATGTTGTAATGCCCTAATGGGTAATCTCGCTTCTTTCTCTTATCTTTATGGCCCATGACACTCCCGCCGTGACAATGCAAATTGCCGCCGTACAATCAAAGATAAGATCGTCAGAGGAGGACGATGGCGATACACCTGGAGGATCACCAATGGATGAATCAGATGATGAAGAAGACATTTGAGGCTATGGAGTTGTGAGAAGAGTGTAATACCAGATGGTAAACAAGTTTCTAAAGGGAGAAATGTAAAAGGGGAAGAAGATATGGGTCTTGGAAATCAGGCATTTGTCTGTTCGAATAAATTTGCACAATTTTGTACTGAGGAATTTTAATAGTCTATTCGAATAGACATTGAAAAAACTTGCTTAAAAACTAAAAAACTTCAGTCAATTTCAATATTAGATAATCAAGGCTAATGAACATTAGATAACCAAAAAACTTTGTCAAACCATTATAGCTAAACTACATCATGGGATTACAAAAAATAAAGTATTAGTAGTTATAGCTGAGCTTCTACATCGTCTACAAAAATATCAAAAACACCTATATCTACTCATAATCATCTCCAGTACCTCACTCCCTGCGGCTAGTTCCACCTCCCCTGGTTCGCGGACCAGATCCACGTTACCTCGTCCTCGCGCCACCTCCAGGTGATAGCGGCATCACCCGTACGCCACGCCCCTTCCTCAGCTGTAGGTCCTGAACGGGACAAAGAATTTTTTAAAATATTTTGACAAAATAAATATGACATTAAGAAAAAAAAATAAAAAAAATAAATACATAAATAAATTACTTTAATGGGCATATAGCTGATGATTTATACTGTCAATGTGCCTGTGGGCAGTAGCAGGCTCATCAGTCAACTCCTGGAGCCTCTGGGCGTCCCGCGTAGACTCTACAAGGGCGAGTCGCCGCATTCCATGAGTTAGGTGTCACAGCTCCTCTATGCCGTAGAACGAAGACATAGGTGGCGGGTCCCTCAAGCGGGTGACAGGGAGCATCTCACGCTTCCTTGTCCACTCTATGTGTCACCCTGAGTCTGGCCCCTCCGCCACGCTATGTAAACTGAAGTCCTGGGACAAGCTATGAACTGACGCTGACGTAACTACCGCGGGTATAGTACCAGCTCTGAGTGCAGTCGGTCAAAACATATCTATATTCCCCATCCTCTAGGAATCTATCAATAGGTGACCTACCTCTAAAGTTTGTTAAGCCTAGTATGAGGCGTAAGTCTCTCGCTCCTCCCCTAGCACAAACTACTCACAATCAAGAAACCTGGCCTGTCTCATTTCTTGTAAAACTGCTAGACCAATATGTGACGGAATGTTAAGCGGGGGATTCAAAGGAATATGCGCCTCGCCAGCCAACTACCTCAAATATCTATCCCTCAAGTAATATTCACAGTTTCCATTTGGTGCGTGAACTGGCATCCTCTTATGGGATATGAGTTTTACAGTTAGTATGTCCTCTATCTCAGACACCGCAGAATTTAACCAAGGTTCCCAAGTAATCGTCTCAACAGTGCGGTGGTCAATGTGGTATTTGCCTAGAATAAATAGATTGGTTGCCTGGTCATTTATTTTCCTCATGTTCCCCATCTCCCATGCTCTGAGACGCGGATAGTCCGAGAACTTAACATCTTCCTTGATAATAGGGTGACCAACCCCACAATTCTTGTAAAACCAATACTGCATTTTAGAACAACATAAAAAATAATTATAAATTATATTTAAGACGTTTATTGGAAGATATTTGATTTGTAAAAGGAAAAAGTGTTAGTGTACCGTCAGAAGTTGGGCAAATCCAGTGATGGAACCCCCGGTCGTGACTGTGGTATCTAAACCATGGTACAGGGAAACAAGAATAACAGAACCCCAGTCATATTGGGCAGCCTCATCCAAATCGGCCACGACCGCGAGATATCCAAGCGGGACAGTGTCGTTTGCCGTTTGGAACCACAAATGTCCTATCATGAAGAGGATAAAAGAACGAACAATAGTAATATTATCCTCCTGATTAGCTACGATGGTCAAGTACGTCCTTAAATATGAAATGCTGACGTTCCTACTCTTTATATGGCTGAAATCAGCGTTGGGGAGCAATTGCCTCGCATTGGATAATACACTCCTTGCACCGTTATATGGCAACTGTGTCGGATATCGGCCGATTGACAATGATGTCAACATTGTGAAATCCAATGGCGTGACCCCTATCTCCGCACGCGGGAGCAGAAATGTGTGCGTGGTCGGCTACCAACGCTCTATAAGCGCCTGAATTAGCCGATTATATGAATTGCTCAAGCGTATATCCATAAACTGCCCGAATATAATCACCACGGCATCCCTTACAGGTGGAATTGTGGAAATCTCCTTCCACACTTTGATTACTGTAGTGAACACACGCATCGAATCCCGATTTTGTTCATTGAGGCATTTTGTCAAACACTTGATTTATGAAAATAACAAATTCACAATTATACTAAAACTTACCGTGAGTTTCTTTCCCGTGTAATAAATATGACTGACGCCGTCTGGGAGTTGGGTAATACACCTCTGCAGGAAGTTTTCTTGGGTTGGGTTTGGTATAGATTAGGTTTGTTGGACATCTTCAAACTCCACTCGCTTTTTCTTCCTTTCGGACCCCGAGCAAGTTACGGAATGCTCTGGATATCTTGTCACTCTAAACCCATGCATAATACTGGGGTGTGGGTCTCCCTCTGGTATATGCATTTTAATTTTGTTGGAATTATAATTTTTTTGCCTTCGAGTTTGAGAGAGAGGAAAAAGTAAAATGTGGAGAATAGTCGAGTTTGGTTGCAAAATTAACAAACAGTTGAAGCGGCGGTGTTTGGAACCCCGTGCGGTGTTCCTTTTACCGCGCGGTATTTTGATCTCTTCTAAATAAATAAAAAAATTACACGTCACAAATCCCTACTGGCTGCTGGGAGAGGTCAGGTGTGGGTTGGGTTTTTGGTGGGCCAGCCTGTCAGAATTCACACCCAAATCCACACTCCCTGCTAGAGATGCTCATTATGAGTAATCTAAAAAAAACATGTATCCACATCATAATTTATAACATTGGTACCTTGTTGTACACCTCTTCCTATTTTGTTTTTATTCTTTCATGGTTAAAAAAAAAATATTCCTGCCTTTCATGGTTAACTTAATATTTGTGATGATGTGTAAGTTACACAAAAATTTGGTGAGCTAATGTACTATTTGGGACCATGCCTCAAGACGCAGATGTCCTGAATTCTATTCACCACTAATCGGTGCTACTCGTAAGAAGCCAAGGACTTATCCTGATTAAGCCAGTATGTGGGTTGGTACTTGGTGGGGTTCTTAAGGAATTCTTGGGCAAACGGTGATGAATTATGAACCTTGGGCTCTGCTTGGTATGTCATTTATACTTCCACATATCTAGGAATTCCGTTTATTTTTCTTGATCCAATTACTGCTTAAAATTAGATCAAAGAAAATAAACGATAATCCTTGATTTATGGTGCTACAAACGGGATACCAAGCGGAGCCTTGATCACCCTTGTTTGCAAAAATAATTTTGGGCATTGGGGTAAGGGCTATGACCCTATTTATGTTCGACTCAAGGGCACGTAACATGGACACAACATAGTTCATGGGTAGCCAAGGTTAGCAACAAGAACCAAAATATTACTCAAAGCTTTGAGCATCTCCTAAAGTACCTCATTCAGGCTCTGCTTGGTATGCTGTTTATACCTCCACATATCAAGGAATTCTGTTTATTTTTCTTGATCCAACCGTTGCTAATCATTGGATCAAAGAAAATAAACGATAATCTTTAATTCACAGAGCTATAAACGGGATACCAAGTGGAGCCTCAGTTGGGTGAAAAAAATCAAAATCCAACTGAGTGAGGTCCAATTTCATCTAACAGTACCTCAGTTGGTCTTTTTAACGCGCGCCTAAATGTTGGGCAGCCATTTAATTCCTTAAGAAAATCATTTTTCTTCTTTCAATCAGGCTCCTAAGTGTTAGGTGCCCAATTTAAAATTTTGTAGAAAAAAATAATTGGGCACCCGATTAGAAAATAAACAGACGCCCAACACTTGGGCGCCTGATTGCGACGTAAAAAAATAAGGTCAAGCTTTGTAAGAGCATCTCCTAAAGTACATCACTCACTTGGTTTTTGAGGTACCACGTAGGATTTTCGTAATCTAATGGTACCTCACTCACTTGGTTTTCTTCCTCAAAAGGCAAGGTTGAGTTTTGTTTTCTATGGTTGAACCTTGCCTTTTGAGGTTAAAAAACAACCAAACACAAAACGACACGTAGTTTTTTTACCTAATTTTAATTTATTTTTTAATTTTGTGGGTCCTTTTTTGTAATAGCTTATTTCTTATCTCGGACTTAAAGCATCATCCTCGACCTCATCAGCATACAAGAAACACTACTAAAATCATATTCAATATTCCTCAGTTCGAGTCATCACTTTCGACCTCCACATCAGCAGTTCGATTTACGCAAGTGTCCAGTCATCAATAGAGTCGTTGTACAGTAAGAGAGGTTAGGACGTTACATCATCTAGTCAAAGAATATCTTGCATCTACTTTGTAACGTCTACCATTAAGAATCCTAATGGTCATCAAACGGTCATATTATAAGACCTATAAATAGGACAAAAGAACTACAGATGAAGGACAAACAATTCTATACAGAAGAATCCCTACTCTGAAACTCCATATACTAAGAGTGCTCATTGTAATAAGTTAGCAACTTCAATAAGATCAACTTCACTTTCTCAAAATCCTCAAGAGAGGTCGTTGTAAAACCTATTCAAAGGTTTTCCACGCTAAATTATCTTGTTGATTGTTGTTTACTGTTTTTGAGCGTTCTAGACACATTTGGTATAAAAACTAAGTCTGAATCCCAGAATTAGGCCATTACATTTGGCATCGTCTCTGGGAAACAAAGTTCTCAAACCCCTTGTCTCAGAAACCGCTGATCATCTCTTTTTCGAATGTTACCTCCAGGTCAGAGCACGCCAATAGTTCAAGCATAAGAAAATGTTGCCCTAGCAGATCTGTGGGCCATCTTAAATTCTGAAACAGAAAGACGGGCTACTTTAGAGCAACAATTGATGAGTGTATAAGACACAATGAAGGTTCTACAGGGTCAACAGGTCGCCACCCAGAAGAACAAAGCCATACAACCTGAAGGCTCACAAATTTTTGTTTATGATATAATAGGACCTTCTCCGAAAGGCAATCACGCAGAAGGTGCACTTCGATCTAACCATCATCAACAGGAGATGGAGCCCATCCCGATCCAGGAGGCCCATCAGGTAGTAGATGGCGGTCCAGTTGGAGTCAGACAGATTGAAAATCTACCTCGAAGAGTTCGAGTCCCAGCAAAAGAACGTCTAAGTAAAAGGAGTGGCAACCATAATCCTGGAGAAGGACGTGTCACCCATCTGACCACTGCAGCTCGATAATACATGACACAGGAACATGTCGAGAGACGAATCAAGGAAATGATTGAAACTCAGACCCCGACTAATGGAATCCATAACAGATTATAGAAAATCCCGATCGCACAGGAGCTATTGGATAGCGAAGTCCCCACCGGATTCCATACTCCGAAGATCCGTAAATATAAAAGAACAAAACAAGTAGAGCACGTCAAAAAATTCTAGGACACCTTAGGACAACATTCCATGTCCAGCCACATTCTCTACCGGCTCTACCCTACCAGCTTGTCCAGATAACCTCTGCGATGGTTCCACACACAACCTGAAGGATCCATCACAACTTTCGAATAGCTTTGTGAACTCTTCGTCAAAAATTACTCGCACAACAAAGACAAATAAGAGAATCTATACTCCCTTTTCAGCCTTAAGCAGATGCCAGGTGAGAAGTTCGTGACATTTACTAAGAAGTTCTTGGAGTTAGCCTGAAAAGTAGATCGGCTTGACTAGAAGATTACCATTTCAGCTTTTACCAATGCGTTACTTGTTGATGGAAGGGCGAATAAATACCTCATCCATAACAAACCAACAACTCTGGAAGACATGATCGAAAAGGTCAATGGTTATATTAACCTGGAAAGAACGGTGTCTGATAGATAGAAACCCCAGAAGTCAACATTAACAGCTCGAGATCAGTTAGCCAGCCAGGACTTTAATCGTACTGCCGATCAGGGAGGAGACAGGAAACAGACAAATTCTAACGATGAGCGACCTCAAAAGGAAAATAACTTGCCCAAGCCCTGCCATCCCAAGATGAATGTGACCATGGCCAACATTTATCCTATACTTCAGAAGGATCAGCTTTTCTGTAATGCACAATATCTCCAACCCTTTGAGAACAAACCATATTGCATTCGCCACAAGGTCAGACATCATGAAACAGAATACTACTTTGCCTTATAACGGTTGTTAGAGTATATCTTCAAGTATACTAGGAGTGTAGAAGAAGACGAGGACGATTGGAGATGACCTTACCTTAACTATATTGGGACTAAAAACATATTTGATGGCGATCTCCCTACAGATTCTACAGAGAAAAGACGCGTACTTGATAATGCTAAGCGATACATCGTAGACAATGGTCTCCTTTACCAAATTCCAGTCACAGGACCGTACCTCAAATTTTTTCGAACAAAGAAGCTCAAAAGTTCCTACACGAACTCCATAAGGGGACTTGTGGTTCCCATGCTGCGAGGCGATCTCTTGCAAATCGAGCTCTTACTCAATGAGTCTTTTGGCCTAAGATTAAAGCTCAAGCCATTGAATTCACAAGCAAATGCGATGCCTACCAAAGACATGGCCCCCAAATTCGAGCTCTACCCTTGGAACTCCATTCCAGCAACGTTGTTTGCCATTTAAAAGATGGGCCCACGACCTTGTAGGAGAATTCCCTACGATACCTGGCAAAAGGAAATACCCCCTATTATCGACAGATTACTTCACAAAATCGGTAGAAGCAGTCCCTCTATGCCGTACGCACGAAGACGATGTCATCAAATTCTTCTGGGAAACTATCATCATCCGATTCGGTTTGCCCCCATCTTATTAGAATCGATAATGGACCTCAGTTCGTTGGTTCCAGAGTCATTAAGTTTCTCAATTAACACAATATCATCCACTCCCCTTCAAATCCATATTACCCTCAAGGAAATGGCCAGGCGAAAATCAATAATCAAACTATAGTGGATGGGATCAAAAAGCACTTGACAGAGAAGAAGGGTAATTGAGTCTATGAACTACCACATGTCATGTGGACATATTGCACAACACCTCGGGTATCAACTGGATGCACGTCGTTCTTACTAGTGTATGGTATAGAAGCAATCATCCCTACTCTATATTATCACCCAATACGCGACCATACCATGACGGATGAAGAGAATGAGTACCAGTTGGCATGTAACATGAATTGGATTAAGGAGACTAGAGACATACCACCAAGCCCTAGCCCAATCTTACAACAAGCGCGTTCGTCACAGAGAGCTTAAATTCAAAGATCTCGTCCTACGAGAAATTCCCAAACACAGAAATGAAGCAAACACTAGGAAACTGTTCAAAAATTGGGAAGGTCCTTTTGTTATTATCAGAAAAAAATGCCTTGGTTTTTACGATCTCGCCATTGAACATGGAGATTGAATCCCTAATCCTTAGAAAATGAGGAGATTGAAATTGTATCGCCGATAAAAATCCATCACAATATACTTTTCTACAAATCAATCTATCATCTTGTATGACGATCTTACATCAATGAAAGATTTATGTTCGATCCCCATACATCTGAATACTTTCTACTATTTCATACAATACTCTATCTAACACATTCATCGTACGTCAATCTTATACCATTGAAATATTTGTGTTCGTTTTCCCTACACTATAACACTCTTCTAATATATCTAACAAGTACTTCAATATACAGGTTATAAATTGTTTGTTGCTTTGGCCAAATTAATCATCTATTACATTACGGATCATTTATTGCTTTGGCCAAACTGATCATCTATTACATTACAGATCATTTGTTACTTTGGGCAAACTGATCATTTATTATATTATAGATCGTTTGTTGCTTTGGCCAAACTGATCATCTAGTACATTACAGATCGTTTGTTGCTTTGGCCAAACTGATCATCTATTACATTACAGATTATTTGCTGCTTTGGCTAAACTAATCATCTATTATATTACAGATCGTTTGCTGCTTTCGCCAAACTGATCATTTATTACATTACAGATCGTTTGCTGCTTTGGCCAAATTGATCATCTATTACATTACATATCACTTGTTGTTTTGGCCAAACTGATCATCTATTTCATTACAGATCATTTGTTGTTTTGGCCAAACTGATCATCTATTACATTACAGATCATTTGCTGCTTTGGCCAAAATGATTATCTATTACATTACAGATCATTTACTGCTTTGGCCAAACTGATCATTTATTACATTACAGATCATTTGTTGTTTTGGCCAAACTGATCATCTATTACACTACAGATCATTTGTTGCTTTGGCCAAACTGATCATTTATTATATTACAGATTGCATGTTGCTTTGGCCAAACTGATCATCTAGTACATTACAGATCGTTTGTTGCTTTGGCCAAACTGATCATCTATTACATTATAGATCGTTTATTGCTTTGGTCAAACTGATCATTTATTTACATTAAAGATTGTTCGTTGCTCCGGCCAAACCAATCACCTCTTACGCTATGAATCATTTATGGCTTCAACCGAACCAATCTGCCATATATGCTCCTCTACATTCGATAACCTCTATGACCATCCTATACAATAGATATTCCACTAATGCAGTATCGTTGATTTAACAAAAGGTTAGTATAAATCATTATCCTAGACATTCCTATTTTCATACATTATATGCGTTAGTATACATAGCGCATCCTACCAATCGTAACTCCTCACTGGAGCTATTACTCGAGACATCACCTATATTAGAAGGTCCTGTAACGTTAGGTGCATAACCTATGTACAACCGTTAATGCCTAAACTCTGGCATTTTTCCCATAATAATTTTCTTTCTGTCTCTGACCATACTCTATCTCAGAACTCCAATTTTGGCTACCATGGGACCTAGATAATCACACCGTATCGCCTCCATGTCACACTACGTACTTTTTCCAACTAGAACATCATACACCAGTTTGCTTTCTTCTTCCTATCTCTGGAACTCTAATACAAAGAATGAGATCACTGCTATCATATCTCTCTCATACACGTTACTTGCTTTAGTTTTCACCTGTTTAGACAGAATAAGCTCGCTAAGTTTAGTTTGAGCTTCCTTCAGCGAAGTTTTCAAATTCTCGTAATGCTTCTCTACTCGTCGTTTCTCATCCAGCATAGCAGAATTTCGAGACTCAAACAATGTCATAAACTTATCCATATGATAAATCAGAGACACTGACCCATCAAGTTCTGCTTCACGATTTTACCCTTCTTTCATCATGACGTATCTCCGCCTACAATAAGTCAGCGTCTAACTTCACATTTGCACACGCAATTTCATATTCTCATCCAGGTGCTCCAAGGTATTTAACTCCAACCCTTGTATGGTATGCTCTAGAGTGACTACTTTATTCCAAGCCGCATTTATGTTTTCATTATGTCTATAATGGGCCTTTTCTATCTTCTTTATCAGAACGTCAGCAACTAGCCATAACACTTCATACTTAGAAGCGCGCGCTCACGTATCAGCTACCTCCGCTTCAGGCACATTTACATGGAATTGTAAGTCTTTCACATTCTTACCTTCCTCCTCTAATTTTGTCAATAGTCCTGTAATACAAACTCGAGCAGATCTCAACTCCGCTTCCTGCTAGCTCGCTTGCCTCGAGCTACCTGTAAATCCAACCTCTTTCTTTCTTATAATTTCTCTTAACTCCTCTATCTTTTTCAGTTCGTTGGCTAGATCTGCCTTTTTGTTCTGTAGATCCTCGGACAATCGTGCTCTAACGTCTCGCTCTTTCAACATCTCCACCTTTGTTCTTTCTACTAACTCAGTAGCACTTTTTAGTGCGACCTGACTCGAGCATAGCTCAGCGTTCAGTTGTTTGTTATGGGCACGTAACGCATCACATTGACTTTAAAAAGCTGTCAATTCCACCTGTCGTCACAGTTTACATTTATAACAATTCGATTATACCAACATATTACATCTCACAGTTAATAAGTTTAAATCAAGAACATGGTATCAGAGTAATATCGATACATTGTTTCATTAATCATCACAGAGAACAAATTTCATTTATCACCAATAACAGTATACAAAGATCTAGCATATATGCAGGGCCGGTAAAAGAAAACTGAGAATACTCTATTTTTGATTCTTCAAGGAATGAAAAGGCTGCCCCTTATCTCTTGAACTCTTTTTGTTCGTTAATTGCACATCTATCAGAGTGGTAGAGGTCACATATATGCAGGGTCGGTAAAAGAAAATTGAGAATGCCCTATTTTTGATTCTTCAAGGAATGAGAAGGCTGCCCTTTATCTCTCGGGCTCTTTTTGTTTGTTAATTGCACATCTATCAGAGTGGTAAAGGTCACCACCTCCTGCAGAGGTTGTTTACGTCGCGATCAGGATAACAGGCTTTCGACCTCCTCCTCACCCTCTTCTGGTGACAGTTTCTTCGACCTCGGAAGGGGTTTGTCACCAACAATTTTTCCATCACCTTTGTTAAACCACATATTCTTAGCCTTGGCGTTCTCTGCATCAAAATCCTTAGCACATCCCGTCACAAACTTCCTAAATTCATTTTCTACCCTAGACAGTTCACCCCTATAAAAATCAATAACACTGTCTATATGACTCTCATGTTCTGTTCGAGCAGCGACTTTTGCTTACAACGGATATAGATGATCCTTTAATATCATTTGCGCTTTGTGCAACTGCCGATGCGTGTCTTTTTATAATACACCTAAATCCCTCAAATTCGCTTCTACCTTCATTCGAACAGCCACTTCTTTTAACAACCGCGTTGCTAAAGATATTTTTTGCTTCACGTGTTGCAATAACTCATCCTATAACCCCTTTAATTCACCATCTAATCTCTTTTGAACCTCTATTTTCTCTTTCCTTATCCTGAAAAATACAATTCTCTTGGCCCTCCGATCCTACATAAAGCCAAACGTATCAGAAAAAGGTTCTACATCACCTCATACAACAGACACACCAGCTCGAGCAGAATACCTTCTCGTCTCTAAACTATGACGATTGCGTGCTTCTTTAACTAACAACATAACTCGAGTTGGGTCCAGAACTGCGCATATCTCCTTCAAAAGCTCTGCATAAGCCTTTTTTAACCCTCGTTCACTATCTACTTCAACCTCAAAATACAATATTATAGCTATTAACATACTTTGACACCTAGCCTTATCACTCGGGTCGTTAAAATAAGTCAAGTCTTTTGGTTATCGAACTAATAACCCCATTTCCTCTTCCTTCCTTGACACCTCATCCCTTCTAATTTTTATCTTAACATATCAATATTAAAGATCATATAGCTCTTTACAAGTTTTCTCTGAATTTAACTTAAATTTCCTTCTCTTATATTCAGTTTTATTAAGTACCTGTTGAATACGAGCCACAAAATCCCTCGCTCTACTCAACAATCTCTCCATCTTGGAGTTCATTTTTCTCAGTTGTTCTATCTTCTACACAAAGTACAAATATTTTGTTACAATACAGACATCCAAAAAATATGTTTCAAATTATCACTCCAATTTAACAAATACAGAGTACTATCACTTTGATATCATACTAACTGCATCAAATCAAAAATAGAATACCACAGAAGGTTTAGAGATTCTTGCTGGTTTCTACCTCTGATGAAGGATCCAATGTTTGCCCAACCAGCAGACTTGCACCAAGACGTTCAGAAGGAGGATCCAATATTTTTTTAGCTACTCGAATAGGTTAGGCACTTTCTGATGGAAACTCTAACACCTTCTCAGATGAAACACCAACGTCCGCCATTACTGCCTTCAGAACCTCTAAAGGGAACTTAATTTCCTTGTACCTTCCGACCCTGCCTAGCTCCACATAAGTTGGACTCAATACAAAATCATAATAAGATTGGATGAAGTGATTTCGATCCACTTTAAGGGCCTCCACCGATTTTGACATTATATCATAACGCTCTACCAGATCTAAAAACTTTTATGCAAGCTTTACAGCCGCTTTAGCCTCTTCAGCTCTGTTCTCTTTCTCCAACTTTAGCTCAGCTTTGAGCTCCTTTACACAAGCAAATTGATCTTTGAAGTCCTTCAAGCAAGCATATTGAACTTCGAACTTCGCTGTAAGAGCCCCGAACTCCTGGCTCCTCTTTTCCAAATACTTTTTCGCCCCCTTTAGCAGAATTTAGAGCTTCCAGTACAAAGATACAAAGTCAAAGTCAGCACAAGAGTTTTCAGTCTGAATACAAAATCAACTAGGGACTTACAAAAAAAGAGTACCGCAAAAGTATGTTCGTAATACTTCGCATCGAGCTGCTTCGGATCCGTCCCAGCCATCGAGTAGTATTTCAGCTTTAGCTCTGCCATCTTAGATGCGGCATGAGGACTAGTTTGAGAACTACTCTTCCTGATGCCTTTTTATTTTTAGCAAGGACTTCTCGACCTCAGCAGGAGCAACTTCAAATTTCTCAGCCACATCGCCGTAAATAGACTTTACGATCTCTGTGCCGTAGCCACCCCTTAGTAACAGAAGTACTCTGCCGAGCTAGCCTCACGGGCCGCTGAGCATTCCATTTGGTGCTTTGAGATACAGGAGGTGAAACACTAAGAACATTAGCAACAGTCAAAACGACTTTTCCCTCAGCCATAGCTCATTTCTCCTGAGCTCGCTGAACTTTGGGGACTGTAGAATCTACCCTTTTATCTCTTCGGATACCCAACTTACTGAGTACCTGTTTTAGCTTGCCCAGATCTTGAGCAACACAGTCAAATAGGCTGGTCTTGTTCGGCGTAGATAAAGGCTTGGGCTCTGCTAAAGCAAGGAACGCAGCATTAAGTAACAAATCGAAGAGATGTTATAGTTTATTTGAAGATTGGTTAACATTACTTGCTCAAATTATAATATCTATGGTTTAGTTCGAGCGCCAGTTCATCCGGAATCTACATACAGTTACCCTCTACCCACACAAGGTGGTCGTTCTATGGTCTACCCGCAGATTCAAAATCAAAAAAATTTGGCCTAGCTGAATCACTATACAGGTAACCACTACTTCGACCTTCAACATATTTCCATTTATAAACTTTATCACATCTTCAGCTTCAAACTGCTTTGCAGTTCCTTCCTACCTCTATTTTTTATTCAGTACCTTACATACCCTCATCATTTCATAAACATTCCCATTTAACGGGGAATGGCAATACTATAACACATTAATAACCCCTTTCTGATAGAAGGTTAAGGGAATTCTAAGGCCATATAAGACCTGATTCAAAAAATACAAAAACCCATCCCTCGGGCCTGATATCCCGAGACGATTATAATATGAGAGATTAACCCCCTCACCAATCCCTTTATCCTTCTTCTACTTTGAAAGCATGGGATATAAACCTTAAACCATAAACCTTGCTCCTCCACATAACTTCCCCATTCTCCCTGCAATTTCTTTTTATATTTCAAGTATTCTTTCCCTACATCTACCCCATCTGAGTATATCACAAGGACTTTCTCCTTCTCTGATCTATCTTCCCTTTCTATCACCTCCTCAACCTTACTGGGTTCCCCACCCTCTATGCTTCTCTCTACATTGTTTACAGTTTCCTCCATCACACTACACTCGTCCCCCCTCCCAGACGATGATGTTTCCTCGGAACTGGACGATACTATAAATTTACTGGTGGGAATACTTGGTGTAAACCGCATATCAAACCTACAATATACAGAAATATTTTTTTTTATCATTTTCTCAACACCTCTAATTTACAAATTTCTAAAACAAAAAGAAAAAATTAATCATTTCAAATTTCCCTCTTCTTCTCCAAATACATATTTTCTCCCTCTAATAGTCTATTCATATACCTAAACTCATATCCTTCATATTTATTCAAACATCCCAAAACCCCTATATTATCAGATACACATATCAAACAGGTTACTATATATATTAAACAGATTACTACAAATATCATCTAGATTACTAAACAAATAAACCAGACAGAGCTTTATATTACAAACCTGTACTTGAAGATCATCAATCCTCTACTTTACCCGGACGTCTTTTCGAGAATGAACGATCCCGTCACTTCTAAGACACTTTTCTATCACCTAATGAAGATTTCCTTCTCAAAACATATTCAGCGCTCAAATGTTTCCTCTCCTTTGAAATAAGATTGACACAAATTTTATCTATCTCTGAAACTGTAGATAATTTATGAGGGAGAGAGAGACACATTTGTATAGTCTCTCTTGGTTTGTGAAACGACGGGTCCTTCTGACACACGTCAGCCATCCTTACTGTCTCTGTAGGCACATCTTTTCAGTTAAAGGCATCATCATGACTTCTGTGATAATGTCTACTGTCATCACGTCTGTCCCTATTGTTTGCCATTACACAATTCTGTACCACTTCCTCAAACACAGTACAAACTACCAATCACCTTACTTGTATACCCTGCCAGGATCGTACAACTTTCCTAAAATAGATCAATATTCAAAATTCTAAGATATCAATACAATTGTTAAAATCCAATAGCTGTCTCCCTCAATATCCGAACACAAAGATTAAAATAGAATACTTTATTCTTATTCAATCAGTTTGAGACATTACATTCGTTTATTCTCTCAAGAGCCCTCATCTTACATTTATTCAAACCCAACCACAAAACACTCAAAAATAGATTACTTATTATGAGATCCCATGCTTCGAGCTTACCGAGCTCTCCAGTCACATATTAAATAGTCTCGGCGATTTGCCTCCCTGCACAGAATGATTTCCCCTCTTGTTGCCCTAGCCTCTTCTTCAACGATTTTGTCACACGCGAGCTGTGAAAAAATGAATTCCCGCACCGCAGTACTCAACATCGACATCCGAAACATATTACACCAAAAAAATGGTCATACTATGCATGCTTACCTTCTTCATCTAGTCCAGTCAGATTCAATGGCGCCCATTCCGGCAACACGACATCGTAAGGGAGTCGGCGAAAATACCGCTCACAAATTTTAACAACCTTGATATGAAAGCAACCATCAACTGCCTGATGAGCACGCTGAGCACGAGTCCTCACCATGGATAATCACACCACCTCCATAATAAAATTATCCCTGCAGAAGATATAAATCAAAACAGCTAAGATTCATGATTTTATAGCCACCAGGAAGATCTTTGCAAATATCACCCTACTGATTTGGCCGAAGGATATATTGTTTAAAGAAAATTCACATAACGGCAGAATATCAACATCAAATGCAGAATATTGTGACATGTCACTCTTTCCATAGTATGAAATATCTCCTCCGATTTTGTACGAGCCAATATAAAAAGGGCAACATACAAGATCACACAAATTTAGCAGTAGCACCTACAGATCAATACCCACCCTTTCTCACAGTTTGGAAAACTCTGTCATCCAGTTTGAGTATACAGATCGCAGACAATAATATCTAACTATTTCCTCGAACTCCTCTCTTTTCAACCCCAGCTATAACTACCATTTACTCTCATAATCACGGAACTTCTTCCAGACCGATTTTCCCTATCTTACCCCATGATATCTAACTCCTATTTTATAAACAGCAAACTACACAAACAAATTCATGATAAAGAATCATGACCCCAGAACGAAGTTATTTCATTAATTCGAAAATTTCTTTATAGGATACTTTACAGATAACAAAATGTCCCCAATAATTACAACAAATTACATCACAAAGTTACATTTCGAATTGCTTTCCAGGAATAAGAAGAGATGATAATGAAAAACTAAAGCAACTTCCAAACCCTGATCCCATGCTGCAAGATCCGAGAAACAGTCAGAATTAGAAATCACAGATGAAAGATCTTCTTCATGGACAAAATCTATGGTCCATAGAAGAAAATGATCCTATGCATCCTCCCACCTCTTCCTCCAAAACCCCCACCCCGCATGTTGAAGGCAGATAGAAGGTCCTAGCTTTTACAAAGTCCCATTCACTAGCAGAATACCGGCGAGACTCCCTCGAACGAATGCCTACCACTTCATCTTCAATTGTAACAACCTCCTCCGCCAGCAAAAGAAGCCCATTTCGGCGCATCGCCTCAGATGTCAGCAGATAGTAAAATTGCACCATTTGATAATAATCATTCCCCGCCTCCATCACTTCTTCATATGGCATGCGGTGATAGGTAGGCGACATAGGAATCAGTGTCGACAAATACAGAGGTTGGTATCAAAAGTATCAGATACGTAATTCTTCTATCTTTCTACGAATCCTAGACTCCCGAGATTGGTTCCTGGTAGTCACCATACTCTCAACGGCCAAGTTCTTTACAATAGTCAAGAATGGAGAAGAAGAGAGTTAGAGACGAAGACTTGGTTCCTCACTCTCACTTCCGAATGCCTTTTATACTATGATAAGCAATTAAAATAGACTCTTCAGATTCCCAACGTCAGAAGGATTTCCCATGCCAATAAGCATTGACTAAAACCATTGGTTCTAGGAATCCCAAAAGGCATAAATAAGATACTTATGAATATGCATTAGAAATGATTCCCATATTTTAACTACAACATTAATGATACTTTTCAACTAATACCACTCGTCTGCAAGGTTTCTCGTACTGCTGGCTGAGAGGGGGCGGTTGTAATGGCTTATTCCGCATCTCAAACTTATGCTTCATCTTCGAACTGTATACGAGCTTTCAATCTCAACAATAGAGTACATGGAACAATCAGAAATAAGACAACAACATCAGGAAACATATACAACTTGAGTTTCTCAACCAACACCGCTCATCCCTAATGTTACTCATGCTATTGCTTGAGAGTCGTCTTGTAATAGCTTATTTCGTATCTCAGACACAATGCCTCATCCTCGACCTCATCACCCTACATGAAATACTACTAAAATCATATTCAATATTCCTCAGTTCGAGTCATCACTTTTGACCTCCACATCAGCAGTTCGATTTACGCAAGTGTATAGTCATCAATAGAGCCGTTATACATTAACAAAGTTCATGACATTACATCATCTGGTCAAAGAATATCTTGCATCTATTTTGTAGCGTCCACCATTAAGAATCTTAATGGTTATCAAATGGTCATATTATAAGACCTATAAATAGAGCCAGAGAACTACAGATGAAGACAGACAATTCTATGAAGAAGAATCCCTACTCTGAAACTTCATTTACTTAGACTACTCATTGCAATAAGTTAGCAACTTTAATAAGATCATCTTTTCTTTCTCAAAATCCTCAAGAGAGGTCGCGGTTTTTACTCTATTAAAAGGTTTTTCACGCTAAATTATCTTGTTGATTATGTTTTACTGTTCTTGAGCGTTCTAGACACATTTGGTGTAAAGACTAAGTCTGAATCCTGGAATTAGGCCATTACACTTTCATCTTTAAAACATTATGGGATATTTACTTTTTAAAAAACTAACTGAGGTACTATTGGATGAAACTGAACCTCACTCACTTGTTTTTTATTTTCTTTTCTACCAAGTGAGTGAGGTACTATAGAAGATACTCTTAGAATAGATTTATACTGAAGAATATCAAATTATATAAAGAATCCCTAGAGCTTCTCTCTCTAGAATTTGAATCCTCGAGAGAGAAAGGCTCCATCTTCATATCCTTTCTCCACTTTCAACACTCCTTACTCACTTCTCGATTCTTCCATTACATCCCTCTCCATACTACTGCCTCCTTCTCCTTAGTAGAGATTTCTTTGTTCTTCAAATCTTGCACTTCCAGTCTTATTTATTTTTATCCCTTCTTTTGTGTCCATGGAGGAGATGAATAGCCTTCAAGCATACCATATTCAGTGCCTAGTTGAGATCACGATTCGGTGATTAGTTTTTATGATAAGTGAAAGGGAAATTTATATTATATTACCTCTGTAGCAGTTATCGAGAGCGGAGATTCATTGAATTTAGAACAACATCAATAGCAAGATGAAATTGAGGTTTCAAAGTGATGATCAGAAAATGCTGAGTTGAGGACAAGGTCTTTATCTTTAAGAAGTTTCACCGCACTGCCCTTTGTAAATAATTGATTGCTGCGTCGCCTCCAAGATAATATAACAGAGTAGAAACTTTTCTTGCAAAGAAGGACCTTCTAATATTTTGTACTTTCAACTATTTTACTCGGATTCTAGATTCATGATCATATCGAAAAGAAGAGTAGAACTACATTTTTTTAGATGATTTAAAACTGAAGCACAACTTCTCTTTATATAGAGCAAGTTCAAAATGGTAACACGAGTTAATGGTGGGACACATCATCAAAAACGTTCAAAACAGGAGTAAAATGTTTAAGACTTAATTTCGTAACAGTAATACGTTACGTTGAGGAATTCAAAAAGAAAAAATTCAATTTGAATTGGTCTACATGGAACTCCAGGTCGAATAAAATTAGTTTGAATTGGTCTTCTGGGAACTCCAGGTCAAATAGACTCAGTTCAAAGTGATCCAGGTCGAATAGACTCAATTCGAATTGGTCAAGGTCGAATAGGCTCAATTCGAGCTGGTCTTGACAAAATCAATTCTTTCATAGATTCCCTAGTCCGAAGCCCAAGCCCATAAATCAAATAAAGTTTTAAACTCATTCTTTCTACCCGCCCCCAACCAATATAACACATTTTTTTGGCCTGCCCCCTCCTAAAATCGAGAATAAATGATCTAGGTTATATCAAAGTAACAAACTACTCTTCCAAGCAATTTAGGATTAAAAAAAAACACATAGAGCTTTGGATATATAAAAATATAAAACCTAACAATAACCAATGGGGAAAATGGAATGATGAATGCAAGAATGTTATGGCTTTCAAATGCATTTCCTCGAATGCCCCGGTTCCTAAAATTTGTGAAGATGCAGAGAATTTTTAGAAGAGGGAGATTGAGCTAATTCTACCAATTTCGTATCAAAAGAGTTCTAAGGTCTTTATTGCTAAGTTTATTCGTAAAGCCAACAAAGAAAAAATAAGAGAGCTACGAAGCAAGGAGTGGAGTAGTCGACTGTTTGAGATCTCTCCCTCCTATAATCTATTCATTATACACTTTCAAAAACTGATGATCGAGGCTTGAAGTCACTGCAATTTCCTTAAAATAGATTACACCCTACGCATTGTTTGTTATAGACACAAACAATGACTAAGTGTAAACTAGAAGTCCCCAATATAGCAAGCCTAGCCTTCACACACTCGACTTACACACGTGTGAGGGTACCTCCTACTTACACATTATAGTAATGTGTAACACTCTTTTCACTTATCCAATGTGGGACTAAATAGAAACACCAAGTTTAACATTTAAATCAAAGAAAACATATGAGGTTTTTTCCAACAGGTTTATAGTTCATCCATTGCTTTTGAAGATGAATCATAGTCTAAATAGTGTATAATGATATAGATGGAATAAATAAATTAGACTTGTAAAAAAAATGGAATCAATATTAATTTTTTTTAGCCTTCTTTCTGAGTTTAGCCTGGGCCTTACAGGGCCGACCCTACGCAAATCTTAAACCTAACAGTCTCAAAATATCTCTCTCTCCAAGTATGTAGTAATAATCAGACAGATTTCTTCTTCAATTATAGTAATCATTTCCTGCAAATCAATCTCTATTTACAAATTTGCTTGTTTGATTCTATGTATATAGTAATAATTTTGGCCTTCGATCCTCATTTTAAGGAGCCATTGAATGTATTCGGCCAAAATTATTGAAAACCAATATTTTTCACCTGCCTAATTTACCCTTCTCAATTTTTAACTTTTAGTCTAAAATAGGTATACGAAATTGTCATATTTGAATTCTTAGAAGGTAGTATTGTATTCCTCATTTTGCCCTGCAAAAAAATCCCTTAGAACTAATTACTTAAGGGTATTCTTGTAGTTTTCAATACAAAACAAACAATTTAAAACCAAATCATACGGCAAACTTGGTCTTGTTCATTACAACTCCCTCCCTCTACGTATCACGATCCAAACCCTAAGCCTGAATCCCTGCTCTCAATCAATCTAATGTCTATTTTCATGATTTTCTCTAATTAGGTTTTGCTCCATCGCAATTGAAGAGATGTCATCCCGAATCGACGAATCTAACGGGTAAGCAATTTACCTCAAATTGAATTTGCTCAAATACTTATAAATTTTCAAGAGATTGGTGTTGATTTATCATGGGTTTCATCTTCAACAATAGAGCATGTATTTTTGAAAGGGATAAACAAGATGATGATGTTGAGTACTTGCTGTGTTCAAAGATGGTAGATTCAAATTTTATTATGGAAGAAGATGATGTAATTAACTTGGGGAAATAAATATCATATGAAGAAAGTAGATCATTGTATCCATCACCATCACCATTCATGAAATTATGTGCATCTCTTTGGTTGGATTTTCTTAGACTTGTTGGGGAGCTTAAGATGATTTGGGAATTACTGTGTATTGTTCAATTAAAATTTGTGGAAAGACCTATCTATATCTATAAAAGGTCATACTTCAATCTGGTCATCATGTGCTTAAGGTTTGGAAAAATGGTCTATGGCATTTATAGTATTATGATGGGGAAATCTCGATTCCAAAATGGGTTCTTCAATTTTACTAATGTGTTTGCATTTTGCATTTTTTATGCATCATGTATTAACTGTCGGGAGTGTTTAATTTAAACTCTAGATGCGAAAACATGTTAAACAAAAAACATGAAATATGGTAAATTTGACAATTATATATTTTCCAGACAGACTTCAGATTCAGCAAAAAACAAACAAACATAAGTTTTATACTTCAGCATTCATCATTCATCATCCGGCTTTAGAATAAGTGTTCAGAATTAGAAAAGAAAGAAAGAAAAGCAAACGGCCTTTTAGTTTTAGTTCAGTTTTATTCTTAATTGTTTTTTTGTAAAATTTTCATTCTTGTATTTTATTTTGGGTATCACGTTGATCTTGATGTTCTTAATGTTATATACGGAGGAAAAAAACACGCATCTGTTCAAGATTATTTGTAAAAGATTGAATCAACTCATAAATCAACTCTTGCTGATGCAGAGAAAAAACATAGAAGAAGTCGTCAGAAGCAATTGAAAACTTATAATCTCTCCCTTCTCAAATCTTGGCAACTACCTACCACTACCAAGAAGCTGGGCAGCAAATCTAGTCATAAATTAATGTAAGTTTCTCCCTTCTCAAATCTCTTTAGTCTTCTACGTTCAAATCTTTACTCTTTGGGGTTCTTATGTGAGAATATGATCAACTATGTAATTTGAAGAAAATGGGAAATTAATGTAAATATCCAGATATTATCTGATAAATTACTTTTTTGATAAGTTGTTTTACAAAATTACATATTGATGTAGTGTATCTGTATACAAAGTAGGTACATTTATCGTAAGGTACAGTGAATGTATTGGTTTTTGACCCCATATTTTGTAGAAACAATTTTTATCATCCATTCTTATTTGAAAATTAAATTTATTTGCTCAGAGAAATAGAAGGGAAGCAGTTGCTAGCAGTCATCAACCATCCAAATTACCAAAGTAATCCTCTGGCTACCATTCAGCGGCATCTTGAGAGTACGCAACCTGTTATAGTCGAGGAACCAAAAAAGAAATCGAACAGAACTGGAAAGAAAGAGGCAAAGAAATCAAAGGCTTCTTCTAATGCTCAAGCTATGGATATCTGATGCAAGATCTTAGCTGACACAGGTTCACTTCGACAATACCTTGTTTCTCTATTTTTCATGTAGTCCAAGTATTTTCTCTCTGAGCTCACCACTTTCCTCCCAATTGATGTCTAACTAATTGGAAGTTGCGACATAACCCTTTCCTGGATTGACCATATTTCTTTCATTGGAATGTAACTAAGAGTATGAATCTGTGCTCTAACAATTTTGCCATTGTAATGTTCGATGGTTAAGGATGATTTGTTTAAATTCCCCTACTGTTTATTTTGCAGAGTTTATATATCCCTTCTATGAAAAGTAATTTCCCTGGTGATGATTTTCCCGCTGTAATATAGATGGTAGTTGTGTTCAGTCTAGTTGATTTAATTATATATATTAAGGTAATGTATGACATTTAAAGAAGTTTTTTTTAGCTAATTTATACTACATATGTAGTAGAGCTAAGTGCAGTTACATAGATAAAAACAATATTGTTGGGACTAGAAAAAATTACACATTTGACATTAAGCAAGGAAATTACTAATTTGTATTGTTCCGACGATGCAAGTAACATTTTTTGTGTGATTAGGCAGCGGCATTTAGATACGCTTCACTATAATTTGAAAACTGAAAGGCTCTCCCTATTTCACTCTCTGTTCTTTCTCCATTTCTTTACGAAATGTCAAAAAATTGGTAGTTTTACTATGCTATTCCTTCCTTCAGTTTCCTCTCTCTCTCTCTAACGCGTACATCAAATATCCCTCTGCATACTTCAAGGCCACACTGCTAGATTTGGCAAGTATCATGCCCAAAAATTTGGTTTTACTCAATCACAATTGAAGAGATGTCATCCCGAATCGATGAATCTAGCGGGTAAATAATTTACCTCAAATTGAATTTGCTTAAATACTTGGTAGTATTTACTGATCGATTTTAGTACTCAAGAATATGTAAATTGATGCTTAGTTGGTCAGAATATTGATTGTCATTTATTCTGTATTAGTCTATATTTGATGTTCCAAATAATGCAGGGTGCATGGCAACCATCTCTGAACATTTTCACTATACTAACAAGTATTGGGTTGCTACTGAGTGAACCCAACCCTGATTATGGCCTAATGTGTGAAGCTGTAAGTTTACATTTTAAGATGAGCTAAATATGGCTGCTTGTTGTAAATGAAAAGCTACGTTTAATATATCAAAGACATCGCTAGAATATGAGGCTTCATGTTTTACATCTTTTTATATGTAGACTTTTTCTTACGACTTATTTGATGTTTACTTCAAAAAATGTGCAGAGTAAAGAGTACAAATACAATAGGCAAATTTTTGATCAAAAGGCATGGGCTATGACTGAGAAATATGCAATGGCTAGGGCTAGCCGGACTAGTGCAGTCACAAAAAGCTTTCCTCCTAACCTGAGTTCATCTACGATAAAAACTAAGCCTGTCTATAACTTATCACTTATGTCATGTTTTCATAACTGTATCTCATATTACTGCAGATGAAAGATGAGCAACTGAACTTAACATCTAGAAAGACAATAACGAAACACTCCAACTCATAAGAAGCTCTGTGGGGTCAACCGAAAGTTGCCTTTAGAATGTTCAGTCCCATCGCAAAGTGAAAGTCACAAGAAAGAGAAAGTGGGGCATACTTCCAAATTATCTTTCTTGCACTACCAAAATGTTTCTAAGGCTTCATCAAAATCTGTTTTCAATTAAAGTGCACCATGTCAAGATCATGATGACAAGAAGAATGAGTTCCAAGCTCCAAGTAAATGCGTTGATCAACAATCTCATCAAGTTCACGAAGAGAGATCCAAAAATGTGAGAACCAAGGCAAGTCGTGACAAATTGCTTGGTTATGGCCTGAAGCTGTCATTGAAATCATTGTGCTCACTCAAGGACGGGAAACATGACAAGGAAAACATGGTGGATGCTCACAAGTTATCAGTCTTGCCACAAGTACTACCTGAGGCTTCGTCAAACTTGTTGCATTGTAATAGACAACAGGTTCTTTAACTTCATAACGAGAAAATACAAAACGATGCCATTAACATGGTTTCTAAGAAACAATGTGGGATAAAAAAGAAATTATCTTTGGAAATCTCTGGCTCCCCCAAGAATGATGATGATAACAAGGAGAATGTGCCGCCATTCTATCAGTTGAAACCCCTAAAGCATACCTGTATATTCGCCAAAGTCCCTGCCAATGTCACATGCTGATGACCATAATGATAACCTGTTTCGTCAAAATTATCTCGGGGACAACACCACGCAAAATCATGGAGAAACAGAGACTTCATTGATCAGTGAAAACCTAATTATGTTGGATAGCAAAGATAGCGATGAAGAAATGAAGGGACCAACAAGGTCTAGAGCATTGTATGCACGGAAGCATTTGTTTCCTTACCGAGACGGTGTTGTTCTGGGTGCTGATTCTCGAACCTCAACTGGTAATATATCTCTTAATCATCTATTTTTACTCTACAATTAGCTATATTGTTTGAAAAAATAACCTAAGATTTAGTCACTGATTTGCTGGTTTTGGGTTTGTAGGGATTTTGATAAAATTACTAAACTCACCGAAAGTAAATAACATTGTTTGCAGTGATTATGATAGAAACGGTATGCGAATTAATGGGGAATTGTTATTTTTTTTAGAGTAGATGTTGAAAACCATGAAATTTTATTTTTCTATAATTAGAATGATGAAGTTCAATATGAGCCTTATAATTAAGATGGCATGCTAAATGGGGATTGTTATGAGCTGCACATAGTTGTAGGACATTTTATGTCATTCTTAAGTTGTCAAGTAGGAGTCTAAGCTCTAAGCAAGATATCCTAAGATAAAATCGGCGATGTGAATACATTGAGTTTGTAGTTGGTCGAATAAGGGTGTGGTGAAAAAGTGGAAGTTGGGTTTAGCATTTTTTTGTTTGTTTGGATAAAGTATGTGTTGGAAAGAGAAGATGGTAGATGGAGAACAAGCCAAAGACGGCTAGATGGTTAAAGAAGGATATAGAAGTAGAGAAATCAAGAGAGAATGATTGGAGTGATGTTCTTAGAGCTTGAAGATGATTGATGAGGAGATTTACGTGAATGCGACAATTAGAAAAAAAAACCTAATTAAAGAAGATCATGAAAACAAATATTAAAGTGATTGAGAGCAGGGATTCAGACTTAGGGTTTGGATCGTGATATAGAGAGGGAACAGATTGAATAGTCAGTTAGCTTGGTGAATTTCGCAGGTAGAGAATAGAAAATGCAAACAGTGGTTCCAAATACTAGATTACTAGGAATATTGTCCGAGTAAATGATTCATAGGCCTATCATTTCATCCCACGATACTCATCCAGACCATGCAATATTGACACCAATACTTGATTGACACTTATATATGAAACCTTGTAGCCTCTTTTTTTGAAAACGCCTTGTAACTTCTTAATTGCAAATGGATCATTATGTCAGTTTCTTATTTCCCATTCATAAATGGATGTGCATAATTAACATAATATTTAGATACCTTACCGCTAGATGTTCTATAAAAGAGTTAACTACATTTGGTTAGAGTTACTTATAAGATCACCCTAACTAATAAAAACTGAAGATTCTTAATACAGTATTAAAGTTAATGAATAGGTCACTCGTACATGTAAATCTTGTCAGGAAATGGAACCATATCCATGTTCCTGTTCTATTACCAGTGCTCCTATCTATATCTAGACATTACAGTCGTTGATGTTAAGGATACATATTGATTACAATCCATTCATCTCGAGTTATCCTATTCAGTGTGTAATCCCAGAATAGCCCAACACGAGAAAGAACTTTGGATATCAAGATGTTACAAGAAAATGGAAAATTCTCAAAATAAACACCCATTTTAGATTTTGAAAAAAAATCACTAATTTCATTTGAACACAATAGTAACACATTATTGCGGACAAACTATTTCCTAAGTATTTTTGCCTGATCATTTAGTAAAGTATTAATAGTTGAGAAATATATGAAGAATGAAGATTTACAGTTGCTAAAAAAGATTATCAGGTAACAGCCACTAAAATGGTGTAGACTTACAGGTATAGGTATTCTTTTGTCATAAAAAGCAACATCAGGTGCAAGATATACATCCCCAATGCATGCGCCTTTTGCCTGAAAACATCAAGAATCATTAATTTCATTTGAACACAAAAGTAACACATTATTGTGGACAAACCATTTCCTAAGTATTTTTGCCTGATCATTTAGTAAAGTATTAATAGCTGAGAAACATATGAAGAATGAAGATTTACGGTTGCTAAAAAATATTATAAGGTAACAGCCACTAAAAATGGTGTAGACTTACAGGTATACGTATCCTTCTACATGAAAAGCAACATCAGATGCAAGATATACATCCCCAATGTATGCGCCTTTTGCCTGAGAAGTACTTTTCAAATAAATAGAAGCATTAGGCAAATTGTCTTTAGATAGCTAAGAATTCCATGGTTTAAATGCCCATTTCAAAAGATAGATAACATGACTCAAAACCAAACCTTTTGGCACATTTCAGCTGCTCACCTAAAAAAATAATTTGAATGAAAACTTTAGATACGGAACATCTTGGTATTTATGTTAACCTCGCAACTATACAGATGTATGTGCAGGGTGCCCATCTACTTTTGACTTTAACATATTGAGGAGAACATTTTTTGCTGGTAAATAGACTTTGGCATTATCAGCTTCATGATGTCTACATCTCACCAAGTGTTCTAATTCCTTGTGCAAGTTCACTTGGAGAAGGGAACACATATAGGCTTTGACGAATATATGCAACATAGATAATAAGAATGGCCATTGAAGGTACTTTTAAACACAAGAAATGGGACATGGTGTTTGAAGCCTTACCTATCTTGCATCTCTGCCCATCAAATTGTCATCATTATCCTACCAAAAGCAAAAACATTGAATCGGCAAAGGAAGTTTGTTAGGTAGTGAGTGGAAACACAAGAACAATTCAGTTGCAGAGCAACTAACCAAGTTATAGAACAACTAGTGAACACGCTTAAGAACTTTAAGAATAGATGAAATTGTGCCCTCACTCTCTACTTCATCTCTACTTAATTCCGAGAGGGACTTATAACTTAAGCCAAATTGGCGACTTGAAGCCAATAAATGATATATTTCCATAAGTATGAGGTTTTCTTTATGCTTGCTCCACACCTAAAATGGAAAACCAAAGAAGACTAAGGAACTGTAAATGAACATTAACAGCTCAAGTAGTTTATAATTGACCTAGAAGAGCAAAATATCCTAGATTCCATGATCTATAAATAACATCATGCCTCTTAATATTATAGGAGATTTGATAGATCTAAATAAAATATAAAGTAATATTGACCAGAGACTGAGACACCAGAGTTATAATTTTAATATCCCAAATGCAAATCCCAATCTTGGGATGGTCTGAATGAAGGTACTTTTGGATGTCCTAAAGAGTCGGATTCCTCAATATAACTGCACCCGTTGTCAAGAGTGCTTGGCTCAGTGCCCTGGTGGTGTGTAGGAAGATGGTAGGAGTTGAAAACATCACAATGTGAGAATAAATTATGGTATTAGGCTTCGAGCTGTGTTGTAGGCCACCGTTCGTGGCTTGATTACTTCAGGGCTTTTTGTACCCTTCGGAGTCATGGGGTGTGGTTGTCTTCAGGTTTTGTACAATTGTATCAGCATGTACTCTTGAAGTCTTGATATTACTCATGATCATATAGTGATATATGTTTGTATATTTGTATCAATATGTACTCTTGAAGTTTTGATATCTCTTTCTCGACATTCGATTATTATCACACAACTCAGCTCATCATTAGCTCAGCATGACACTTAAACTATTTTTCTTAGAAGCTGATATGGTTCTACAGATGAAATTAAACTGCATATAATGACAAGATCTAAAGGAAATTAAACTAGTACTTTTTTGTAACAAATCCTTTTGCTTCCCGCCAAATCTTTACATTTAATAATTAGTAATATTGTCCTTATAGGTTTAATTGGTTTTAAGAGTTTCTTTTAAGGCTGATGATATATTTGACACTTTAACTTATTATATGCTACATTGGTGATGTAAGAAGAGTTCAAGTTTTTTTCCTCCAAGTTTCTTGTAATTGGTTAATAAGTTTTTATTTCATCTTTGGGGTGTTTTAGTCGTATATTGTTCTTTACTTGGAATTTGTTGATTAGTAACCCAGGCAGGATGACTGTTGGTGCTACGATTTCTATTTCTGATAGAAACTTGATGGTTTTAGGGAATTTTATATTTTCTGATGTTCGTGACAACATTCTTATAAGTCCTAATACTGGTGACGGATCCTTAAATGGAGCTTTTATCAGTGTTAAATCAGTTCATTGTGGAAGTCACCTTGTCTTTTCAGTGGGAAAGCTAGAATAAGAAATTTGATCCCTTTATTGAAGAATAAGTGAAGTTGTTTTGGTGATTTTTGATTTTTTTTTCATGTTTCTTTGTTGATCTATAATGTTGAAGATTTTATTTTTATAGTGTGAAATAATGCTCTTAACAATAGGGGACTAAATTTTATGTGTCTTTTCCGCTTCAAGCTGTTAAAGAATGGGGTCTTGGGGAAAGGATATTCCTTTTGAGACGTAGTTTTTGATTGTTGAAGGGCGTGATTGTGGAGGCCCCAATCTACAGTTTATACTATCTTTTTACCTATTCTCGAGGGAGCCTTTCGAGCTGTTCTTCAAGGGAACATAAATAATGAGTTGGAGATCTGTTTGGAAAGTGGTACTGCATGAAAAACTACAATTGTTTGGCATCTTTCTTACATATTCCCTTGTTTGAAATTGGTTTATTGGTTGTTCTTATTGTTAAATTTCTAAATTTTTAACTTGCAGGTGATCCAGACATTGAACAATTTGAAGGAAATCATTTGGTCTTTGTAGCAGCTGGACCAAACCCTTTTGATGTCATCACAAATGTTGTCATGTAAGGAGTTTAATGGGATGAAATTATGAGTCTGATTCGAAGTTTGTTTTGCTTTATGATGCCCAAACTTAAATTCCTTTTTGTTGCCAAAATTTTGAGACTCAAGGCCTGCCAATTGCTACACTTCTAAGAAGCAAAAGATAATATTTACCTTTTGAAATTCTGCTCAAGAAGTTACTTAAAGTTGGTCCCAAGTTGAGGAGTCATTATTTTCACTTTCTTATAATTGAAAGTAAGGGATTCATTAATGCGATTTATATGGTTTTTGCAGGATGTTATTGAGAAGGGAGAGAAACAACCTAACATTACCATAGGTATCCTTGTCTCGGTTGTCGTGGTTATTTTGAGCATCATCTATAAGATTCCATTTGGTGGGAAGAAACTAGTCGTATGTTTTTAACATTCTATCATTAATTTGTATGTCTGCATAAACTTAATGTCTCATTCTTCCACAATACAAATTTCTCATTTCTTACAATGTGCATATCCTATTAATGCAGGCAAAGGTGGTCACCGAGGATTCAAAGAGCACTTCAAAGCCTTCCGATACAACTGACCAAGGAACTAGTGGAGTGAAGGAAGAAAAGATTGATGACGTTGTGGCCACTCCACGATGGAGGAATACCAGAAGGGAAAACTGAAGAGAAGCAGAGTTGTAGTTTATAGATTACTTCTGAATAATTTTGAATTGAGAGTGAAGTAGCAGTGGTTCTGAGCTGAATTCCTGCTATAAACATTAAGCCCTTTAATTTGATTAGTGAGGTCTTGAATGTAAATGACAGCATAATAATAAACCTTGACGTAACAACATTACAAAATCTCACTCTTCCTTTTTTCCCACGAGAAATTTTAAAATCGCCAACATGTATAACAAATTTTCAAGTTATTGTAGGCACAGGGAATAGCGTGTGCCCGATTGCTAGTTTTCTCTTAATTGTTTCACATTATAGAATTTTATTGGTAATTTGTTTAGTTTTATCCATTTTGATATTTAGTTTTCGATAAGAATCCGGGACTATATAAATGCTAATAAATAGAATACTCCAAGTAAATGTTTGCTCTGGGGTATAAAAAAATCAAATACAGTGTGATAAGATGTGCTCACAAATAATATGCCGTAGAACTTAAAATGAGTTTAATTATGGTTTAGAACTGAGTGTAAATGCGAATAATTTTCACACAATAACCAAAAATCTTAGGGAAATTTTGGATCCGCAACTAAGGTAAAAACTCAGGAGGAAGCCAAATAATCTCATAAAATTAGTTGATCCTTGAATGAAAATATATAAATTTATTCAAGGTTTAGCAATGAATTTATTTTAAAACTACGAAGTTGTTACATGATAAAGGCGCACCCTTGGGACCGCCAAAAAATATGCAAATGTAAAGGTTGTGCAATTATATAGGTTGCAATTAGAATGAATTTCCATTTAAAGACCAAAGTTTTTGGTGCATTTGGAAACGTTATGCATTTATATAAGGTGCAATAAGACACGTTTCACTATAGCTTCTTCTGCTTTTCTATTTGGGTTGCTACGTGGGAGATGATTGGGCAAATGGCTTTCTTCACTTACCTCTTTCCTATGTTATTGCTTATATATACTAGCTCGGGCCATACCCAAGTACCATTCTACCCCTCTTGTTCGTCTCCCTACTTTATAGTGCCTATGTAAAGTTGAAGAACTTCATGCTTCTCTTCATCTGCATAGAACAAACTAAAATAAAGTAAGTTTTAAAAATATTAGAACTTATTTTCTGAAGTACTTAATCTAGTAAGGTTGAGAACAAATATTTCCCAAATACATGAGCAATTATGATTGTTAGATGTAAGCCATTCATAAATCAAAATCTTAATTTCACAAATCTTTGGGGGAAACATATTAGTTGTAGGATTTTGTTTCTCAAAAACAATTCAATTACTTCAAAAAACAAACGTAACCTATCACAAATTTCATTTGTCAACAACCATTCTTGTTCATATAACAAACATTTGTATTGTGTCTCACGTTGTTTCAAACAAGGAAGCACATCTTTATAGTTCAAGGCCATTACAAGTATAAGTAGGTTGAGTTCCATCAAATTTTGCAATCAAGCGTTCGTACAGAATATGTAATTGACGAGCCACCTTAGTAAAATTTTCATCTCTTTTATGGGTTACATTATTCAAAATATGTGCGGAACAACACACATGAAGGACATTCCTTTGTAATAATAATGTATCTTATGAGAGCTTATCTAAGGTGATGTTTATCATAACATCATTTATAGTGTAATTATCTACTATTAAGGTAGATAATTTATGATCTATGTTTCATTTTAGTATGCATTCTAATAAAAATTATAGCGGAAGCTCTTTCTAACAATCACAATTAATCTAAAACTAAAACTCGTTTTTACTAAATCGCTCTTAATCGCATAAAATAAAGGCCAAAAGACCTAGGGTTTATGAGTTTTACCCTAAACTCTACATTATTCTCTCTCTGACTAAATTTTTCTCTCTCAAAACAACTTTACCCAAATAAACTAAGTTTAAGCTCTCTTTTATAAGAGAATAGACTAAGCAAAAATAGATACTCTAGCTAGACTATAATTTGGAGACTTCTCCTAATTATAATGTAATTAAAATTAAAAAAATAGATATAACTAAAATAAAGAGAGTGGTCCTGAGAGGTGGAGAGAGGATCGCCTACGTGGGCATCGTAACAACCATGTGATCCATCGCATTTCATCAATACATTTGCAAGCACTTCCAATGTATAAGGACATGATACGTTTATGAATCTAAAATAATTAAAATCAATATATATTTACTTGAAAAAATGATTTAAAATTAGTTTAAAAGAAACATTAAACATGTTCAAAAATTACCTCAGAATACGGCTTTGCAATTCCAAAAGCCGTCAATAAAGTATGTTGCAACTGTCATAAATACACGCTTCTGATAATTTGCAGTCCACATATCCATGGTGATAGCAATTCTGCTTCGATTATTCTACTGCAATGACATTATTTTTGGCCTTTTCGATTTCATATATTTTCAGGATGTTATTCTTAATTGTGTTTTGAAAAACAACATTGAACAATGGTTTAAAAGCCTTGCTATACTCCCTAAATCTATAGTGTTCAACAATAGATAGTGGATACTCGTGAAGAACGATCATTTTTGCAAGTATCGTTCCGCATTTTGTCGGTCAAATGTGTAAGTATTTACCATAACACTCCTATCACTGATCTGGGAATGACTCAACATTGACTATCTGATTTCCGCTTGAGTATGCCCAAAATGTGAAGACAACACTTGCAAAAATAGTCGTTCTTCACGAGTATCCACTTTATATTATTGAACACTATTGATTTAAAGAGTATAACAAAGCTCTCTAACAATTGCATAATGTTGTTTTGCGAAACACAATCAAGAATAACATCCTGAAAATATATGAATACTGAATGGTCAAAACAATGAATTGTTATGACCACAGATATGTGAGTTGCTAATTGTCAGAAACGTGTATTTATAGCTCATACAACGCACTTTATTGGTCAATCTTGGATGTTGTAAAGCCGTATTCCGAGGTAGTTTCTCAACATGATTAATGTTTCTTTTAAACAAATTCTAAATTAGCTATTATAGTTAATATATAGTATTTTGATTTATATACGTACTATGTCCTCATATATTGGAATTGTTTGCGGATGCATTGATGGAATGCATACTTGACTGAAACGTAGATGTTCGTTATCTACCTTAATAGTAAATAACTGCATTACCAATGATGCAATGATAAACATCTTCTTAGATAAAATCTCATAAGATACATTATTGTTGCGAGGGAATATTTTTCATATGCGTCGCTCCGTACGTATTTTGAATTTAATCGTGAAAGATGGTTTAGATGTAATTAGTACGGGAATTGAGAGGATACGTAATAACGTTGCTTATTGGAGTACGACCTCTAAATGAGATGAAAATTTTACTGAGGCAACCCGTCAATTACATATTTTATGTACGAAGAAATTGACGTTGGATTGCAAAACTAGGTGGGATTCTATCAACTTGATTCTTCGAATAACTTTGAACTATAAAGACGTGTTTCCTTATTTGAAATTGTGTGAGACGCAATGCAAATGTTTGGCATATAAACAAGATTGGTTGTTGACACCTTCTCGAGAAGGAGGTAGTCGTCATGCAACTTGATTCCCACAGTATTTTAACAATTATTTCTAATAATTGCAATTCTTATTATATCAAAATCCAATAATAAATATTAATTATCTCACTTGCATCCATGTCTTCATTCACCATGGATCTTGTAAAGTGTGTTGGCAAAGAAGGAGCTAGCCCATAACAAAACAAAATTTTTTTTAGAATAACTATAACAAATAAATAATCACTTTAAATATTTAGATAATACCATTTGATTACCTCTAATTTCAGCCCATAAAGGTAAAGGTTTCCTTTCTTTCGTTCTTTCATTTTCTATCTGTTATTGGTTTTTCTTTATGTTCTCATGTTGTTTAATTCTTTATGACAACTTGTCTTTATAGATATACAAAATTTTCATTTACCTCTTAATTTAGGGTAAAAAGTCTCTGTCTGACTTAGGTGGTGTTTGTTTTTCAAGTGCTGAATGCTAAAAAAAAATTCAAGTGCTGAATGCTGAATTGCTGAATAAGTTACGGTGTTTCTTTTCTAAGAAGTGTTGAAAACTGGTAAAACTGATAATTGTCTTAAATACCCTTGTTATAAAAGAACACAACTTGAAGCATATTCGAATAAACAAAAGTTCGGTCTATATCTGCCCCTCTCTATTCGAACAAAATGACAAAATGAACAAAATATACATACAAAAGGCATCATTGCACAAAATGGACAAAATGGATATACAAAATGGACATGCAAAATAGACATACAACATGCATTATTATACAAAATGGACAAAAAAGAATGGACAAAATGAACATACAAAATGGACATACAAAAGACATTATTGCACAAAATGGTTTATACAGATCATAAGCATTAAAGAGAGTCTAAATTACGAATCTTAAGATAACACAATCCAACATAGTCTAAAATAGTAAATAGTCGAACATCAACACAGTTTATAAATCCGAAAAACAAGATAATCCAAAATAGCAATGCATAGAAACCTAAACTCAAAGAAACTGCATCAGGTAAAGTTTCTTTAATTCCAGCGTAGCCAAGCCCACAAGCATGTCTGCATAATCTAGATGTTCAGTAAATGTGAAACATGCTTTAGTCATTTCAGCAGCCGTCAGATACCCCAAAATATGCATTTCATTAAGAATACCCAGCACTTCTGAAAGTTTCTTTTCACGGGTATCTTGTTTTGCCAATCCTTCTCACTCACCCTGCGTCTGTATAGCCTCAATCAGCTGATCTAACTTATCCAAAGTGTCATCAACTTTTCGTTTTTTCTTCCCACTGCGACGACTAGTTTCTGACTGAGAAGCGGATTGCATTGGTTGAGGTGCAGACTATCCAAAGTGATTAGGCGTATATTGCTCTGTTTGAGGGAAGGAGTGCTCGTCTTAAAATGGTTCAAAATGATGATCAGTGAAGTATGTATCAGTAGTATCTTCAATGAAATCATCTTGCTCTGTGGGGACATTCTCATCTTCCATATTTAAATTGGTGGCGATATCTGAAGTAGTTGTATCAATGAAATCATCCCTTGCAGGACCAATTGCATATCTGCCAGTAGCCACTCTGATTGCAAAAATAGATTTTATCAACTCTTTATGAAGTAACCCACCTTTCCTAAATGTACTGACGTTCTCATTTATCTGATGTGTATCAAGAAAAAAAACATTCAAAAATTTATAATATGACTATACAGATGAACATAATAGACAAAAAGTTATTATACCTTAATCAAGGCATCCCACTCTTCGGATGGAAGATGAAACTTGCGGGTTTCTGCATTAAAACCATTCACAGTCCTTCTCAAAAGCCATGTCCAAGCACTGTATTTCGCCTTTTGGTAAAACCAGACATTACTAAAATATTTCGGTCCACGAGTTAGCTTAAATTTTGCATTGTACTCCTCCCTAATCTTGGCCCAAGAGGTTTTCGAAAGTCCAGACCTCGCATCTTTACTTGTGTCAAGTTCACGCTTGCATAATACAAGATAAGTGTACAACATCTCACCATTAAGTTGTTTTTGCGTGTTTGGGAGTATCTTAGCTTGGGTCACCAGTTACTTCTTGCTGAGCCTTCTTTTTCTTTGGAGGCATGGTAAAACCTGATGAAGAAATCAAAACAACAGTTAAAGAATACAGCATACAGATTTATTGTAAAGAATCATCAGGGGACTGCACTCAGCATACAGCAACAGCATACAACATACAGCATACAGCATACAAATTTATTGTAACAGTTCATCCCCAAAACCATACAACATACAAATTTATTGTAACAACATACAGATTTATTGTAACAACATACAACATTCAAATTTAACATACAACATACAACATACAACATACAACATACAACATACAACATACAACATACAAATTTAATAAGGGGACATTCAGATTTAACCATACAGCATACAGATTTATTGTAACAACATACATCAACAGATTTAACAGCATTAAATGCAACAAGGGGACATTCAGATTTAACAGCATAATGTCTGTAAACCATACAGCATACAGATTTATGAAGAGAAATGGTAGAGAAAACTCATACAGATTTAACACCATACAACATACAGATTTAACAGCAACAACATACAGATTTAACAGCATACAACAACAACATTCAGCATACAACATACAACATACAGATTTAAAGTCATTGAAGCTGAGTGCAAGCTGCATGAATAAGAAATGAGGAGAAGAAGAGGGGTTTTCAGGATTTTGTTGATAAAGTTTAGATTATTGAAAATGCTAGGAAAGGTTTTCATTTTACTTGGTGTAATGGACAAAGAGGTGGGGATAGGACTGTTGTTTGTCTGGATATGTCCTTGTCAAATGCAGACTGGATTCAGAAATATGAGCATTGGAGCTATACTGCTTTGTCTAGGATAAATTCAGATTACTCTCCTCTTTCTGGTCAAGGTCACATCCTTCCTAAACATCACAAGATCTCTTTTAAATTTTATAAGATGTGGCTTGACCATGGGGGTTTTCTTGACATGCTAAAGGAGGTGTGGTCTCAGCCTTGTGTAGGTGCTCTTTTACAGGTCCTTAGTAGAAAGCTTAAACTCTCTAAACTTGCTATTAAAAACTGGAGTAAGCAAGTTTCTCATTGTGCATATAAACTAATTTATGAAGAGAAAACAACCAATAATAGATGAAAAAAGGTCTATATAGTAGACAATCAATCCTCATTGCTGCTACTTTCTCAAAAGGAACAATGAAAAACATTGTGCATTAAGTTATTCACTCTAGTATGCTTATCTTGCACCAAAATGGACATACAAAAGGACAAAATGGACATACAAAATGGACAAAATGTAGTAACCATATAATAGATACTCATATTGACATTCTCATAATGAAATTTGTTCAGTACAGATCATTCAAATCACAGTTGACAATTCAGATCTCAACCTCTTAAGGAAATAGTTAAGACATAAAAGCTAAGCAACAAAAATAGGTAGTAGCCATATACAAATACCCAAAAAAACCAAACAACAAAAAGAGGTAGTAGCCATATCAAGTACTAAACAACAGGAGTTTCATCAGCTGATTGCGATGCATAATAAGAAGTTAACTCCTCTGCAATGTGCATCCTTTTAGTTCTCATAAAGCGCTGCTCATTTCCTCCAAATAATGCCTCGAAGCGGTCACCATTATGTACTTGAGGTTGTACATTTCCAAGATCCAAGTCTTTATTCTCAAATGCCATAAACAACTCATCATTCAAAGAAATCCGGCGGAGGTAATTATGTATAGCCATACATGCAATGACTGTGTTTCTTTGAGTTGAGAAGTTGTACTTGGGCATTGCTTTCAATATAGAGAATCTTGCTTTAAGAACACCAAATGTCCTCTCGATGACATTTCTTAACTTCGCATGTGCACGATTGAAATGTTCTTCTTTGGTCTTAGCTCGCCCTCCCCTCTAAAAATCTTTAAGCCAATACCGCACTCCCCTAAAAGGACACATAAAGTACTTGGTATGCACGTATGTTGCATCACACAAGTAGTACATGTCTACAAAACAATTTATAAACTCTAATTAGAATAAAACAATAACTTAACATATACTTCATTGTCATAACTTCAATTTAGATGATTACCTTGGATACGAGGCAGGGGGAACTTGTTAGCTGGGTCTCTAACTGTTTGAGTTAGGACATTCGAGTCATGAGCAGTGCCTTCCCAACCGGCTTGGACATAAATAAAATTCATATCAAAATCACATACTGCCATTACATTCTGAAAGCAATCACCCTTCCCTCTTGCCCTAAATAGAATTTGGTCTGATTTAGGAACTTGTGCACTAATCAATGTGCCATTTATAACTCCAATAACCCCTTTGAATGGTCATTCTCTTAACCATTTATGAATACGAATTTCTCTTGGTTCTTGAAAATTAGAAGGCACTATCATCTCCTTACTAAAGTGAAACATTCCTCTCAACACTTCGTGAAAACACCTACTAATAGTTGATCCTGAATGTTGATATTTTTGTTTCATTATGCGGTTTCTCACTAAATGAGCTATAGTTTCTAAAAAAAATAGCCATCTTCTGCTCCACATCTATGTGTCAGTTATCTATAACCCATCCCCTCGCTCTGAAATGTCCACATAAAGAAACAAATGCATCTTTGTTCATCCTCAACGAATCATAAGCAATCTGGTTAGGGCCACTAAGAATCTCATTGATGCGTTCTCTACCCGTTAAGATAGACACACACAACTTCTCTCTTTGTTTGTTCGCTATCATCCTAAGTACGAATGCTAAGGCTGTTAACTTGATAATGGTCCATTGTCTAGAATCCATATTCACTGCAATAAAATATTTAATCAATAATTATATACTACTCACAAATTACGAACGCCAAACCTTGTTATCAAAAGATACATTGCATAGTTCACAATATATTACACTTTAATATTTAATATCCATACATAATAGTCTCAAACATAATCAGAGTAACATAAATGCTACAAATACAACAACTACTGCCAATATAGCTAAAAGATAAAAATGTGAGGATCAAAGCTTGTTTTTAGGCGTTGCATCTTCTGCTTCCTCCCTCACAACTAAAGCAATGGGAACTGCTTCTGGTTTAGGTTTAGTGGGCGACTTGAGGGCAAGAAACTCAGCAAGAGCATGCTCTGCTTCCTCCATTGTATCCATACACTGATATAAAACACATGGATATCTTAAAACCTCTGGTCCACACTCTGCCCATGTTTGGTAAATACCAGGATGCCGCCAACAAACACAACATACACTCTACCCATGTCTGGGATGACGGCCGGCGGGTTACTCCTTATAACAAAAAAAACAAATACCCATTACTCTAAACTTCACTTTGATCAAACCCCACACTATCTAATTCACTCAAACACACTGCCATTAACACACAAATTCATATCTAAACATGCAATACTCCATTTCTAGATACCCCCACAATTTAAAACAAAACACACAAATGAATCAATCACTAATTACAATAATAAAACAAAAGCACCCCTTAAGTTTCATGGCCATTGAGCTCTAGGTAATGAAACAAACAAATAACAGTTTCTCATGATAACTCCCAACCCTTGCTTAACCCCATTGCCTTTCTCACTACTTCAGGCATAAGTAAAATCAAAGAATCAATAAACATTGCAGATTCAAGACCAATGAAGCTAAACACAATAAAGTTAACACAATAAACATTGCAGATTCAATATACATTGCAGATAAAATCAAAGATCAATAAACATTGCAGATTAAATAAACATTGTAGATTCAACATTGCAGCTAAACACAATACAGCTAGTAAACCCAACACCCAAAATCAGATTCAACATTGTAGATTCAATGGGAGGACAATGAAATGCTTACCTCAAAAAATTGGATCAAAGAGAGAGATGAGAGATTCCTCAACGAACAACAACAAGGATCGAACTTGGATCGAAGAGAGATGTGAGATTCCTCGAGGAACTCGGTTCTTCAGGCGTTGAGGAGAAGGGAAATTGAGGAATCAATTTCTCTCCTTTAGCTGAATTTTTTTTAAGCATGAAATCAAGGCTGAATTTTTTTTGCTGAATTTGTTTTCTTAAAAAAAATTCAGCAGGCAAAAGAACACCACCTTACTTTCTTTTTGTAGCTATGCTCATCAAAGTACTAAAAATAAAAAAGTCTATAGGCATCAGCCTTAGTGTTTATTATTTGGAGCAGAAATGTCTATATGAGGCCATTCAAATCATTAATTCGCCAAAAGATTTCGATAAAGATACGACACACCGTTACGGACACCACACCTTTAAGCTGAATAAGTTAGCTTATATTTTCAGGCTTCAGCGCTCGGATTATAATAAGAGTTGATTTTCCTTTTCTTTCTTTTTTTCCTTTAAATGAAAATGGCTGAAAAATTCTGTTACAGGTTTCCAGTTCCAAGACCTGGGCAAGTTCTAGGTTTGTTTGGATCCAATGGCAGAGGAAGGTTAACTGCCCTTAAAGTACTGGACGGGAAACTGAAACTAAATTTGGTTCATTTCAATGTAATACACTGATTTATGGATATCTTTAGTTCCAGTATCTTTTTGGAGTATGCGATAAGATAATAATTATGAATGTTTCTCTCGCAGAATCCTCCAGGCTGGGTAAAAATTCTGAAATATTTTCGAGGATCTGAAATTCAGAACTATTTCACTCGTTTTTTGAAAGACAATCTGAAGGTGCTTCATTACATATCCAGCATTGTTTCTTGCAAATCCATGTGGTTTGACTTTGCTAGTTCTTAATGAACTTTTCATTTCTTCTTATGTTTTATTCTAATTCAGTCGAATTACATTTTTTGGAAAAGATTAACTTTTTTTTTGAGGTTTTCTGCACTACTCGTTTTGTGATTAATTGCTTTGTTTTTAAGTCCTTGTTAACTTCGCCAGAGTAATTGATCATTTCCTACTGTAGTTTCTGCAATAACACATCAATTGGAGAATTTTTCATTCCACACTTTTGCGACTGAATATGGCATAGACGGACATTACTTCTAAGTTTTTTTAAAATCTTATCTAGTGTTACTTTTTAATATTTAGCCTCTTTTTTATTTTTAGTTCTTCCTAATATTTTAAATTTGTATGTACAACAGGCTCTCACCAAGCCCCAGAATGTTGATTTCATATCAAAAAAAGTTCACAGGAGTGTTGGGCAAGTTCTTGGGCAAAAAGACGAAAGAAGTACGAAGTTTGACCTTTGTAACGATCTTGATCTGAATCAGATTGAAGAACGAGAGATTGAAAAGTTTTCAGGTGGTGAGTTGCAGAGATTTGCTATTGCTGTGGTTGCTATTCAAAATGCAGAAATTTATATGTTTGAAGAGCCTTCCAGTTATCTAGATGTGAGACAGAGGCCTAAAGCTGCAAAAGTTGTTTGATCTTTACTCTACCCCCACAGGCTACAGGTCTTTTTCATTATATATTTAATTTTGCTAACCCACTATATTACTACTAGTAATGAAAATCTTTGGAACTACTTAACTTTAGGTAAGATGCTTAATCACCTTCAATTATTTGTAAATAGGCCCCCGCTTTAACAACAACCCAATATACATCTGAAGCCATTTCGTACGGCTTTTTGTTGTCTTTGACAGGGAACCTTTTTGAAATATAGTTTTCAGTAAAAACAAATATATTTCGAATGCCATTTTTCGGCAGGAATCTATTTTTGAATGCTGTTTCCCATAGTTGTGAATAAAGGGAAAAGTCGAGTAAATAGGATTTAAAATTCTGTTAGGCAAAATCATTTATTCTTTACTAATATTGAAATAGCTAAGATTTTTTGTCAAAAATAATTCACTATTGTGTAATTTATGATGGGAAACAAATTCATAATGATCATAACCATGTTATCTTTTCTTCTTCAGCTACGTGTTCGTTGTTGAGCACGGCCTTAGTGTTGTAGACTACTTATCGAACTTCATTTGCTGCTTGTATGAGAATCCTGGAGCATGTGGAGTAGTAACCCTTCTCTTTTCTGTTAGAGAAGGAATCAATATCTTATTGGCTGGCATTGTCCTTACAGAAAGTCTGCGGTTCCGTGATGAAGCACTCACGTTTAAGGTACCAATTTGATATTCTGGGTTGCAATCCTCCTATTCAATTTCTGTCCCAGAAAATCATTCCATCTCAAAATTCTGTCAGGCATTTCCTAGATCTAAAAATTGGCGACTCATGCATGCGTCCTCGATTTATGTCCGGTGTCATGAAGCCTCTTCAAATTGAGCAATTAATGGATCAGGAAGTTGTTAATCTGTCTTGTGGGGGAACTGCAATGAGTTGCACTCTGCCTCTGACTTGGGAAGGCAATTTTTATTTTATTTTGTTTATCAATATGCACTGGTTAGTGATATCAAAATTTCACCTGTTTCTTAATTTGCAATGCTTAACTTCAATAAATTTCTTACATCAATATACGGTCATAGTATCTTTTGATAAGTTAAGAATATAATAACCACTAAGAAGGGATCTTTCTGGGATAGAATGTAGTATACATAAGAGAAGTAGGATGTGCAACTCTAACTAAACCAGCGTCCATTTTAGCTTCTATATCCTCAAAACACCACTCATGCTAAAAAAATCTAGTGGCACATTACGGTACAACTGCATAAATCAATCTGAAGTTTCCAAATTCAAGGTTTCTTACAAGGCTAAATCCCAGAAGTTTGAAAATTCTGTCCAGGGCATACTACAAGTAGAAATTTGTGACTCATACCTGCGTCCTCAATTTGAGTCTGGCGTTATAAATCCTCTTGAAATTGTGCAATTAATGAATAACGAAGTTGTTAATCTCTCTCGTCAAGAATTGCAGAGAGTGGCACTGTGAATCTGGCTGGGAGGGGATACATTTATGACTTTTCTTATTGTATATCAATACCTACTGATTATGGGTATCAAATATTTCACTTAAGGGTCACAATTAATTGTTTTCTTACCTCAATCTATAATCACATTATTTTGAGAAGGTAAAATAAATAATCACTTAAAACAAACCTTTGAGGGAAGAAATTAGGGCCTTTTGAAAATAAAAGTGGGTAATGTTTCAGCATTGAAATGCTGGGATTACCATAAAAAATAATTCTTGAAAAGTAGGGTCAAGCCATAGCTTTAAATTTTGGGTATCAAATTTAATTTTTGGCTCAGAGTAGGCCTCACATGGTAAATTTTTTAATAACATTAGATGAATCCAATTAAAGCATTGTGTCAGGTTTAAGTACTAGATAGTCAACACTCACACCCCTCATTGTAAGAAAATCTAAAGGCCTACTACTATTCTTCCTGTTTACTTTTTCCATAGAGTCAATCGATCGCGTTCAGAGTAAGCCAATGATGAACTTCCTGATTCCTTTCTTGAAAGTCATGCATCACCAAGAATGTACAAGAAACCCGACCTGCTGCATTCCAAAATGACCCAACAAATGTTCACACTCTGCATTCCTTCTTGGAAAGCCGTACATCACCAAGAATGTTCAGCAACAAATGTTCACACGCTTGTTGAGATGGAACAATTTTTATAAGATGGTCTATACACTTGTCTTTGATCTTCAAAGTATACATGGAGTCTCCACGTTCATTTCTATATTTTTGAAGATTGTTACTAGTTAATGTTCTTTGCCAAACCCAAAATAGATCTTAAAAGGTATGTTTATCTAAACTCTTCCCCCCAAAAATGTTATTAAATGATATTCGTTGTTGTCGCTTTTCTTCTCCATAAGATATTCGCATACAGGCTCGGCAATCAAAATTACTAGACAACTTCCAGTTAAATCAATCTTCTTCATTGTGAATGATGGTTGAGGTGATCATTTTCATCAAGAGTGAAGAGGGATAAGTGCTCGATCATAAGTGTAATAGCCTAATGCCGATATGCGGACTTAACCTTTACACCAAATGTATTTAGAATTCAAGAATGACACACAATAAACAACACGACGATTTTAGCGTGGAAAACCCCTGAATGGGTTAAAAACCACGACCTCTCTTGAGGATTTTGAGGAAGTGTTGATCTTATTCCGATTGTTAATCTATTACAATGAACGTCTTGAGAATATAAGATGATAGGATAAAAACTTTTCTACGGAGAGTATTCCGCCCTCATCTGCAGTTTTCTAGGTCTTTTTATAGGTCTCATATTTTGACCGTTTGAAGACCATAAAGTCCCTTAATGATGAACGGTATAAAGTGAGTGTGACATATTCTTTGACCAGGTTGTGTAACGTTTTAGCCTTTGCTGCTGTACAACAGCTCTATTGCTGACTGTGCATCTTGCGCAGGTCGAACTTACGGTGCAGAGGTCGAAAGTGATATCTCGAACTGGGGAAATTTGGCAGGCCAAACTTCTGTTGAAGAGGTCGAAAGTGATATCTCAAACTGGGGAAAGTTTGGTGACGTCTTTAGTAGTGTTTCCTGTATGTTAATGAGATCGAGGGCGAGGCTTAAGCCTGAGGTAGGAAATAAGCTATTACAATAAGCGTCTTGCCTGAGAATGATATTTCATTCAATTTGGTGTTCCTTCTAATGTTGATCTGAACCGTTCTATCCTGCTTAAGCCTACTGTTTGGAGATACGGTCAGAAAATAATCTGTTAATTGTTGGCCATCACACCAAATCTCAACTTAAAAGTGAAATTGTGGTCGATAACCTTTATCACATCATCCAAAAGCTCTTTTCCTCTTTATCAAAAGAGGAATTTGGACTATGCCCCCCCAAATAAAGCTGTATATTTAATTTTTCCCCCTTGAACCGGCAAATATTGTGGTCTACCCCCTACTTCCTCTATTCTCCCCCGGTTCAACGAGTGGACTTGACTTGACCAGTCCAACTTGGGTGAAGTACCCAGACTACCATTTATTCAAGTAATACCGTTATACTCTCTCTTCTACTTCCAACAATTTTTTGTCTCGAGATCTGTAATAAAATCCAAAGGCCCAGATCTCTAAAAAATATGACTGTTGGCCACGTCATTTTAATCCAAAAGTATTTCTTCTCTTCTTTAAATTCATAACTTCTTCTTCTCTTATTCTCTTTAAATCCATGGAGAAAAACTACTTCTCTTTTAATTAATGGGTGGTGGTGAATCTTCTCAGGTAAGCATCTAGGTTACTCTAAAAATTTCTGGATTTTTAGCTTCTTTTTTTGTTTCTGCCATTAAAGCATTGTTTCAAGCTTTGGGGGGTAATGACGAATTGCAAACATTTTTTTGGGGGGTAAAACTAAATTCTTGTTCATACTTCCCAGGTTAAAACTTGTCCTATTTGTACAAAATTTTACCAAACTGTAGAACCATGCTCCCATAGCATAGAAGCTTGTCCTTGGGTATACAGTAAATGCAAGAAACCAAATTGCAATGGAATCATGAAGATAAAAATATCGAATACATTAACTTACCCAAAGAGAAAGTTCTTGTCTTGCCAATTTACTACACGTGGTTCATTTCAGTGGTTAGATTGTGCAATCAATGGTTCTCTAGGTTCTGATGGATCATCTTCATCTTTTACAGGGGGTTGTTTTGGATGTGGAGTACATGGCCACTGGTGGAGGGAATGCCCTTGAAGGACTTCAAACTGCACAGTGGATGGATGTGGGGCTCCTAAAAGGTTATGCACTTCCAAAACTGAAGCAACTAAAGGCCAAAAGTTTCTAAAATGCACAAACCCTATTTATAAGAAGAACTTCACTTGGCTTAAAGATGAAATGCAAGAAGAAAAGCAGAACAAGAGGGAAGAGAAGACTGAAGATACTCATGAGAATAACCCAAAGATGAATGTACAAATGACTCTTACCATGAATTTGAATGATTTCTGTAATCAATTTAAAGGGAAAACAACTCTAGGATGAATGTAGGGAATGTATTCACTTTTGAATCTTAATGAATGTATGAATGTACTATGAACATGCAGTGAAAATGGTAAACAAGATATAGAACACAAACCTAATTGGTACTCAATGCTATTCCAAATCACATATCACAAAACCTGCATAACATAATGAAATACACATTAATAATAGTTATCACAAACCTGCAGGAACAACAACCTTCATTTAAAACCTGCATAATAGTGCAAAACTTGAAAGATCATAATATCCATACCCTGTACAACTGCAATTTACACATTCTACTCACTATACACCATTCAACATACTACACTGCACAATTCATATACCAAAATATACAAAACACAAAATTAGCACATACCAAAATTCTATTACTTAATTAATTGTCTCCAAAATAGCACAACTCACTAATGTTTCACCATATAATACTTGAAGAAAGTGCAATAATGTTTCACCATACAATACCCAAAAAGTGAACATGATCACTGAAAGCATATAAAATAAGATAGTGTTAATTGACCTCAAAAGCAGATAAAATGTTAAAATGTTTCACCATAGAATAGTCAAAGACTAAGGCTTCCAATTCTTGGATGGAGTTTGGTATGCCTTCTTGTAGGGCTTTGTGACTGAAGTGGTTTGGAAAGACTGAGTTGCAATATATGTAGCTGGTCTTGGAGGTTAGAATGGTGTCCTCCCATTGTTTGAAATTGCACCCCTCCCAATGTTTGAAGCTTCTCCCCTCCCAGTGTTTGAAGTTGCTCCCCTCCCAGTGCTTGGAGTTGCTCCCCTCCCAGTGTTAGCAGTTGCATTGCTTCCAGTTTTAACAGCAGTACCTCTCCCTCTTGTAGCAGTTGCCCTCCCCATATTTTTACCATTGCCCCTCCCAGTATTTGTACTAGTTCCAGACTCATTGTTTAAATATGCCCTTCCCCTACCACCCCTAGCAGAATTGCCTCTCCCTCTACCTCTCGCAATTGGTGTTTGAGGTGGGGGAGGGGGGGCATCAACATTTCTTTTATGTTCAGCTATGCTACTAATTGTGTCAAGCCTATTCCTTTGTCTTGTATAAGTTCCACTTGGTTGGGCAGAATGACCTTTGCATGTCTTCTTTATGTAACCCAGAGCACCACATTTTCCACATCTCCTACAGTTGCCAAGTACTTCATCTTGGTCTTTAATTCTCTACTTCTTTGGCCTACCAGGTCCCCTCACTAAAAGTGGGGGTAACACAGTGTATCTTAGCTGCAAGAAAATTTGTCATTCAATAGCAGCTTTAAGTAGTACAACTTACAATTTTAAGGTTGTTGTAGTGACTTATTCCACATTACGACCTCATGCTTCATCTCCGAGCTACAGACAAACTTTCAACCTCAGCAACAGAACACGTGGCACAATCACAACCACATACAAAATGAGTTTCTTAACCAATACCACTCATCCCTAACAATACTCATACCTAGTGGTTGAGAGCCGTCTTGTAATAGCTTATTTTGTACCTCGGGCTTAAGCCTCACCCTCGATCTCATGAGCATACAGGAAACACTACTAAAGACGTCACCAAACTTTCCCCAGTTCGAGATATTACTTTCGACCTCTACAAAAAAAGTCTGGCCTTCCAAATTTCCCCAGTTCGAGATATCACTTTTAACCTCTGCACCAGAAGTTTGACCTGTGCAAGATACACAGTCAGCAATAGAGCCGTTGTACAACAACAAAGGCCGAAACGTTACACAACAACCTGGTCAAATAATATCTCACACTCACTTTGTAACGTCCATCATTAAGGGACTTTATGGTCTTCAAACGGTCATAATATGAGACCTATAAAAAGATCTGGATAACTTCAGATGAGGACGGAACACTCTCTGTAGAAAAGTTCCTATCCTATCATCTTATATTCTCAAGACGTTCATTATAATAAACTAGCAATCAGAATAAGATCAGCAGTTCTCAAAATCCTCAGGAGAGGTCATGGTTTTTAACCAATTCAAGGGTTTTCCACGCTAAAATCGTCTTGTTGTCTATTATCTATTATTCTTGAACGTTCTAAATACATTTGGTGTATAGGCTAAGTTCGCATATCAGAATTAGGCTATTACATTTGGTGCCGTCTGTGGAAATTGAAATTCTCTAACCCATTATCTCAACTGCCACTGATCACATTTTTCTCAAAATGTCACCTCTGGGTCAAAGCGCGCCGATCATCCAGGTGGAAGAGAGCGTAGCTTTAACAGATTTGAGGGCCACTCTATGCTCAAAAACAAAATGACATGCAACCCTAGAACAACAACTCACATAGCAATTGTAGAAGACAACATGAAACATTGCAGAAAACTATACAGTTAACACTACAGGGCAACATCTGCCCGACGCAGAGACTACAGAATACATTGAAATCAGTGGATACAAACGGGGGACATATATTGGAATCCATCTGACCACTGCAGAGTGTGACACTTTCATTCAGTTCCTTAAAGATTATAGTGACGTCTTTGCCTAGACGTTTCACGAGATGCCGGGTATCGATCCAAACCTGGCCTGTCATAAGCTCAATTTGAAGGACAACGCCGTCGCTATCAAACAAAATTAGAGGACCTTAACACCAAGACTTTGCGATGAGGTTAACAAGGAAATTAAAAAACTCATCGAAGTCGGCTTTATTCGCAAGGCCAATTATCCAGAATGGATATCGAACATCGTAGCGGTACCAAAGAAAAACTGGAAGGTCAGGGTATGTGTCGATTTCACTGACCTGAACAAGCATACTCCAAAAGACAGTTTCCCACTCCCAGTCATCAATAACCTGCTCGACTCTACGTCAGGGCACGAGCTCCTGTCTATGATGGACGCCGCATCAGGCTACAGCCAGATACCTATGCTACTTGAAGACCAAGAAAAAAGAACTTTCATTACAGAGCACGGCTTATACTGTTATAAATTCATGCCATTCGGTCTCAAAAATGATGGAGCTACCTACCAGCGGTTGATAACCCAAATGTTCAAGGATCATCTCAGAAAAACAATAGAAGTCTATATAGACGATATGTTGTACAAAACTTTCAAGAAGGAAAACCACATAGCGGATTTGCAAAATGCCTTTAATGTCCTCTGTCTCTACAAGATAAGACTCAACCCTGACAAATGCCAGTTCGGGGTTCAATCAGGGAAATTCCTGGGTCACTTGATCAGTAAGCGCAGTATTGAGGCTGATTTGGATCAATTCCACGCACTGTTATCCATGCCTTCCTCCAGAATGAAGAAAAACGTCCAGAAGTTAGCAGGGGATGATTGCCGTAATAAATCATTTCGTTTCAAAATCGTCCGATCTGTGTCGATGGTTGTTCAACTTATTACGTGAGGGGACGAAAAAATTAGAACCTAAGAAAAACCATGAAATCGAATGGACAGCGGAGTGCGAAGCAGCTTTACAGTAATTAAAAATTTACTTGGGATCACTACCAGTAATGAGTACGCCAAGCGAAGGGGAAGAACTCACCATCTATCTCGCAGTTACTGAAGAATCATTAAGTTCCATTCCCATTCGGCTTGAGGAGAAAACTAAGAAGCCCGTCTATTTCATCAGTAAAACTCTCACTCCACCCTAATCTCGATACAACAAGGTTAAAAACTATTGTTGGCTCTCCTTTATACCTCACAAAACTTGAGATAATACTTCTAGGCCCATTTAGTCTGAGTAGTGACCAATTACCCTCTACGCAAAATGTTATCCAAGCGAGAAAAATCATGACGAGTATAAACAATGGTCAGTCACTCTTGACGAGCATGACATCTGATTCTAACCTAGATATTCTAAAAAGGGATGGCAGACTGGTAAGGCGACAACATAAAAACTTATGAAGAACAGTTCGAAGAGATGGCAGACTGGAAAACGTAAAAGGTATGGCATCTGCTGACTGATGGATCCTCTGGTCCTACAGGATCAGGCATTAGAATCGTACTGATCACGCCTTTTAATGATAGGATTGAAAATGCAATCCGGTTAAATTTCGAGGGAACCAACAATGCAATAGATATGAGGCAATGATTCACGGTTTATACATGGCTCTAGATATTGATGTGTCTGAGTTTTCCTTATATACGGACTCTCTGCTCATTGTAAACCATTACACAGAAAAATTCTAGAAGAATGGGAAAATGATCGACTACGCAGCTACCGTAGCCGACAGAATGAGTAGATTCAAGAAAATTTTCATCGAACATTTACCACACGGAGAAAATAGACATTCTGATTCCCTCGCATACCTAGCAGGAGTTTAGGGCTCAGAAGCTCGATATCTCAACATTGATGTAATCTCAGCCCCCAACATTAACATCATCAACTCAAATTCTATTAATACTGGGGGCGTTGAAGAAGACGATGACGATTGGAGATGACCTTTCCTCAAGTATATTGGTACAAATAATACATTCGATGGCAAACTTCCTCAAGACCCCACTGAAAGAAGGCGCGTCCTTGATAATGCCAAACGTTACATCGTCGAAAACGGTCTCTTATACCAAATTTCAGTCACAGGCCCATATCTTGAATGCTTATCTTACAAAGAAGCACAAAAATTCCTACACGAACTACATGAAGGCACTTGTGGTTCCCACACAATAGGATGATCTCTAGCCAATTGAGCTCTTACTCAGCCTAAAATAAAAGATCAAGCAATCTAGCTTGCAAGCAAATGTGATGCCTGTCAATGACATGGTCTAAAAATTTGAGCTCCAGCTTTGGAATTACATTCCAGCAACGTCGTATGGCCATTTAAAAGATGGGCCCCCGACCTTGTTGACCAATTTCCTACTGTACCTGGAAAACGGAAACATCTCTTGGTTACAACGGATTACTTCACTAAGTGGGTAAAAATAGTCCCTCTATGCCACACACGAGAATATGAGGTCATCAGGTTCATCTGGGAAAACATCATCATTCAATTTGGCTGCCCCCATCTCATTCGAATAGACAATAGACTCTAGTTCATTGGCTCCAAGGTCGTCGAATTCCTCAATCAGCACAACATCATACATTCCCCTTCAAATCTCTATTACCCATAGGGAAATGGCCAAGCCAAGATCACTAATTGCACTATCGTGGATAGAATAAAAAAGCGCCTAACAGAAAAGAAATTGGGTCATGGAGCTACCGCATGTGTTATGGGCATATCGAACTACACCCTGAGTTTTAACTGGTTGCACACCGTTCCTCCTGGCTTACGGTACCGATGCAATCATCCCTACTCAGTATCATCACCCTATTTGCGACCATACCATGACTGATGAAGAAAACGAATTTTAGTTGGCATGTAATATGAACTGGATCGAAGAGACCCAAGACAAAGCAATCATGCAATTGGGAGGGTATCATCAAGCGCTAGCCCAATCTTATAACAAGCGCGTTAGATATTGAGAGTTCAAAATCATAAATCTGGTCCTCCGAGAGATTCCAAAATATCGCAAAGAGCTCAACGCCAGGAAAGTATCTGAAAACTTGGAAGGTTCTATTGTCGTTATCAAGAAAAGCGGCCTCGGTTCTTACGACCACGTCACTGAGCATGGCGAGCACGTACTTAACGCTTGGAACACAAGGAGACTGAAATTGTATCGTCGATAACGCCCCTATCATAGTATACCTTTCTCAACCATACTATCATGGCGAGCTCATATCAATAAAAGATTGCTGTTTTGTTGAAGATATATGAGCATTTTCTACTATGCCGCACATACTTTCTATCCATATATTACAGATCATTTGTTGTTATGGCCAAATCGATCATCCAATACATTATAGATCGTTTGTTGCTTCAGCCAAATCGATCTATCTAATACATTCGCTGTACGGCAATCTTACACCAATGAAATACTTGTGTTCGATTGCCCTACAAAAATTTATATATACAGATCACAGATCATTTGTTTCTATGGCCAAATTGGTCATCAAATACATTACAGATCGTTTGTTGCTTCGGCCAAACCGATCTATCTAATACATTCGTTGTACGATAACCTTACACCAATGAAATACTTGTGTTCGATTACCCTACAAAAATTTCTATATACAGATTATAGATTATTTGTTGCTATGGCCAAATCGATCATATAATACATTACAGATCGTTTGTTACTTCGGTCAAACCGATCTGTCTAATACATTTGCTGTACGGCAATCTTACACCAATGAAATACTTGTGTTCGATTACCCTACGAAAATTTATATATACATATTACAGATCATTTGTTGCTATGGCCAAGTTGATCATCTAAACATATTACATATCGTTTGTTGCTTCGGCCAAACCAATCTATCTCAAACATTCGCTGTATGGCAATCTAAGACCAATGAAATACTTGTGTACCGATTACCCTACAAATATTGCTAAGCACAGATTGCAGATCATTACGTTGCCTTGGCCACACTAATCAACTCTTGCATCATGGATAGTTTACCAGGTGGGCTACTTTGAAGTTATTATTAGTGGTACCTCACATGGTTAGTTAAGTTTACTACTCATCCTTAACCATTTCTGTTTATATTCATATTTCTTTTCTGTCCATTGTTCGCATACATACAACATAATCCTATTATTCATTCTTCACTAGAGCTATCACTCAACTCATGTCTCAAATTTGAAGGACCTGCCACGTCCTTTAGTGAACCCTTCTGTAACTCGTGCCGCATAAAGTCTGGCATCTTCCCAATAACAATCTTCTTTCCCTCTCTCACCATCCGCTGTTTAAACGATCCAATCCTGGATATCATAGGTTCTAAATAGTCAGATCGGATTACCTCCATCTCACATTCTACACCTCGGGAGATCAAACCGTCACTTACCCTCTTACTCTCTGCTTCCACCCTCTTCAATTCTGCCACAAAAATGAGATTACTGCAACCAACTCTCTCTCATGACTTCTACCTACCTACTGAGAAGGAGTTCGCTCAGCTTACGTCGTGCTTCCTTCAAATCGTTCTCTAGCTGCTTACAACGATTGTTCCGACGTCATGCTGCACGACACACATCAGCATTCTGAGCTGCCAACACGGTCATGAATACATCCATATGATAAATCAGAGATATTGAATTTTCATAACTTTCACATTCTACCCGCTTCGAATCATATCTTACCTCCAACCGCAATAAATCATCCTCCAGCTTCGCATTCGGGATTCAAAGTCTTTCATTGTCGGCCTAATATTCTAAGGAATCCAGATGACACTTTTGCGCAGGCTGCACCAGATCACATATTTTGTTCCAGTCCTTCTTTATGACTTCATTCTGTTGAGCACAAGCTCCCTCCATCTATTTCCCCACCATATCAGTAACCAAACACAGTACTTCATACTTGCAAACACGAGCTCTAACCTCATTTATCACCGCTTCACGCACATTCACTTGAAACTGTAGCTCCTTTAATGTATTTCCTTTAGCCTCTAGCGTGACCCGCAATTCTACAATCTGCGCACGCACAGATAACAATTCAACACCCTGTTGACTAGTTCGTCCAAGTTTACCTCTAACCTCCACGTCTTTTTTTCTTATCTCTGCCTCCAAACTTTCTATCTTCCTCAAACAGATAAGCATCACAGCCTCTTTCTCTTGAAGGGTTCCACTCATCTCCGCTCTCAATTTTTCTTCCGCCGCAATAGCCAATTTTTTTGCCTCTAGACTCAATCTTAGCTCAGCAAGCAGTTGTTTATTTTCTACGCGTAATGTGTCGCATTGGTTTTGTACAGCAGCCAGATTAACCTATTACAACAGCTTACATTTATAATAATTCTTCATAACAGCAGAGTACATATAACAGGTCACAAGGTTACATCAAGAACGTGATATCTGAATAAATCAGACGCATCATTCCGTTCTAGCAAAAAACACAGGTTATATTTCTCATCAAAACATTACGAAGATCTAGTCATGGAAAAAAATGAGCAATCTATTTATCACTTTTCACGCAGGAGACAACCGCAGCTTGTCTCTCCCTGCCTTTCTACTCGACACCTGCACGTCTACCAGCGTGGTAAATGTCACGACCTCCTATTGACGTTGCTTGCGCCGGGTTTGGGATATTAGAGGCTCGACCTCTTCCTCTTTTAAGGACTCCTCCCGTGACCACGGGCGGGAGTGGTCACCAACGATTCCTCCTTCTCCTCGACTAAGCCACAAGTTCTCAACTTTGGAATTATCCACTTCAAAATGCTTCCTGCACTCCTCTACAAACTTCCTAAAGGCGTTCTCTACTTTAACTTGTTCCCCCTCCATTAAAATCGACAATGTTGTCTATATGACGCTCATGCTTCATTCGTGCAACACCTTTTGCTCGCGAGGGGCATAAATGCTCCTTCAATTTCGTTTGTGCTTCATGCAACCACTGATACGTGTTTTTGGGTAGTACACCTAAGGACCTCATTTTGGCCTCTACCTTTATTTGAATTACCACTTCTTTCGATAGCCGCATTACTAAAAACATCTTCTTCTCCATGTGCTGCGGTAACTCATCCTGCAACCCCTTTACTTCACCCTCTAATTGCGTTTGAACCGCTATTTGCTTTTTCCTTATCCTGAAAAGTACAATCCTCATAGCCCTCCGATCCTACATAAAGCCAAAGATATCAGATAAAGATTCTAGATCACCCCATGCAACAGTAACGCCAGCCCTAGCTGAGTATTTTTTTTCTTCTAAACTATGGCGATTGCGTGCTTCTTGAGCTAAAAACATAACTTGAGCTGGGTCTGGAACTACACCTTTCTCCCTCAACAGCTCTAGATAAGCCTCCTTTAACCCTCACTCACTATCTACTTCGACCTCAAAATAGAGAGTCAGAACTAATAACATACTCTGACACTGCACCCTATCACTCGGGTCTGTAAATCAAGCCAACTCTTTGGGTTTTCTAACTACTACCCTCATTTCCTCTTCATTACTTAAAACTTCGTCTCTCTCCACTTTTATCTTAGCATATTTACATTGCAGGTCATATAACTTTCTTAAACATTTCTCTAAACTTAACTTAAATTACCTTCTCTCGTATTCAGTTTTGTTAAGTACCTGTTGGCTGAATACGGGCCGCGGAGTCCCTCGCTTTACCCAGCGACTTCTCCAATTCGGAGTTCATTTTTCTCAAACGCTTTATCTCCTAGACAGATTACAGATACCTTATTTTAATACCAAACATTCACGAAAAACATATTTTGAAATATCACTCAAAAGCAGTGTACGATTATACAGAGTATTATCACAATCTACGTCACGCGAACTATAAAACAGAAGACAAGATACCATATATCGTTGAAAGTGGCTTGCTAAATGTCTACCTCAGAAGGAGAATTTACTATTTTCCCCGGAGAAGGAACTGTTTCAGCATGTTCCAACAAAGTCTCCAAAGTCTGCTCAATAGTATGGACCACCTCTGTACTGCCTGGAGGAAGATGCACTTTCTCAGATACACCACCACCCATCTTTTCCTCCTCAGTAGGAAGCTCGATGTTCGTGTACCTACCATTCTGAGCCAAAGCCACATCATCAACACTCAACCCAAAATAGTAGTACGAGTTAATAAAGTGATCTCCTTCCACTAAAGTCGCCGCAACCGCATCAGACATGAGCTTGTAATGCTTCGATAGTTCACTGTACTTTACTGCAGCTGCAGTAGCATCTGCGGCCCTTTTCTCTCTCTCTAACTGAAGGTCACTCTAGAGCTCCTTCATGTGAGATGACTGAGCCTCGAACTTCATCGTCAAAGCATCAAACTCTAGGCTTCTCTTGCCCAGACAATGTATGGCCCCCTTCAGCATAGTTGACAGTTGCCAACACAACAAAAATAGAAGAGTCAGTTCAAAAAAAAAAATAGTTCGAAAGAAACGTCAAGCACATAATTTGTTAGCAAAATATACCGCGAACGTGTGCTCGAGATTCTCGAGCTTCTGCGCATCCATCCCAGCCATCTGACAGTATCTCCGCTCTAACTCTTGCATCTTGGCAGCAGCAAAAGGTTTTGTCCGACCACTGTTCTCACCTATAGGCCGCTTCCTCTTCAGGCTCTTCTCAACATCCCCTAGTACAGACATTCCCACTTCATGTGCTTCAGGCAGGTCGCCAGCAGCAGGCTTTGCGAGCTCTTATTCCGTGGACATAGCCTCAACAGCCAAACAACTTTGCTACGCTGACTTTTGACTTTGCGAGTAAGCTGCTTGAGAGTCTGAGGCACAAAAGGTGGAGGACTAAAGAAGTCATCCACAATCTCAACAGCTTTCCCCTCGACCATGGCTCGTTTTTCTTGAGCTCGCTGAACTTTTAGAACTATTGAATCTACTCGTTTGTGCCTTCGAATACCCAATTCACTCAATACCTCCGTGAGCTCATCTTGGTCACGAGCAACACAATCGAACATACTCGTTTTATCTAGAGTAGCCAATGGTTTGGGCTCTACTGAGCAAAAGGAACAGAATATCAACAACACAACATGTGGACATAGCCATCAATTATTCGAAGATTGGTCAACATTATTTAGTCAGATTAATATATCTATGGTTCAGCTCGAGTGTTGGCTCATCTGGAGCCTGCAAACAGCTGCCCTCAACCCATACAAGGTGGTCGTTCCATGGCCTACCCTAAGACTCAAAATTAAAGAATTTTGGCCAAGCCTAATCACTATACAGGTAACCACTGTTTCGACCCTCCATATACTTCAACTTATAAAATTTCAAAACTTCCTCCTCTGCGAACTTCTTCGCAGACCCTCCTTCCTCCATTTCTTATTCAATGCCTCACACACCCTCATCATTTTATGCACATTCCCATTCAATTGGGCAGGGCAGCACTATAACGCATTTATGGCCCCTTTCTGAAAATAGGTCAGCAGAATTCTAAGGCCGTATTCGACCTGATTCAAGAAACATAAAACCCCCCCACTCGGGCCTGAGACCAGGGCCCATTGTAATACGGGAGGCTAACCTCCTCACCAATACCTCTCTCTTTCTTCAATTAATCTAAATAGGGAACTTGGTAGTACGTCGCTTCCTTCCCTTTCTCGGGGATATAAGCTTTGAACCTGAGACCTTGCTCCTCAGCATACCTGCCCCACTTTCATGGGCATTTATTTTTGTTTCTTAAATACTCTTTCCCTACATCCACCCCCTCGGGGTATATGATAAAACTTCTCTCTCTTTGATCCTCCCTCTCCTTTACGCCCTTAGATCTACTGGGCCCTACCACCTCTATCGTTGTCCCTACACTATTAACAGTTTCCTCCATTTTACTATACTTGTCCCCCCTCCCTGAAGACGATGTTTCCTCATAATTAGACGTGACAACGAGCTTGCGAGTAGGAATAATAGGTTTAGAACGCATACTGAACCTACAGATACAGATAAATATTTTATCACTATGTTACAAACAGTACAAATAGACCCACCCTCTACCAAGTCAATACGTCAATTCTCACTACAATCCCAAAAAGAAAATAAAATCATTTCAAATTTCCCTCATCATCTCCAACAAATATTTTTTTCTCTTTAAAACAACATATGCACAAACCCTCCATTACACACTCTCTTTCATTCTCTTCTTTTCCTCTGAAAACTCCAGTTTTCTAAAAACAAACTAAACAGAGTACTAACGATTACTGCTTACTATACAAAGTATTTACAAGATCAAAACCATCAAAAGTTTTTACCACTAACCTGTACTTGCTGAGCAGCAATCCTCTGCTTTACCCGGATGCCTCTTCGAATATAATAGTTCTCGTCGCTTCTCCGACAACCACTGATCACTCGATGAAGATGTCTTTCTCAACACATAATCAGCACTCAAAAGCCTCCTCTCCTTGACAATGAGATGCGTACCACTTTTTCTCTCTCTAAAACTGTAGACAATTTATGAGGGAAAGAGAGGCAAGTTTTATACTCGCCCTCGGTTTTTGAAATGATGGTTCCTTCTAACACGTGTCAGCCATCCCCACTGTTGCTACAGACGCATCTTTTCATTTTACAACCTCATCATGACTATCGTGATAGCGTTTACCACCATCACGCTTTTTTTTGCTATATACCATTACCAACCCTACACCTTTTCTATGTCTTGTACCAAAGCGACCAATCATCTTACTTCTACTCTTCCAAGATCTTACAAACAATCCTAAAATAGCTCAACTTTCAAAAATTCAAAGATATCAATACAACTGTTAAAGTCCTACAGCTGTCATGCACAGTATCCGTACACAATGATTATAACATCATACTTTATTCAATCAGATCATAATATCACAAACATTATTCTTTCATGATCTCTCAGGTTACATTTTATTCACTATAGAGCACTACCATAAGCCAAATTACTTTTCACAAGTCTCACAACCTCGAGCTCACCGAGCTCCCTAGTCACATCTGAAGTACCCTCGAATGTTCGGTTGCCCACATATAATTAACTCCCCATTCGCCGCCCTTGCATTCTCTTCCATGATCTTGTCAAATGCGAGCTGTCGGACAGTCAGTTATTGCCCACGGGGATCTAGCAGCGACTTACAGGAAATGTTACACCAGATAAATTGATTTTGCTCGACACGCCTACCTTAATCATCCGAGCCAACCAGATTCAACGGCCATTCCGAAAGAGCAGCATCATAACAAAAATGATGAAAATAACGTTCACAGAGTTTAATAATCTTGATTTGAAACTGACCATCCGCCGCATGCTAAGTACGCTGAGACCGAGTCCTCACCATGCTCGAACACAACTACAGAGTAATACAAGTAGCATCAGCAAGAAATCCCTACTTATAGACAATGGAATATCTCCATAGAATCAATCACTCTACAGATTTTCCTCCAAATATATTTGCACAAACATCTCTGGAATAACAGAATATATATGCAGATTATCGTGACAGCTTATCACCTCACAACACAAAATATCCCCTCAGACAAATATATGGAAACACACAAAGCTCGCGCAGAGATGAGACTTCTAGTTCGAACCAACAACTCGACCTTCTCTAAATTTTCCCTTCACCTACTTATCTTTATTGCCAATGCCTATGGTACAAATAGAAGAAGAAAATAACCAAGCATGAAGACATAGTATAATCATTACAGAAAACACAAATTTTATTCAGTACAAAAGTTACTTTTACATAATACTTTACAACAGAGATTTTACAGATTACTTTAATTTATAGCAAATATTAGCTTAAAATACTTTTCAAAACTCGAACAGTTCACAGAAGACGCAGGCGCCAAACTTTGATCCGATGCTCCAAGATACAGGGAAGTCAGAGATAAATTTCCCAGATGAATGATCTTCTTCACAGCCAATAAACTATGGCCCATGGAAGGAAATGATCCTCTTCATCCTCCTCACCTCCCCGTATGCCAGAGACATACGGAGGGCCTCATTTCTATAACAACACCTACTCATTAGCAGGGTATCGGTGCGACTCCCTCGACCGAACGCCTGCTGCTTCATCTTCAGTTATAACAGGCTCTTCTACCCACAGACAAAGGCCGTTATGGCACTCAGCGTCAGATGTCACCAAGTAATGAAAACGTACCATTTGGTAGTAATCATCATCTGCCTCTACCACCTCTTCATAGGACATACGATGAAAAGTAAGAGACACAGAAATAGGAGTGGACAGATACAGCGGTTGATATCCGAAATACATGATACGCAATTACTCCATTTTCCTCCGTATCCTAGACTCTAGGGCCTAAGTCCTAGTCATCTCTATTTTTACCAAAAGAAAAATAGTGAGGAAGAAACCAGAGACGACGGGTTTGCTCCTTCAATCTCAACTCAGAGTATCTTTTATACATCAATCAGCATTCAAAGCAAACTTTACAAATTCCCAATGCCAAAGAGATTCCCCAGGCAACAATGTTTGACTACAGTCAGTGGCTCTCAAAAACCCAACAGACACCAATAGAGATTCATGCATTGACATTGGAAATGCTACCCGATATAACTAAAACATTTATTGACTCTTCTCAGCCAATACCACTCGCCTACAATCACTCTCGTACTATTAGCTGAGAGGGCGTGGTTGTAGTGGCTTATTCCGTATTACGACCACATCACAACCATATACAGAACGCGTGGCACAATCACAACCATATACAGAACGAGTTTCTCAACTAATACCACTCATCCCAAACAATACACATGCTAGTGGTTGAGAACCGTCTTGTAATAGTTTATTTTGTACCTCGGGATTAAGCCTCGCCCTCGATCTCATCAGCATATATGAAATACTACTAAAGATGTCACCAAAATTTTCCCAGTTTGAGATATCACTTTCGACCTCTACAACAGAAGTCCGGCCTGCCAAATTTCTCCAGTTCGAGATATTACTTTCGACCTCTGCACCAGAAGTTTGACCTGCGCAAGATACACAGTCAGCAATAGAACCATTGTATATCAGCAAAGGCCAAAACGTTATACAACCTGGTCAAAGAATATCTCATACTCACTTTGTAACGTCTATCATTAAGGGACTTTGTGTTCATCAAATGGTTATAAAATGAGACCTATAAAAAGACCTGGATAACTGCAGATGAGGACGGAACACTCTCCGTAGAAAGTTCATATCCTATCATCTTATATTCTCAAGAAGTTCATTGTAATAGACTAGCAATCGGAATAAGATCAACACTTTCTCAAAATTCTCAGGAGAGGTCATGGTATTTAACCCATTCAGGGGTTTTCCTCGCTAAAATCATCTTGTTGTCTATTGTCTGTTATTCTTGAACGTTCTAAATATATTTGGTGTAAAGGCTAAGTCCACATATCGAAATTAGGCTATTTCAGTTACAATTAAAGTAATACCTGTCCCCATTCAGATGGATCGTCAATGGCATGAATTGGAAGATTGTAAGCAGCAACATATTTTGCAATTATGTGGTATTCACTGTAATATCTATGTAATAAAAAAATAAATCTTTATTTGCATGTGAACCTATAAACAACTATAAGCCAACATAGAAAAGATAAAAATAAAAAAGTACATACTCAATCCAAGGATGTCTCATAGGAATGAGAACACAAACTACACAAACTACATGTACACATGGCAAACTAGTTAGTTGCCACTCTCTACATTGACATTCAATTTTTTCAAGATTAACTTTCCATTTTTGGCCACTTCTAAAAATTGTAACAAAGTATTTGTCAGTTGTACCCTCTACCCTGTATTATCCAATTTTTTTGACATTTGCTCAATGTGTGTGATTGCCTTAGGAACAAGTCCTGCATATTAACAAAAATAAAAAGAGTATTTAAACTTAAATAGTTGTTATTACTTGCTTTAATCAGACACAGAAAAATAAGGAAATTTACCATTTTGGTCCCATTCCCTAGCTTTTAGTCTTCTGTCATACATGAGCTTTATCGACATCAGGTTCAGCTTTTTTATGGCTTTATGTAATGGCTTGTCTATCATTTTGTTGATCCAGTTATTGAAGGACTCTGAGAAATTATTAGTGATGTGTTCACACCTTGTACTAAAGTCAAAATGTGATGCACCATCTCTTATATGGTTCCCTGTGTAACCAATCATATGCTGTAGGGTTATCCAACTTCAACTGATCAAGAAACTCCTTCTCAGTTTGTTTCCATGCCTTAACAACCCCCTAACCAGCTTCTTAAGGTGAGTTCCTCTGTGGTACTTCTTTATATTTTTATACATGTGCCTAAAACAAAATCTGTGGTTTGCAAATGGAAATACTAAACTAACAGCTTCCATCAATCCCTTCTGCCTGTCAGAGATGAAGTTCAACCTGTGTCTGTCTAGGTTTAAAGAAGTTTCCATCATCTCTAAGAATTTTTTCCAAGTTTCAGTACCCTCAGACCTACAAAAGAATACTGCAATTGTGAATAATCCATTATTCCCATCCAGTCCAATGATTGAAAGGCACACCCCACCATACTTTTCCTTTAAGAAACACCCATCAAGTCCCAATAGTGGCCTACACTCATTCAACCACTCCTTCATTGAACCCTTGTATGAAATACAGGTTCCTGTTCATTCATTGGTCATTAAGTCAATACTGTAAGTTGAAATGCTTCCAGGATTTGCCAATAGTACTTACACAGTCAACTCTGTCATAAAAATATTACCTTCATTATAGAACCCCACTATCCTCTCCATGCATATTGTCCATGCACTATATGTTGTGGAGTAAGATACATCAACACTATACTATGTCCAAATAGCTTCTTGTACATCACATGGTCTTGTAGATCTCACACTCCTAATCAGTTGTTCAACTTCATTGGCCACCCATCCTACATGTGCTAATTTATTCTTGTCCACAACCTTACCCTACATGTGTGAGTTAGATTACTTGTGATTTTCAGTTCCATTGTATGACCATCGCAATTTCTTCTTACATAGCACATCCACTCACATTTTTCATCACCACATTTGTACCTTAGTTTGTAATTCTCATTTTTAACTTGATAATACTCAAACTTGTTTATGATAGCATAGTTCCTGATGAATGTTCTTGCTTCAAATACATTTCCCCATACCATCCCTATTTTTAGTTCATCATACTCTCTCCCAACATTTTTGATAGGTGTTAAATCCTCTTCTTCAGAAAAGATGTTTTGTGTATTCTCAGTAAAATTCCTCAGTTCTTCATCAAGTCTGTCTATGTTCTCCTGTGTAGGAGTACCATCATCTTCCAATGAAGTGTGTATGCTATAGTTCCCTTCTTCAGCATCTAATCTATCTGGATGTAGTTCTGCCCATCTAGTCTAGTCCTTAACTTCATCTGCGTTATCAACCCAATGTCTTTAGTCTGATGCCCACTCCCAGTCTATGCCCCATTCTTTGTTTGCCCCACCTCTTCCATGATGACAATGTCACCATCACTATCATAAACTAATTGAAGTACATCTAATTCTTCTTCAAGTAAATTACTAGGTCTAACTCTTTTATTTGTAGGTTTAGTTGGTTCTCCACCCTGGTCATTGTTTTTCTTTTTCTTTTCTTTGAGCTCCTTTTCTTTTTGTTTTGGTTTGTTTGCTTCTTCTTTTTTTTTGTCTTCTTCCTTGAGCTAATGTTAGTTTGAGGTTCAACTCTTGCCCTCTCAGTTTGAAGTTCAACTCTTACCCTCTCAGTTTGAAGTTCAACTCTTACCCTCTCAGTTTGAGGTTCAACTTCAACCCTCTCAGTTTGAGGTTCAACTTTCAGATAGAGGTTCCTCTCAAACCCTAATAGTATCACCACAACCTCTAGACTTTCTCTTTTTGCTTGTAGCAGTTTTTATTAATTTGTTCTCAAGAGGTGGTTCAAAAGAACCATTAGTCTTTGTTTTCTTTAACTTCTTAGCAGCTTTAATCAACTCACTCAAAGGTGGTTCAGAAGGACCACTATTATTTATCTCACTACCCCCCAACATGCTAGTAAGTCCCCCACCACCCACATTTGGCTCATTGACCTCCAAAGATGGCCTTACTCGTGTTAATTGGGTCTCATCAAACTCAACATTACTTTGTTCTCCTCTATAACCATGTACAAGCAATTCATTATACTCAGAGTCTGAGTCCCCAGAGTTTTCCTCACTATAAATATTTAATATGGTATGCCCACTGGTGTCATCCCCACTGATGTAATCCCCACTTATGTCATCCTTACTGGTGTCATCTTCACTAGTATTATCCTCACTTGTGTTATCATCAATTAAGCAATTTGAGTTCAAGTCATACTCTTGTTCATCATGCTCTTGCTCATTATTAGGTTCAACAAACTCCACATTAATGTAGATTGGAGGGTTCATTAACTTCATGTCCATCATCTAGTCCTTGAAGAGAAAAGTAGAAGTGGACATCCCCAGCTCTCTCCACATCACTATAGCTCCACATATCTAACAAATCATTGTAATTCATAATTGAAGAATTTTTACTCAACCACAAAGTATAAATATCAACCATCGTAACTGTAATAGCCTAATTCTAATATACGGACTTAACCTTTTCACCAAATGTATTTAGAACGTTCAAGAATAACAAACAATAGACAACAAGACGATTTTAGCGTGGAAAGCCCCAGAATGGGTTAAAAACCACAACCACTCTTGAGGATTTTGAGAGTGTTGATCTTATTCTGATTGCTAGTCTATTACAATGAATGTCTTGTGAATATATACTGATATGATAAGAACTTTTCTACGGAGAGTGTTCCGTCCATCATCTGCAGTTCTCCAGGTCTTTTTATAGGTCACATATTATGACCGTTTGAAGACCATAAAGTTCCTTAATGATTGACTTTACAAAGTGAGTGTGAGATATTCTTTGACCAGGTTGTGTAATATTTCGGCCTTTGTTGTTGTACAATGGCTCTATTGCTGACTATGTATCTTGCGCAGGTCAAACTTTTGGCATAGATAACGAAATTGATATCTCGAACTGGGGAAATTTGGTAGGCCGAACTTCTATTGTATAGGTCAAAAGTGATATCCCGAACTGGGGAAATTTGGCGACGTCTTTAGTAGTATTTCTTGTATGTTGATGAGATCAAGGGCGAGGCTTAAGCCCGAGGTACAAAATAAGCTATTATAAGATGGTTCTCAACCACTAGCATGAGTATTGTTAGGGATGAGTGGTATTGGTTGAGAAACTCATTCTGTATATGGTTATTATTGTGCCACGTGTTCTGTTGCTTAGGTCAAAAGTTTATTTGTAGCTTAGAGATAAAGCATGAGGTCGCAACGTGGAATAAGCCACTACAACTGCCCCCTCTCAGCCAATAGTACGAGAGTGATTTTAGGCGAGTGGTATTGGTTAAGAAAAGTCAATAAATTTTGTAGTTATATCAGGTTGCATTTTCTATGTCAATGCATGAATCTATGTTGGTATCTATTGGGTTTTTGAGAGCCACTGACTGTAGTCAAACATTGTTGCCTGGGGAATCCCTTTGGTATTGGGAATTTATAGAGTCTACTTTGAATGCTGATTGGCGTATAAAAGGTACTCTGAGTTGAGATTGGAGGGGCAAACCCGTCATCTCTGGTTTCGTCTTCACTGTTTTTCTTTTGGTAAAAATGGTAACGACTAGGACTCAGGCCCGAGAGTCTAGGATCTGGAGGAAAATGGAGGAATTGCATATCAGGTATTTTGGTAATCAACCACTGCATCTGCCCACTACCATTCATGTGTCTCTCACTTTTCATCGTATGTCCTATGAAGAGGTGGTGGAGGCTGAGGATGATTACTACCAAATGGTACACTTTCATTACTTGGTGACATCTGAGGCTGAGCATCATAACAGTCTTCATCTACTGACGGAGGAGGCTGTTGTAACTGAAGATGAAACGGCAGGCATTCGGCCGAGGGAGTCGCGCCGATACCCTACTAATGAGTGGGTCTTGTTGAATAAATGAAGCCTTCCGTCTGTCTTTAGCATACGAGGATGTAAGGAGGATGCAGATGATCATTTTCTTCCATGGGCCATAGTTTTTTGGCTGTGAAGAAGATCCTTCATTTGTAAAATTTTCTCTGACTTCCCTGTATCGTGGAGCATTGGATCAAAGTTTGGCGTATGCGTCTTTTGTGAACTGTTCGAGTCTTAAAATGGATTTTGAGCTAATATTTGATGTAAATTAAAGTAATCTGTAAAATCTCTGTTGTAAAGTATTCTATAAAAGTAACTTTTGGACTGAATAAAATATCTGTTTTCTGTGATGATAATACAGTGCCTTTGTGTTTGGTTGTTTTCTTCTTCTGTTTGTACCACAAGCATTAATAATATAGATAAGTAGGTGAAGGAGAAATTTAGAGAAGGTTGATTTGTTGGTTCGAACTGGAAGTCTCATCTCTGTGCAAGCTTTGTGTGTTGCCATATATGCGTCTGAGGGGATATTTTATGTTGTGAGGTAATGGGCTGTCACAATATTCTACATATATATTCTGCGGTTCCAGAGATGTTCATGCCAATATATTTTGCGGAAAATTTGTGGAGTAATTGATTTGGTGGAGATCTTCCTTTGTCTATATGTAGGGATTCCTTGCTGATGCTACTTGTATTGCTCTGTAGTTGCGTTTGAGCATAGTGAGGACTAGGTCTCAGCGTACTTAGCAGGCAGCGGATGGTCGGTTTCATATCCAGGTTGCTGAACTCCGTGAACGTTATTTTCATTATTTTCCATATGATGCTGCTCTTTCGAAATAGTCATTGAATTTGGTTGGCTTAGATGATAAAGGCAGGCGTGTCAAGTAAATTCATTTTGTCTAGGGTAACATTTTCCGTAAGTCGTTGTTGGATCCTTGCGTGCCAAAACTGACTGTCCGACAGCTCGTATGTGATAAGATCGTAGAAGAGGATGAAAGGGCAGCGAATGGGGAGTTAATTCTATGTGGACAACTAAACCATCGGGGGTGCTTCAAATATGACTGGGGAACTCGGTGAGTTCGAGGTTGTGAGACTTGTGGAAAGTAATCTGTTTTGTGGTAGTGCTCTGTAGTAAATAAAATGTCACCTAAGAGATCGTGAGAGAATAATGTATGTGATGTTCCAATCTGATTGAATTAAGTAAGCTTGTTATAATTATTGTGTACGGATTCTGTGTATGACAGCTGTAGAAATTTAACAACTATATTGATATCTTCAAATTTTGAAAATTGAACTATTTTAGGATAGTTTGTATGACCTTGGTAAAGTATAAGTAAGATGTTTGGTCGTATTGGTACAAGAATGAGAAAAGGTGTTGGGTTGGTAATGGTAGATAACAGAGATAAACGTGATGGTGGCAAACGTTATCACGGTAGTCATGATAATGTTGTAAAACAAAAAGACGTGTCTGTAGCAACAGCGGGGATGACTGACACGTATCAGAAGGAGCCATCATTTCAGAAACCGGGGGGGGGGGGGGGGGGGAGTATAAAAACTTGCCTTCCTCTCCCTCATAAATTGTCTACAGTTTTAGAGAGAAAAAAAAAATGGTGCGCATCTTATTTTCATGGTGAGGTGGAATTTGAGTACTAATTGTGTGTTGAGAAAGACATCTTCATCGAGTGATTGGAAGTAATCTGAGAAGCGACGAGAACGCTCATATTTGAAGAAGCATCCGGGTACAGTTGATGATTGCTACTCAGCAAGTACAGGTTAGTGGTAAAAACTTCTGACTATTTTAATCTTGTAAATACTCTGCATTGAAATATGTAATCGTTAGTACTCTGTTTAGTTTGTTTTTTGAAAATTGGGGTTTTCAGAGGAAGAAATAAGAATGAAAGAGAGTCTGTAATGGAGGGTTTGTGCATATGTTGTCTTAGAGAGAAAAAAAATGTTTGTTGGAGATGAAGAGGGAAATTTGAAATGATTTGATTTTTTTTTGGGATTGTAGGGAGAATAGACGTGTTGACTTGGTAAAGGGTGGGTCTATTTGTACTGTTTGTAACATAGTGATAAAATATGTCTCTGTATCTGTAGGTTCAGTATGCATTCTAAACCTATTAATCATGCTAGTAAGTTCATAGTCTCGTCTGATTCTGATAAAATATCGTCTTGAGGGAGGTTGGACGAGTATAGTAAAATGGAGGAAACTGTTAATAGGTAGGGACGACGATAGAGGTGGTGGGGCCCAGGTGAGGTACCACTGATAATGTCTTCAAAGTAGATCACCAGGTAAACTATCCATAATGCATGAGTGATCAGTGTGGCCGAAACAACGCAATGATCTATAATATGTGCTTAGCAATATTTGTAGGGTAATCGTACACAAGTATTTCATTGGTGTAAGATTGTCGTACAACAAATGTTTGAGATAGATCAGTTTGGCTGAAGCAACAAACGATCTGTAATGTGTTTAGATGAACAACTTGGCCATATCAACAAATGATCTGTAATCTGTATATAAAAATTTTTGTAGGGTAATCGAGCACAAGTATTTTATTAGTGTAAGATTGTCATACAGCGAATGTATTAGATAGATCGGTTTGGCCGAAGCAACAAGCGATCTATAATGTATTTGATGACCGTTTTGGCCATAACAACAAATAATTTGTGATCTGTATATAGAAATTTTTGTAGGGCAATCAAACACAAGTATTTTATTGGTGTAAGATTGCCATACAGTGAATGAATTAGATAGATCGATTTGGCTAAAACAACATATAATATGTAATGTATTAGTTGATCAATTTGGCCATAACAACAAATGATCTGTAATCTGTGGATAGGAAGTCTGTACGGCATAGTAGAAAATGCTCATATATCTTCAACAAAATAGAAATCATTTATTGATGTGAGCTCGTCATGATAGTTTGGTTGAGAAAAGTATACTGTGATAGGGGCGCTATTGACGATACAATTTTAGTCTCCTTGTGTTCCAAGGGTTAGGTACGTGCTTGCCATGCTTAGTGACGAGGTCGTAAGAACCGAGGCCGCTTTACCCGATAACGACAAAAGGACCTTCCCAGTTTTTGGACAATTTCCCAGCATTGAGCTCTTTGCGATGTTTTGAAATCTCTCGGAGGACCAAATCCTTGATTTTAAGCTCTCGATGTCTAACGCGCTTGTTATAAGATCGGGCTAATGCTTGATGATACCTTCCCAATTACATGATTGCTTTCTCTCAGGTCTTTTTGATCCAGTTCATATTACATGCCAACTGAAATTCATTTTTTTTATCGGTCATGGTATGGTCGCGAATAGGGTGATAATACTGAGTAGGGATGATTACATCGGTACCGTAAGCCAGGAGGAACAGTGTGCAGCCAGTTAAAACTCGAGGTGTAGTTCGATATGCCCATAATACATGCGGTAGCCACATGACCAAATTTCCTTTCTTTTCAGTTAGGCCCCTTTTGATTTCATCCGCGATAGTACGATTAGTGATCTCAGCTTGGCTATTTCCCTGCGGGAAATAGGGATTTGGAGGGAATGTATGATGTTATACTGATTAAAGAATTTGATGACCTTAGAGCCAACGAACTGGGGTCCATTGTCTATTCGGATGAGATGGGGGCAGCCAATTTGAATGATAATGTTTTCCTAGATGAACCTGATGACCTCATCTTCTCGTGTGGGGCATAGAAGGACTGCTTCTACCCACTTAGTGAAGTAATCCGTTGCGACTAAGAGATGTTTCCATTTTTCTGGTGTAGTAGGAAATTCGTTGACAAGGTCGAGGGCCCATCTTTTAAATGGCCTTATGACATTGCAGGAATGTAATTCCAAAGCTGGAGCTCAAATTTGTGGACCATTTCATTGACAGGCATCGCATTTGCTTGCGACCTCGATTGCTTGAGTTTTCATTTTCGGCCAAAAGACTCCTTGAGTTAGAGTTCGGTTGGCTAAAGATCATCCTGCTGCATGGGAACCATAAGTGCCTTCATGTAGTTCGTACTGGAAATTTTGAGCTTCTTTGTAAGATAAACATTCAAGATAAGGCTCTGTGACCAAAATTTTGTATAAGAGACTGCTTTTAACGATGTAGCATGACGCGCCTTCTTTCAGTGGGGTCTTGAGGAAGTTCACCATTGAATGTGTTCTTTGTACCAATATACTTGAGGAAAGGTCGTCTCCAATCATCCTTATCTTCTTTAACACCCATAGTATTAACAAAATTTGAGCTGATAATATTAATGCTGGGGGTTGAGATTACTTCAATCGTGAGATATCGAGCTTCTGAGCCCAGAACTCCTGCGAGGTATGCGAGGGAATCAGAATGTCTATTTTCTCCTCGTGGCAAATATTCGATGGAAATTTTCTTGAATCTACTCATTCTGTCGGCTACGACAACTGCGTAGTCGATCATTTTCCAATTATTCTAGAATTTTTTTGTCTAATGGTTTACAATGAGCAGAGAGTCCATATATATCGATAACTCGAACACTCCAATTTCTAGAGCCATGTCTAAACTGTTAATCATTGCCTCATATTTTGTTGCATTGTTGGTTGCCACAAAATTTAACTGGATTGCCTTTTTAATAATATCATTAGAAGGAGTGATCAGTACGATTCCGATGTCTGATCCTGTGGGTCAAGAGGATCTATCAGTCAGTAGACGCCATCCCTTTTGCGTTATCTAGCCTGCCGTTTCTTCGAGTTGTTCTTCATGAGTTTCTATGTTGTCGTCTTCCCAGTCAGGGTCTTCTACGGGGAATTCGGCAAGGTAATCCGTTACGGCCTGGCCCTTTTAAGAATGTCTAGGCTCGAATCGTCAGTCATGCACGCCAAGAGTGACTGACCATTGTTGGACTCGTCTTAATTTTTCTCGCTTGGATAACATTTCGGGTAGAGGGTAGTTGGTCACTAGAGTGGGTCTGGAAGTATTTTCTCAATTTTTGTGAGGCATAAAGGAGAACCAACAACAACTTTTTGACCTTGCTGTATCGAGATTCTACTGGAGTGAGAATTTTACTGATGAAATAGACGGGCTTCTCAGTTTTCTCCTCAAGCCAAATGAGAATGGAACTTAATGATTCTTCAGTAACTGCGAGATAGATGGTGAGCTCTTCTCTTTTGCTAGGCGTACTCATTACTGGTGGTGATCCCATGTAAAGTTTAAATTGCTGAAAAGTTGTTTCGTACTCCACTGTCCATTTGATTTCATGTCTTTTCTTAGGCTTCTGTTTTTTCATCCCCTCACGTAATAAGTTGAACAACCAACAATAGCGATCAGACAATTTTGAGATGAAACAATTTATTGTGGCAATCTTCCCAGCTAACTTCTGGATGTCTTTCTTCTTTATGGGGGAAGGCATGGATAACAGTGCGCAGATTTTATTTCGATCGGCCTTAATACCGTGCTTGCTGATCAAGTAACCCAGAAATTTCCCTGATTGAACCCCGAACTGGCATTTGTCAGGGTTGAGTCTCATCTTGTAGAGGCAGAGGATATAAAAGGCCTTTTACAAATCCATAATGTGGTTTTCCTTCTTGAAACTTTTGCACAACATATCGTCTATATAGACCTCCATTGTTTTTCTGAGATAATCCTTGATCATTTCGGTCATCAACCGCTGGTAGGTAGCTTTAGTGTTATTGAGACCGAATGGCATAACTTTGTAGCAGTATAGGCTGTGCTCTATAATAAAAGTTGTTATCTCTTAGTCTGAACATATAATACAAGTTCTCTTCCTTATCTCTGTTGTGCGAGTAGCTCTTGACGAAGAGCTCGCGTAACTGTTTGAAAGTCATGATAGACCCTTCAGGCAGTGTGTGGAACCAACGTAAGGGTTTACCTAATAGGCTGGTAGGAAAGAGCCGGTATATAATGTAGTTAGATGTGGAATACAGGCCTAGAGCGTCTAGGAACTCTTGAACGTGCTCCACTGGATCAGTCCCTTTGTACTTTCAGATCTTTGGAGTATAAAACCCAGTAGGGACCTCACCATCCAAGAGCTCTTGGGCAATCAAACTCTTTTGTAACCTATTGTGGATCCCTTTTGTCGCGTGTGGGCTTTGAGCAATTCTTTAATCCACTTTTCGACATGCTCCTGTGTGACATATTGACGGGTTGTGATGGTTGGCCATGTGACGCGCCCTTCTCCAAGGTTGTGGTCACCACTCCCTTCACTTAGACGTTCCTTCTCTGGGACCCAAACTCTTTGAGGTAGATTTTCAGTCTGCTTGGCTCTCGCTAGTTCGCCATCAACTTCCTGTTAGATCTCCTGGATCGGGGCGAAATCCATATCCTGTTGTTGATGGTTGGATCGAAGCGCACCCTTCGCGTGAACTCCCTTCGTAGGAGGCCCTATTCTGTCATGGACGAAAATCCATGACCCCTAGGTAGTACGGCCTTGTTCTTCTGTGTAGCAACCTGATGACCTGGTAAAAATTTTAGTGTATCTTAGACACTCGAGAGTTGTTATTCTATGGCTGCGCGTCGTTCTGTTTCTGAGTTCACAGTGGCCCTCAGATCTGCTAAAGCTGCGTTCTCTTGCACCTGGACGATCGACGCGCTTTGACCCGGAGGTGACATTATGAGAAAAAGGTGATCAGTGACATTTGAGATAATGGATTTGAGAATTTCTATTCCCACAGACGGCTCCAAATATAATAGCCTAATTCTGATATGCGGACTTAGCCTTTACACAAAATGTATTTAGAACATTCAAGAATACCAGACAATAGACAACAAGATGATTTTAGCATGGAAAACCCCTGAATGGGTTAAAAACCACGACCTCTCCTGAGGATTTTGAGAAAGTGCTGATCTTATTCTGATTGCTAGTCTATTACAATAAACATCTTGAGAATACAAGATGATAGGATAGGAACTTTTCTACGGAGAGTGTCCCGTCCTTCATCTGCAGTTCTCCAGGTCTTTTTATAGGTCTTATATTATGACCGTTTGAAGACCATAAAGTTCCTTAATGATGGATGTTACAAAGTGAGTGTGAGATATTCTTTGACCAGGTTGTGTAACGTTTTGGCCTTTGTTGCTGTACAACGGCTTTATAGCTGACTGTGTATCTTACACAGGTCAAACTTCTGGTGTAGAGGTCGAAAGTGATATATCGAACTGGGGAAATTTGGCAGAACAGACTTCTGTTGTAGAGGTCGAAAGTGATATCTCAAACTGGAGAAAGTTTGGTGACGTCTTTAGTAGTATTTCCTGCATGTTGATGAGATCGAGGGCGAGGCTTAAGCCCGATGTACAAAATAAGCTATTACAAGACGACTCTCAACCACTAGCATGAGTATTGTTAAGGATGAGTGGTATTGGTTGAGAAACTCGTTCTGTATATGGCTGTGATTGTGCCACATGTTCTATTGCTGAGGTCGAAAGTTCATCTACAGCTCGGAGATGAAGCATGAGGTCGTAATGCAGAATAAGCCATTACAGTACCAAGGGGTGTATCCTCATTCAAAGTTCTTAATGCATTAAAGGCATATTCAGTGAGGCATATCAGAGAAAGCCTATCCCCATCTACATTGTCAAACTTATGTTGTTTCCCTCCTACATAGAGGTCATGAGTGTAGCCTATTATTTCCCAAGGATCCTGCCAAGTTCCCCTGCCCCCAATGTATGATCAAATTCTTGGTAGTACCATCTCTGTTTGACAATTTTACAAATTAAAAAACCCTAACCGTAAATACACCAATCCTAACTTCATAATATACAAATCAAAACCCTAACTAGCATAATATACAATTCAAAAACCCCAATGCAATTTTGAGCAAAGTAACCATAACTAGCATAATATACAAAACAAAAATCCTAATTTCGAAATACCCAAATGATAAATTCATAAACTAATTATTTTTAAACAAATAGATCATGTGGAAGAGTTTAAAATACTCACATAGGGACTAGAGAGAGATGAAAAGCGTGCAATACAAAAGTAAAGATCATTAAACTATTTGGTACACCAACAGCAACCGCAACAATAGATAAATAACATAAAATGCATGTAATACAAAAGCAGAGAAGTAAAATTTAGAGTGAGAAAAATGAAGCCTAAGGTTTCTGTGTGAGAGAGAATGAGAGAAATAAGTTAATGAGAGTGAGAGAGAGAGAGATAGAGAGGGGAAAAGGGGAAAGGAGTGAAGTCTCCCGCCTTCCCAAAAGCTGTTTCAAGGTGAGGAGATGAGGTTATCATCATCCGATCTGATGACGTGGTACTAGATCAACGGTGGACATTATTTAAATCTGAGCCGTTAATTTGAACATTTAATGGTTGTTTTTCAGCCATGTGGCATTACATTTTCAACGATGACATGCAAGTAGTTGGGGAGTGAAGGGTAGTCTGGTACTTCACCCAAGTTGGACTGGTCAAGTCAAGTCCACTCGTTGAACCGGGGAAGAATAGAGGAAGTGGGGGGGGGGGGGGGGGGGGGGGGGTAGACCACAATATTTGCCGGTTCGAGGGGGTAAAATTAAATATACAACTTTATTTGGGGGGCATGGTCCAAATTGCTCTTATCAAAATTTATGGACCATTTCTCAATAAAACTTCATTAATCTCCCTAATAATTTTTAGCACTTGTTTTCTATCTTCTTTGTTGGAACATACTGCCTTGCACATAATAGAGGAAATTTCTCATTGTCCACCCTCATGAGGACCCTCTCATAAGATGTTTGACGGTGACAGATACCTCAATATAGAATAAAGACCCAACTTATATATCTAAGCTCTATTGTGTATTCTTAACCAACGTGAGATATCCCCTTTTATTAGTTTTTCCTCTTCCACAAGGCTAACTTCTTGTCAAACCTTTACAATAACAGGATTCTAGATGTTAACATCAAAAAAATGTTATGACATGAGTGTGCAAATATGCTACTGGGATCTGCCTGAAGAGGGAGAGATTAAAGCTAATTGTGATGGAGCTAGTAGAGGGAACCCTGGTTTGGGAGGCTCGAGGCTGATGTTTAGAGACTACAAAGCTACAGTTAAAGGGGTCTTATTGAAAAATCTGGCCAATGTGACTGTTATTATTATTATTTTTTGCAAGGAAAGCTCGAGGACTAACCCCCATGGTAGAATGCAATGCCATTTTTAGAGCAGTAGATCAAGCAGCAAAGTGGGCTGGAATAGGCTTCTGATTTCTTCAGACTCAAATGCAGCTACCTGAGCTTTCAAAGGAGGTACAATGCCTTCACAATATGCCTCAAGATGGGATTATTTGAAGTCAATTATTCAAATTAGACAGGATCATACATGGAGAGGGGCAGTGGTGGAGCTAGGATTATTGGTTAGGGGGGGCAGGAATTTTTGGGGCGTTTGGGGGCGGTAGCCCCGAAAAGAAAATTTTGGGGCAAATGGATACAATTGACTTGTTGCCTATAGGCAAATCCAGAGGGCTCAGAAAATGGATAGAAAAGACGTTAATCTTTCCGTTATCATCCGAAGAAAGAATGTACCTCATTCAACCAACTTGATGAACCTCCAAAATCGCAATCCTTAACCTCTCTTCCCCCTCTGACTCAAGTGCCTTCACATTCGCCATCGAAAGTGAATGCTAATCCTCTCCATTTGCCGAAGCTTCCCAAATCCGATGAACTAAGATAACCCCATTGTCATGTCCCATAGCTAAAACACTTTCGTTCTTGTGAATTAACATATAAGAAACCATAGTGGCAATCGAAGACTACGACAACGTATTGAACCCAACAATAATATCCCCATTTGGCAAAAACACATAAACCATCCCTTGCTCATCTCCAGCCACAACATACTTAATAAACCCTTCGTAATCTTCAAACGGCAGCACATTAATACATTTTTCTTCTGACTCTAGCTTCACAACCGATAGAAACTGAAACCTCCCAGAATGCGCCGAATTAAACTTCATCACCGAAAGCCCAATCCGAGATTTCTCACCATCCACTAAAACCTTTTCCTCCACAATGGCACAATCACATCCATTTGTACATCAATTTTCTGCTGCTCCTTCTTAACAGACCCCATTACAACATTTTTTCGATCGGGTATCGCAGATTCAAGCCTAGCTATAACTTCAATGAGATTTTTCACTAGGGTTTCTAGTTTTCTCAATTGAATTTTATCCTGATCTAAAATTCTCATAGATTTATCTGAGGTTGAAGTTGGAAGTGGGAATTGAAGTTGAATTTGGGGGTTTTGGGGGAGAATTTAGATCGAAATTGGGACCAACAACAGATAGAACCCAAAATCCTAGATTGCAGAGGATTGAAGGAAGAATAGAAAACCCTAAATGGCTAGGAGAGGAGAGCTGTAGTCTATAGAGGGATTTTTTTTTCATATAACCTGTCTTCAAAATTACAAAACTAACCTTTTTTTTAAAATTGAGTGGGGGCAGCCCCCACTGGTCCTCATGTGGCTCCGCCCCTGGAGAGAGGCTAATTTCAGTATTGATAAAGCTACCAAGAGAGCAAGTCACTTAGTGGAATTGGAAGGAACTAAGGAGTGGTATATTAGCAGACCTGGTTTCATTAAAAAAGGATAATGTTCCCCTATATTCCCTACCCAATATCGGTTTAATGACTGTTTGTTCTAGTTAGTTTTCTTCTTATCTGGTAGTTTTTATTTGGGATTGAATGTAGAACCTGTTTAACTCTTCCCTCTTCTCTTGTAACCTTGGTTTCTTAATATATTTGTTTACTTTTTGAACAACAAAAAGATGCACTGCTTATTGGTCTACCACTTAGCTTTGGGACTTGCCAGATTTCATGGGACTTAAGGAGCTGAACAATGAAACAAAGGGTCTTTTGAAGAACGACACATTGGTTATTGAAGCTGAGGTCATTGTTCCTGGTTCAGCGGACACACAACTTCTTATTGTTCACTAATGCCTTTATTATGGCTTTTGCTATGATCCTAAAATGTGAGTTAGTTAATGCCTTTGTTATTGATATAAAAGTATCAGCTAGGTTTCACTAGGCTAAAAAGAGTTAATATTGACACTCTTGGATATGTATTTACGACCGGGCAGGTGTGTTGGAAATTTTTGACATCCTTTAACAGTCGTAATCTTATTACCACTGTCGTTTGTTCTTTTTTTCCTCTTATTTGCGTCATAAAAAATACGACTGTGTATTTCGTCAAAAAGCAAATCCAATTTAAACAGTTTATATAGTCGTTTTGATTAATTAAGCTAAAACCACTCTAATGTGAAAAAAAGAAAGAAAATAAAATAGAAGAGCCCCGCCCAAATTCCTCGAAACTCAAAAGAAAACAAAATCCCACCAATGCCCTCTCTCTCTCTCTCTCTCTCTCTCCCTAGTCGGATTTTAACAAAAAAATGAAATTTAGAAATCTATATCCCCTAATCTCTGTATCAACCTCGATGGATTTATCTAAAAATTTCTCCTCATAAATCCAGCACCTAAAAAACCTTAATCCCACGCAATTTTTCCTCTCCAACAACTGTGCGACAATCCAATTTCAATTAAGGGTTTCAGTTCAACAAATCTCAAATTTCCAATTAAATTTTAATTCTCCAAACACTCTAAACACCAATCTCATCTCCCTACCCAAATATTATTTGGATCAACAATTTCCCTTTACTTGTTGATATCTCTTTCAATGACAACAGTTTTGTCTGTGGTTCTCGCGCCCCTCTTCTGCAATCAAGGTATCTTTCTCTCTATTTTTCATTCTTCTTTTCTAATATGCAATTTTAGTTGATAATTGCCTGTGGTGATTCTTCAATTTTGGTTAAGTACATAGTTAGGGTTACAATTGAACTTAGTTTATGAAATTATGGGTTTTGATTAACTCACTTAAGGCTTTTAGGATTAAAATTAAAGGCTTCCCAATTACAGGGTTTGCTTCTGTAGATTTTAATACAACTCTAAGTACAACTTGGAATGCATTGCCAAAAAATCGATGAGAAGAGAGGGTTTTGTTTTCTAAGTTGGTAAAAAGAACTTGTTTGTATTTTCTATAGTCGTTGAGGAGTAACTATTGGTCTTACCTATTTTATCATGGTTGCTCGATTTGCTTTCACCGCGTCAAAATCCTGACATTTACAAATTCAAGAAGTTTGTAACGAAAAAATCTTCGATGTGAACAATGTGGGACATAATCGTAGGCATCATGGTTGAAGTGACATTTTTTAAAAGATAACATATCTGTATGAACAATGAATGTTTACATAATAATGGTACAATCTTTATGGCTCCGCCAAAAAGAAGCATCTTCTTGATTTTGTTTAGTAGTAAAATTAGCTTCGAGATGTTATTCTAGCCTTGGGGGCTCTTTCCTCCCCTTTATCATTGGTATGTACGTCCTTTCAGATCAAGGTGAGTGCACAAGGCGAGGATATGTTAGGGTATCCTTCAATGCATGCATCTAGATACAGTTTTCGATATTTTAGCTTATATACATAAGAATATCTACGTATCTCAAATTTTTGAAATATTAGCTAACTGTGATTCTGTACATCAAAGCACTAAAAGGCATAATTTTGAAATGTGCGATGCTTTTCTCATTATAGAAATTGGCATTTTCCAGTAAATATTGTCACGATGTCATAGTATGTACCAAGCAGCGCCTTCCAAGAGATTATCTTAGCAAAACTCTTTGCAACTTTTCCAGGTCTACCACAATGTTTATTAACCGCTTGCTTAATTATCTTGCAGACTTCTACACATATTGCATGGTTGGCCTCAACTCTAGGCCTCTTGATCCTAGCAATTGTAGTGAACTTGAAGTCAGGTACATCAATATTTACAATACCAGCTGAAAAAATAACATTCAAGGACCTCACACTCGCCTCACGCCTTATTTTATTTCATGCAGATTTTCCATAATGTATAGTAGAGTTCCATTATTCCAATTATTGCAATAATGGAATACCATCACCAGGTGCATTTTCCATAATGTATAGTAGAGTTCCATAATTGTAGTGACCAGCTATTGGTTCATTTGAGAGTGACGATATACTAAAAACTTGTTTTTAGAGATCCCATGGTAATGATGATGGAGCCAAGGGAGCTGAGGCAATCTGTTTCGACTAAAGATACCCTGATACAATTGAGGGATCATAACATGAGTCATCATCCCCAACATAGAATAGGGTAAATGAGTAATTGTTGGTACCCCTAAAACATTAACTTGAGCATCATTACTTTTTCTCGTGGTTTTATCTCAAATTGGTGTTTTTTGTGTGCTTTTGGAGAGAGAGCGAGAGAGTTCTCGAGTCTCTAATCTCTACTCGTCCAAGGCGAGGAGGTTATTACCAACATTGATTCAAAGTTCACTTTTAAGATATGGAGCAAGTACACATCTTCTCAAATTTCTACCAGAATAGCATTTTGCCATTTGAGGAGGTTCTTGACTGGTGGTTTCTCATCTTTGGAAAGTTCTTACCTATTTCCTTCGTCAACTGCACTTAGTGATCAGCTACCCATAAATGATCACCATCAAGGGCTTGATACAATTTTTTTTTCTTCTGAAATTGGTGTTGGATCTAACACTGTAGATTAATTAGTAAGTTAGCTTGGCTTTATTGTTTTAGCCAGAAAATCCAAAGATCACCCTATCTAATGATCTTTTTCATGTCAGTGCACTGCCATCCCAAGTTGATCTTGAGACGTTTGGCAAAACATCTTGCGCGGGCTGAAGTCTGCTAGTGAATTAGTGAAAGTATCTGACGTAGTTTTTAGTAAAGAAGTGTAGTATCTTTTTTATGCTGACGTGGTGGTCCTTAGTTACTTTTTGTTCCTTGCTCGTATTCAATATCTGATTTACATGACAAGCCATTTCTAGACCTGAGATATTTTGATCAAGATCAACATAGTTTTTATTAAAATCCCGAGATCATCAATTAGTTGGTTCATTGATAGTTGGCACATAACATCAAGATGTACAAGGATATGCAAATTTACCTTCCAGCAGAATCCATTTACAATGTTAGAGTTGTGCTTGGGGATCCTTTCTTGAAGCCCACCTATGTGAAGAATACGGATTTTGCAAAGATGTATCTTGGTTGTCAAAATTAATGCCAGACTCAGGCAGAGACTTTATCTATATAGTCTAATAATAGTGTACTCATTAGTTCTTAGCTACTCCGTTCTCACCTTTTAGTTGAATAAGTAAGAGCTGCACCTGAATCTTTACTTTGGTGTCCTCAGCCAGAATGGGCCGGTATAATACAATCAAGGAAGTTGGTAATGGTACTTTTGAGAGTGTTTGGCGAGCTATCAATACGCTAACTGGTGAAATTGTTACCATTAAGAAAATGAAGAGGAAATACTACTCTTGGGATGAGTGCATAAATCTTCGGGAAGTAAAGTCACTTCAAAAAATGAACCATCCAAACATAGTGAAGCTCAAGGAAGTCATCAGAGAATATGACATCTTGTATTTCGTGTTCGAATACATAGAATGTAACCTATACCAACTTATAAAAGATCGGGGAAAGCTTTTCTCAGAGACTGAAGTCAGGAACTGGTGCTTCCACCAGGTGTTCCATGCTCTTTCTTACATGCACCAAAATGTATATTTTCACCGCGACCTTAAACCTGAGAACCTATTGGTCACAAAAGAGTCTATAAAAATTGTTGATTTTGGTCTGATTTGAGAAACCTGTTCTCAGCCTCCATATACAGAATATGTTTCGACACGCTGGTGCCGATCCCCAGAAGTTATGCTCCAGTCATCCACATACAATTCTGCAGTTGATATGTGGGCTATGGGTGCAATAATGACTGATTTGTTCACTCTCAAGCCTCTATTTCATGGTTTAAGGGAACCAGATCAGATTTATAAGATATGTAAAGTTATAGGCAGTCCCAGTACGAGTTCCTGGGCTGAGGGGATTCAGCCTGCAAATACAAACAACATTAAATTTTCACAGCTTGCGGGTGTCCATCTTTCAACACTGATACCATCGGCAAGTGAGAACGCGATCAGCCTCATTTCTTCGCTTTGTTCATGGGATCCTAGTAAGAGACCAACAGCTGCAGAGGCCCTTCAGCATCCTTTCTTCCAGTCCTGCTTTTACATTCCACCATGACTTCGTTCGAGAGTTCCTGCCCCTAGAACACCTCCAACCATTGGAACAAGAGCGGTGCTGGACCAGAAGAGCACTAGTAGAAGATATTCTGGAACATTATCTAGTATGAATCCCAGGAACAACTTCTCATCTGCCAAAGCACATACTTATTTGAGTACAGGTGTATAGAAGAATCTTGAAATGGATTACCAACAGCAGGGTGTAAACAAGAATGAAAGAACACCGAAGAACATCACTAAGCAGCAACCACAACAAAAACCACTTTATTATGGAGTTGCTCTCTTGATAACTTTGTTTTGGATTACTTTGATAACATAAAGCAGAATGAAAGATTCACTTTAGTTTTTGATAACTTTGTTATGGAGTTGCTCTCTTGTTTAAAGATTGTATCATCAACCCTAAAACCACTTTATGTTTTCATTTGTAATAAAAGCATTGGTTTTCAAAAAAAAGAAAAAGAAAAAGAAAGCATCATTGCTTTATGCGTTGGTACCTTCGAAAGTTGTTCCACGCACGAGTTTTTCCCTTTTGGAAACTCTTACGTAACTCGGGCCGCTTATGTGGTGTTCATTTGTTGGCGTACTATTAGAAGGTGCGCTTATCTATTAATTTATCTTCTTCTTTTTTCATCTTGTGCTTGCCAATTTTCAGGTTTAGGATGTTAAATTTCATTTTTTTGGGTGTATTTCTCATCAATTAAGAAATATTTTGATTTTTAGTCTCCTTATTGTTTGCAGTGAACCTCTAACTGATTGTTGCAAGAAGCTAGAGAGCCAAAACTAGGACAGGAACAAATTGGCTTGCAATTATGGTATGACTTTAAACTTTATATATATATATATATATTATATACATTAAAAAGTCAACTGTATGGGCTCTGTGATTTAGTATACTATCATTTGAGGTGTTGGTGCAAGTCATATTTAGCTTATTTGTCGGGTCCGTCTTTTAATTTTATAGTTTCTCTTAGGATTTTTTAACTTGCAAGGTATATGATATATCTAGATATAATTATGAGATAACAGAATCGAAAAGAGAAAATACTAGTCCAATAAAACTGGTATGATGAGGACTATGTACAATTGTGTTAGAATATTAGAAGCTAATGTCATGCAGAAGCGATAACACTACTTACTTCCACAAGTTTCATAGAGAAAGATGATCTAGAAATAGGATTAGTTGCCTTATAAAGGTAAATTTGAGGAAAGCCTACGATATGATTAGATGGAAAGGTGTTCTTGGAGTTCTTAGAAAATTCAACTTCCCCCCAAAGTTTATCAAATAGATTTAGTTGTACATTACAACCGTCACCTATTCCATCAATGCCAATGGGTCTAAATGGTTACTTCAAAGCAAAAAAGGGGGCATAAGACAAGGTGATCGTATCTCCCCCTATTTGTTTGTCTTGATCATGGAGTTATTTAACCAAATTTTGCAAAAGAAAACTGAGCAAGGAGCTTATAGCCTCCCCCACAAATTACTCATTTGTGCTTTGCTGATCATCTCATAGCCTTCATAGGAGGTAATGTTGATTTTGCTAATACTCTTGTTAAATCTATCGAGGTCTTTAAGGTTTGTACTGAATTGGAGGTTAACACAAGCAAGAGTAAGTTTTCCTCCTCAGGTATTGAGAGTAGTATTTTAACTGACATAGTGAATGCCCTAGGTTTTGAACAAGGATAACTGCCTGTTAAATATATGGGACTTCCACTTATCTCCACTTAGCTCAGATTTGTTGACTGCCTCACTCTCCATTACTGTCTTACTAGCAGAATTAATGTCTTGGAAATTAAGCTAAGTATTATCATATGCAGTGAGATTGACTCTTGTTAAAGTGGTGTTAGGAGACATGCACACATTCTGACTAGCTGCTTCATTTTGCCTATGAGAGTGCTTAAGGAAATTAACAAGATTTGCAAAAAATTCTTACAATCTGGGGTGGATGTAGCCTACAAAACATATGTTGTTAACTGGAAAACTGTTTGTCACCACTTTAAGGAAGGGGGCCTTGGGGTTAGGGATGTGGAGATATGTACTAAAGCTTCCATTACGAAACATGTATGGATTGCTGCTGCTTCTAAGGACATTATTTGGATGGATTGGATATAGAAAAACCAGGTCAAGAGGAATTGTTTTTGACACTTTCCTGCTGTAGTAGACTGTTCATGGTACTGGATAAAGATCCTTAATTTTAGAGGAGAAGTTAGTAGCTTAGCCATGATAAGAGAACTGCTGTGTGGGATGACCCTTGGTATCCTTTTGCGGTTTTCGTGAGTAAATTTTTACAACACTTGTTGTAATCCTCAACCCTCAACAAAACTGTTAAGGTAAGTGCATTAATTATTGATGGAAAGTGGATGGAAAGTTACGTTGATAAACTTTACATACAACCCCATTAGAGCTGCAGCAGCAGGGAATTTTGACATTTAACTCTATTTCTATCTTAAAGGTAGTAGCTATTGAGAATGGTGTAGTCTTAGATAGTATGCTGAATAAGAAAGAGATATGTATTAGTCATGACTCTAAGACTGTCTATTTGTATCTCACTAGCAGGGCTGAACCTAACTGGAATACCAAGCACTTGTTTATATAAGCCCAAGAAGATGTCCAATATAGTTATATAGTGTGTCCTACTCGTCTGATACAGATGATTTATATTTTCTTCGTATGTGGGGCTGAAATGTATGAATAAAACATGGTATCAATGCGAATGGCTTTAATTACTTTGTTGTGTGACAGACATTATTATGTCACTTGTGTGTTTAATCTATTGTGGCTTGCTGAGACTTACTATTCCTCAAATATAATTAATGTAAAGTTTTCGGGGAAGAGAAAAAGGTTGCAAGCATCACACACTATCAAATAAGAATGCCCAATTAATGGAGATGGAGAAAGAAACTTAAACTTCATGTAGCAAATAAATTATGGTTTTTCATACAAAAATATTCAATCTAGCCTTATGAGTTCCAATGTTGTTGAGACAAATTGTTATTTGTTTAAAACGTTCTTCTACTATGTACTTACGATCACTTTTTATTCTTTTGTAGGCAGCAGGAGATTCACCGCCACCTAATGGAGTGAGGGGCAGAAACTGCATTATGAAAGATATGTTTGGCAGAACAATTGCTTACAAAAGTATTCAGTTATCTGGGGTGACTCCTGAAGGGTTTTATTGTGTCATAGTAGATGAGGTTATTCTCGATGATGTGCAATTATTTATGGAAGGCGGTACTCTAGGTGATATCTCTTCGGGTGAAACTGTAGTATAATAGTCTTACTTGCTTCGAGTGAACATCATCTTTTTATTTTATTCTTTCTTGAAATAAAGTTTGACATTGATATTAGGCAATAGCCTTTTAATTTATAATAAAACTTGTTCTTGTTATTGAAATATGTTGTTTTTTATATTAATTGTTTTTAGTTAATGAAATATATAATGACTATTGTGATTATGACCCGATTGATATGATTGTTGTATATTGAAACAAAATGACTGTTAATATAAAAAAAATTAGAACACTTATATTTACGGCATAAAATGACTAATTGCCATGACTTCAAATGTAATTATTATGATTGATGTTATGACTGTTATTTGTGATGTATTTTTTACGATGTATAAAACAACTTATAAATGTGTCACTAAATATTTCAAAAATTAGTTACTACGATTATTATTTCCGACATTTAAGTTAGCAACGCATAGAGCAACGGATTTTATAGTCCTAATGAATATGAAATACGTCGGTTGTTGCGACTAAGAATTGTGTCATTCTATTATTGCAACCAAAATAACGAATGTTAAAAAGGTCATAAATTTTAGTAAATACGACGGACACTTTGACCCACCCCTCAGTCGTTAATTTAGGACGTTTTTCAAGTCTATAACATAAAACTACTGTAAAAAGAGCGACGCTTTTTTCGGCTAAAATGAATGTCGCTTTAGCAAAATAACGACTAACCTACCCCGTCGTTTTTTACTCATTTTGGCCTAGAGTTTCAAGTATTTGTATCTGCGATTTTTTACACCAGCTAACATAAATGGCAGGGACTGACAAGAGATTACCTATGAGAAATTGCAAAGGATTTTGGATCAGCCACAAAGTTCAAAAGAGGACATGATAAAACTCGGAATGACGAGGAGATTTCAGTGTTAGCTAACATTACATAAAATCTAGGGATGGCAATGGGGCAGATTTGGGGCAGGGGAGTTAATCCCATCCCCATCCCTGCCTAAGTTCCCCGCTCGACACTCCCATCTCCACCCAAAAGCCTATTTAAGTTAAACGGTAATCTCTATCCCCCCCACATTGCAAAGCTAAATCTCATCCCCACCCCCATTTAACTAATATAACTATTTTTTTCAATAAAAAAACTCTTTTATATAGGTTTTTATTCATATATATAAGGGTAATAACAATAAACTATTTAAATAAGGTAGGGCGGGTTTGGATTTTTAAGGCAATCCCAAATCTGCCCCACTTTCTCACGGATTTGTGTTATATTTCACATACCCAGCCCTATACCCGTTTAATACATCCCAAACCTGCCCTGTTTTGGGCAGGGCGGGGCTCATCCCCAACAGGGCAGGTCAAATCGCCATCCCTAAGAAAATCCTAGAGGAGCTTCGTATTAGCCATTAGGATCTTGAAAAAAATTTCTCCAAACATAGTATTGTAAAGTAAAACTACATGAAGATAACTAATCAAATATCATGGAAGTTTGTTAACTGAACCGAGAACAAAAACCTCTACTTTGACAATGCATGTGTCATTCACCACGGAATCCTTGGCTATCATTCTGCCCTTCAAGATGCCAGCCCCGACTATCATTGATGATGGAGAGAACTGTAATGACCCGTATTTCATTTATTCCTAATATTCACTCATATTCCATTTCCGCTCATATATTCCTATTCTTTATCTCATCGGCAGCATATTAGATTCATTTCCTTCACGTTAAGTTCCGCATTCATATTCTGCATGTACTCTTTCATCCATTTTATTCATCCATTATGCATCCATTTATTCCTTTCGGTGGTTTAGTATTAGATTCCTTTTGTAGTTTTGGCGGTTCGGTGGTCATTCGGAGGAGGAGGTGGCATTGTGGCCTTGGAAATCCCTAGATGGGTTGGTGATGATGCTTAATTGTTGTGTTTGTAGTTTGGTGTGGTTCCGATGAGCCGTTGGATTGGCTGGTAGGTTTCTGGGTTTTTTTCTGGGCAAAGATTCCTTTTTGGCATTCCGGTGGTTTTAGGCGTTACGGCGGTGTTATGATTTGTGGGAACCCCTAGATGGGTTGGTAGTGATGTTTGTATGTTTTGTGCGTGATTTGGGGTGGTTCCGGTGAGCTGTTGGATTGGCCGGTAGGTTTTTGGAGTTTCCCGAGGAAAAAATTCCTTTTTGGGGGTTTAGGCGTTTTGGTGGCCGTGGGGCGGTATAGGTAGTATTTCTACTTTGGAAAACCTTTGTTGGGCTTGTTATAGTATTTGTGTGGTAGTGGTAGTGGTTCGTGGTGTTTCCGGGGTGTCCGGGGTGGTCCGTGGTGCCTCCGGGGTCATTTTTTTGGTGCAGGGGCAGTTTTGTTCGAACATGGACCTTTCTGTTCGAATAGACCCCTTTCAATTCGAACAAAAATCTTCTCTGTTCGAATACACTTTACTCTGTTCGAGCAGGATCATTTCCTATTCGAACAGAGGCTCGTTTTCAGTTTTTTTTTTTGTTTAAACATTCTTTTCTTCACTTTCCCTTTTTTCTCTCTCTCTTCTCTCCCTAACCTATTCCCCTCTTCTCCTTACTCTAGATCCTATCTTCCCCATCGCATCGAGGATTCTTTGCCCGCTTCGTCGCATGCTTCGCTCCTATCCTCGGTAAGAAATTCTTGATTCCTTTTCCGCTCTTTTCGCTATATTTTGGCGTAGGTCTGATTTCTAGGGTTTGGTTTTGATGTCGATTGGTTGTTTGTTGTTCTCCATTGTTGGTGTTAGATTATCAGGCGTTCCGTTACCGTTCCGCGGATTTTAGTTAGGTTTCCGAGTTAGTTCTTCCGCAGGACTTAGATTTCCTTCAGGCGAGTTTTATTCCGGCATTATTAAGTTTTTATACTAGTTTCTGAGTATTGTTTTAGAGAGTTATATTGAACTTAGAGATGTTTTGTGATTAACTATAGTTTAACCTATGAATTATATTGTTAGAACTGTAACCTGTAGTTTGGGTTTGTAATTGCTCCTGGAGTTGGTTTTTGGTTCGCATAAGACCTGAGTTAGTTAGTGGTGGTTGGGTTAGCGTTCTCATTGCTTGCCCAGGAATGCCCCTTCCAACCTTTAGAGATTGTTGGGTTAGATGCAGTGACGATTAGGTTGCTGTGTCGACTATGCATAGTCGGTGTAACCGAGTCTCTATTCATCCTGGTTGTGTTGTCGTGTGAGCGGCAGCTGGGTTGCTTTCTTGTGCACCTGTTACACTTTATAACTTATAACACATCTTTTAAAACATATTGAGATTGGAAACACGAATACTCCGTTTCGGTTGACCTCCGACAGGATCCAAGGAGTCCGTGAGATCGGGTTAAAAGACACAGTGAGATTGGGAATGACACTATCATATCTAGTTCAACCACTCCGGAGTGTGGAATGGTATGAGGCAGAGTCATGGAGATCCTAACTTACCCACGTTGAGGTTGAAATTCCTTGAAATGTTATGGACTATTGTTCCGTGGGTTGATACACCCAAATCTACTTTGATCAAGTGCGACCATCCTAGCTTGGTCGAGCTTAACCAAATCGTACCTGTGTATCCCTTTACTGATCTCTTTAAGAAATTAGACGTTAGCGGTTGATCAACCAACATTATAATAAGATCGCGTACACTTTTAAAACTTTGAATCATTCTACATTAGGGGATATTTATGGGAATATCCCTGCTCATCATAACATATTATTACATCTAGGATAAGTATGGGATTATCCTAGTCATCACTTCACGGCATGGCATTGCATATTATCATATCATCACATTCTCTTCTCATATTCCTTACTCTATACTCTTCTCACATTCCTGCTCTATTCTCTCCTCTTATCAACTCTATTTCCTTTCCTTATCAGCTCTGTATCTGTTATGGTCACTTATTATTTTGCTAGATTGTATTTACCAGTTCTATATTATATTCATTTCTACTCTATTTTTCAGTACCAGTTGTTAGTAAGTTATTTAGTTCTGTTGGATTAGTGAGCTTGTTGTTTGCTCACTCTCGCATTTTAACCATTTCAGAGGTTAATTAGCTTGGACTGCCGCGTGGGTAGCCAGTTTAGAGACAAATTTTGCCGCTGCAGATTTCCTTTGGTTCTAGATTTCTGTAGGTATTCTCAGCATGTGTCGCTGAGCTTTTATTCAAGATATTGTACCACATTTTCATCTGATATGTATATATATGTCTTTTGCTTCCGCGTTATATTGTTATTGTTTATTCTTTACTCTGGTGATTATTGCTATATGTGAATAGCCGAGCCAGAATTTGTCTACGGCTTGGCTATTTGTGGGGTAGAATCTTGGATTCCCCGACCTGCACTACTTAGAATCTAGTAATTGGTCAAGCTATCGATTACTGGATTTTGGGGCGTGACAAGAACCAATAAGGAAAATCTTCAAGAAACACAAAAATCAACAATATTAGGACTGATACATAATATTTTATATATTATTGATCAACTTTCACTCCGTAGAGTTTGCACTTTGCATTAGACTGAAATGTTTACCTTTAATAATTATATGTGCTCGTATTTAATGTACATCGAGAAATTAGGTTAGAACTATTCTTAAGCATCAATTTTCTAGGGATAAACATATTCAAGCAATAATTATAGCAAATAAAGAAAAGACACGGACAATTTTTAACCCTGTGGAAACTCCTTACTCAGGAGGAAAACCATACCAAAAATCTACTAATCAAAAAAGTTGCAATCTGAAAAACACTTACAGACTCGATAAACCCGTATCGTGATTATCTATCTTCTGATCCAAGCTTCACACTCTATCTCTTTCGTTATTGCAACGATACTACTGATCTCGCAACAAGGATTTGATCCAAGCTTCATGCCCTATCTTCTTCATTCTCGCAACTATACTCCTAGATATCACAACAAGAATCACCTTACTCGAATCACTCTAGCAAATCATGAGGAAAGTAGAATTTGACTAATTCAATATGAAGATCAATGTTTTAAGCTCTCTTTCTTTGATCTTAATTAGCATCTTTGATAAACATAAAAGCCCTTAAAAAACTTGGTGAAAAACTTGGTATGGAAACACAAAGAAAGATTTGTTTTAAATAGTGAAAACAGCTTTTTCGACATCTGTTCGAACGAGGCTCCCAAATAGCCTAAGAACCAAGATAGAAAAAATCTTTTGAAAAACAATTTTTTCCCAGAAGTTGTTCGAACGATCCTATAACTCATTCGAACGAGGCACTCAAAAAAGCCTTGAAAAGTCAACAGTGAAAACTCTTAGGAAACTTGATTTATGTCAAAAGTCGTTCGAACGAGAATGCCAAAAAGACCTTGAAAACATATTAGAGAAAAAGTTTTATTTTCCTAGTTTTGCAAAAATATTTTGCTAAGTTAAAACAATCTTGGGCTTTTAGTTTATAAGAGTTTTACTTACCAACTTACCTTCTCGGCTATCATGACTTGTCCATCGGTCTTGATTATGTCGTCGTCTTCAACTGAGATAACCACGGAACTCATACATACACGAAATGAGACAAACTAAACCTTTCAACCTTGACGTACGATGTGCTTGGATTGTGAATTTAGTAACAATTTCCCAGCCAAATGATAGGTTTTAGAATGTATCAAATGCAAATATATTGAAGGACTACTCTTTTTAGCATTGGAATCACCTTTGGTCTTTGGGGCATGACCATATTTACTTATTTCAAACAAACACGTAATTAAATACGTAAGAAGTAACTAAATTGGAGATTTAGAAAGTCGTTTATGGACTGAACAATTTAGTTTTCCAAACAAGTTGTGATTTCCTGAAAGAATACTTCAGAGTCAGCATATTCATCGTGATCTCCAAAAATTCTTAATTTTCCATGTATGCTGAACAAAAGTAGGAGCCTTTATCATGCACTATGATTCCCTTACTCCAAGACTAATAAACAAAAACCTCTGCTCCAAAGGTACAAGTATCGTCAACACGGTAGCCATTACTATCATTGTTAAAAGTTGCAAGGGGAATGAGTTGAGGGAAGTCCCGCTCAGTCTTCATTGTCATGAGAAATGAGAGAAGAGCGTTGTTTTTGGAGAAGGGTTTAAAGGGAAATAGGAAGGACCAAAGGAAGGATTTGACAAAGAAGTTGCCAAAGAAGTTGACGAGGAAGGGTCAAAAGAGAGTTTGGAAGACAAAAAACAAAACGACGAAGTTGGCAGGGGAAGAAGAACACTAAGAGCATATGCAACACTAAGGTCGGTTGCTTATGTGGCAGCAACGACCCTCTAATCTCTCAACCGGCCACCCAGTATCAAGGTCGTCTTGCCCAGTTGGCACTGTACAGAGCAAAACAACCCACCTTGAGGGTCGGTTCAGTGACCCACAAGGTGGGTTGCTAAAATAATCATGCCAGAACTGCGCGATACAAATGATCCAATGAGCGGATGCCACTTGTTATGTTTTGATTGGTTGTATATGATGTGCAGTTTTGACCAACTGCTCGGAGATATAGCTCATTAAGATGGTGCCACATGGTTACATCCAGACCGTTCTTTCATGCCGTGTAGTTCTGAACTGCGTTGGGCTCAGACGACCCTAAGTTGGTTTGACACTGCTGTGTAAAAATTAGAGTGGGTTACTGTTGAGGAATTTTAGTCGGTTTGAATCGACCTTACTGTTGCATATGCTCTAAATTTGTGCTTGGTTCGTTGTAACACCTTGCATTTTGCAATTTGCTGCGATTGTGTTGAGTTGCGCTGCAGTCACTTGCCATACACGCCCAAATTTGTGATTGGTTCCCATCTGCAAGCTAATTTTCCTAAGAAATTTGAATCAAACATGCCTCTCTAGAATAGAGAGATAGAGAAAGGCGTGGAGCAATTTGAGGAAGAGTAATCTCGAGAGAGGATTTCTGTTTGATGCAATGGTTTGAGGCTTAGAGCAGAAGTGCACGGCAGTACAGACCATATTCAGCTACACCCCAGTGCAAATATTTGTTAATGAAATTTGGATATGTTGTAACCCTTTGCAATGTACCAAGGTGCAGAGCCTACAACCAATCAACCAAAATCGGGAAATAGCTGCAAGGTAGTGCATTTACAATCCCTTGCGGTGAACCAGGCACAACCTAAGATGTTATGGGGCATCAGATGAACGTCGAAAAAAATCAAGAGAAAATTATTAGCCGAAGAAGGAAGTAACTTGTGTCATAAGTCTTATTTAGGTCTTTCCCATTTTGTACAAAAACTTGTGTCACCCACTATTGGTTGAGGGATGCCTCAATTTACTCTAAAACAAGGCCAGCTGCAATAGGCATACCTATTTACCTGTTGAGCAGGTTCTATTTAGAGGAGTTTTGTAGAAGAAAAATATAGTACCTGTTCTCTGTAAATACTTTTGGTACTTCTCTACTTTCACATATATCACCTCCATGGTTGCTGTTATGCCAAAGATGAACTTCCTTAGTAATAATCCAAATGATTTCTCTAGGAAATTATTAGCTGATTTTAACAAAAAAAAACATATTTACATTTTAAAAATAGTTGGGTTGTGAAAATTATCCGATGATTCCAATTTCTGATAAACACGAGCTGAGGTAATTGAATCTATCTTTACTCATTAGAGCATCACATCATATAGTATAATCGAATCCAAAATTGAAAAAATCCTCTTAAATATGAATTTTTCTCTTTCTCTAACTTAGTTAATCTCAAATATGGATTTAAATCCCGTTCACTCTAAGAGAAAATATAAAAGAAACTTAGTTGATTTGCATCTTGAAAGAGGATTGTAAGATTGAGATCGGAAAAGTTTTTTTTCTTCCTAACTAATATAGACACGTACACATTACTTTTGGGGATATGACTGGGTTTTAAAATATTTGTTGATTTTATTTTTAATTAGTTTGAAAGTTATACTATTTCATTTTTAAGCGCATCCACAGCAGTAGGGTGGGTGGATTTGCCCAAAACTAGGGTGAATCCAATCCACCCCAAAGAAAGTCGCAGCAGTTCAGAAGAAAAAACAAGGTGAATTTCCTTCGCGTAGTTCAGAACCGCACGAGAACACCAACGACAAAAAGGGAGCCACATGTTTTAATCTTGGCCATTCTTCTCTCCAGCGCACTTCTAAACCGCGCGGCATCAACAACCAATAAGGAAATGACACGTTAATTTTTTTTTAAAATAATTAGCCGCGCAGTTCAGAACCGTGTGGCATAATGCTACAAGTTTTAGGCTTAAACTTGCTTTACCTTTCTCTAGTGTTATTTCGAGTTAGCTCCCAAGGCATACCCAACCCTTACGATACAAGTTTTCCAACCCAACCCATTTTCTCCGTCATCGGTGCTGTTTTTTTGTTTTAAAATGTCGAAAGAGTCTAGTTCGCGACCGAGGAATAATTTATCCAAAACCAATCACAACGTAATCGTAGAAGTAAAACGACGGGGGAACGCCGAAGTAACAAATATTTAGCCGTTACAATTGACGCCGGACAACGATCTCACCCCAACGGTAGAAGAGTTGAACCGAGTAGGTATCCTCCCGGACGGCTAGGTTCATATTTCTGTTAGATCAGAGGAAATGCCGGTAAGTATTGTCTAAATTTAAAGTGTTATTAACGTATATTATAGTGGTACTGAAGTGGTACCAATGGATTGCGCGGTACCTGACGTTGAAGAAGTTGGTCGATGATATGGGTTTAAAGGAGTTTTGCTTGATTAAGGCGGAAAACTCTGTTAACCATCTCATTCATGCTCTCTTGGAACGGTGGTGGCCTTCCTCCCATACCTTTCACTTCCCTTGCGGGGAACTGGGTTTTATACCGTTAGAATTCATCATGCTAACGGGCATATCTTTTGGGAGAGGTCGCAAACTCCTGTACTACGAGAGGTACTCCAAGTTAGAGGAAGTAGAAAAGATGTTCCCGGGAATTACATGTTGTGACATCAGGCACGGTAACATCACTCTCGCCTATTTAAAAAAGTTGAAAAAGCCTTTGAATCTACGTCTCCATAATTACGACCCACAAATGGATATCGTGCATGCGAGGGCATTTATTGTCTATATGATGGGTAATCTCTTCTTCTCAAATGGTAGAACATCTCTTCAGGCGGGTTATCTTGTAGCCTTGATAGACTACAATATTATTGGTGCATCGCTTTTTGATTGAGGTATGCCGATTATGGCGACTTTGTATCGGGGGCTTGATGAAATCTCAGTTCTGAAAACGAGAAGGTGAAGAAATTGATCACCGGATTCTATGCGATGTTGGAGTTCTGGTTCTTCTAGTACTGTCGGGTTGGAATGTATCTAGTGAAGGTACAAAACTTTAACCATATTTATCCCTGTATGGATGCGTGGAGAGATGAAAGAGCTAGTACGGGGTCTTAAATCCATTACTCTTTTACTGTGATCAGAGATATGATAAAATGGAAGGACATAAACAACATAGACTGGCAACCATGGCACAGGTCTAGGTAATTAATCCATCTATAGGTAAGAGTTGCTTCAGCGCTAAGCTTCTAGAGGGTTCCATTGGTGTCAGTCTCATACAAGTACGGTACGCTTTGGTATTTAAGAGACCGGTGTATGCGTCAGATGACCGGGCATGATAGTGTGCCTTATGACCCCCCTCAGGAGATTATGAAATTCCAAAGGTACGATCGAGGGATAAATCAGGGTCCAAAAGATGTGGACTTCTACGATGGTCGCGATTATCTTGATTCAGACGTAGATTACATGACATATTGGCGTGTCGTTCATCCAAATCCCAAGATCGGTTACAGTTTAGTAAAGAGGCTGGGAAATAGTTAGATCGTCAGGCGTGATCTAGTGAGGCCTGATGTATACTTGCCATCTACGTCGAGTTTAGCTGCATCTTCACAGGTACAAGACTATGGTGTTCAGGCGACTGGCGATCCACATGATATGGGATGGTTCATGGATGTGGCGGTAACTCAACCTAGACGAATACCGATCCCGGTATTGTAGGTACCATACCCGCGTCTATCTACGTATAGTACAGATGAGTTGTGGCATCAAAACCAAGGAATACGGTATGTGGCATATGAAGACTCGAGGCAACTAGCTGACAATAATACTTAGCTAAGGAGGGAGTTGAGCCGGGCACAGGAGGTCATCCGAGAGACGTTTGAGAGACTAGCTTAGATATCCATTTCCTACCAAACAGAGCTGGTTGTGCAATGTACCTATGACGAGAGTGTCACATGTAGCAGATGGGCCTGTCAAACGAAGAGAGGTCATCCCAGTTAGGCTATGTTTTATTCAAAACTTTGATTTATGTTTTATTTAAACTATGTTTTGTTTAAAATATGTTGAGTATTAATCTTGTTTAATCATGTTTTTTTTAAAGATTTTTTTTTGGAAACTTGTTGTCCAAGTTACTCAACGGCCATATTAACGGTTAGTTTTTTTTAAGAAACTTGTCGTCCAAGTTACTCAACAGTCATATTAACGGCTAGTTTTTTTTGGACACCTGTTAATGGCCATATTAACGGCTAGTTTTTTTCAACTATATATGTCATTCATCTCCTACACTCTCCTCCCTTCTAATCTTCTACACTCTCATCCCTCCTTACCTTACAAACATAACCACTATGTCTTCCTCAAGCTCTCAATCTAATTCTCAAAGCCACTCTCAATCCTCCAATACGAACCAACAAGGAAACATCTTTCTTCCTCAATTCGGAACGAGCGATCCGTCGTAAATGCCTAACACTTCCCAAGATCTAATGTATGTTCGCCGACTATTCCCAGCACTCGACAATCAATTTCAATCTCAAACCCATGGATATTACCCTCATTACCTAAACCAAGGATATTACCCTCAATTTGATGGGTATACAGGCTCTTACCCTCAATTGCAGAATCCATATTATTCATCTCAAACCGGTTTGCCGGTGGAAGTTTGAGTACCACGCTGATACAAGGTACATGAGGTTTAAATGATTTAAATCTTAATATATCGCCGGTTGCATATCCAATTGTCTCTCCGGTCATCGCCAAGGAACTCAATCTGGTTCTCACGAGAAGTAATACGCGTGGGAAGGCAAAGTCTAAAAGAAAAACGGCATCGACACCTATTATAGTTGAGGATGTAGTTGAGAATGAAGTTAATGTCAACAAAGATAGATATAAGAACTCAAAAATTGGTCGTATGATGACTTCGTGAATCTTGCTCGCGCTTGGTCCTAAGTATCTCAAAACTTCGCTACCACGAACAACCAAAAAGCCTCTACATTTTGGTCCAAGGTGCGTGATCAATTCAACTCCTTCTATATTGGCCAATCGATGTGGCGATCATAAAATGGTATCAATTATACGTATAAGGGGCGGCTCAATAAGGAATGTTCAATTTTTAGAGGCATTATTTAAGACCTTGAGAGCTGACATTTTACCTGTATTTGAACGGATGACTTCGTAAGTATTTCATTAATTTTTCTCATTTCATTAATGTTCAAAGGTGAATCATACTCTAAAGAATTTTTTAACTTGATTTCAAGGAACGTATGGCATACGATACATTCGCACAACTATAATACAAACCATTTGCACTTGGTGAAGCGTACAAAGTTTTGGAAACCTACCCAAAATGGTCACAGATTCATTACATCAGGCAACCCGGCTGCAACGTCGTTAGGATGTCAAATTTTAATGATAGCCTGGGTAACTCTACTAATACCGATCCTGAAATACCTACATCTGGCACTCTAAATATTATAATTTCTGATGATTCTATCGACGTGGATGTACCACTATATACTTATAGGGATGTACGACCTGACGGCCAAAAAAAAAATATGGCAAAAGAAGTGACAAAGTCAGGTATAGGTTATTGGGGGAAGAAGATGCTTGAGACAACGACCAACATGATGAAGGCATGGAATGAGAGAGACGAGCAAAAGAAAGAGGAAAAGGAAACTAGAGCTAGAACACGAGAGAAACTAAAGTTGGCTAAAAAGGCTGAGATTCAAAGGAGGCGTGAAGCGGAGCTAACTAAAAAAAAGGCTGTCGAAGATACACATATGGTTAAGGTAATGACAACGAACCCAAGTAACCAACTACCGGCACAAAGGCGTTGGATGAAGAAGAAAATTAAAGAATATTCAAAGAAGTTGAAGGAGCAGTGTCCAAGTGATGACGACGTTTCCAGTGATAAAGATTGATGTAATCCTTAGCGTTAACAGTAGTTCTTAAGTTCTATATAATTTTATTATTTCAATAAAATTGTTATTAATCGTACGTAATCCTTAAAATTGTTATTAATCTAATTCGCATTTGAACCTTCTGGATGTACTCTGCCATAATAGACTTTATTTCTTACATCTTTCTTACAGGACATGAGATTTTCTCCTTCTCTTTATCTCTACCAAAACAATAAAATAAAAGAAATGGGGTACAAATTCAAAAGGCAGAAGCAGTAAACAAAGTTTCTTTAAAGTGTTACAATGATGAAGACTTGGAAACAAAATACATTACAACTTCAACATAAAACTCAACGGAAACAAAATATATTACTTTAGAAAATAAAAAACAATGATGAAGACTACAATTACTCCTCCCCTGTTCGATTCTATAAATGCCGACAGGTTCATCTCGTAATTGGAAATGAGCTCCTTAATTTCTAATTTCATAAACTTTCTGGATGTACTTTGCCATAGTGTTGATCGGGTGTCTTAGATTTAAGTCCTCCTTCCAATTCTTCACGAATATTCTAAACTCGGGATCAATGTCCATTTGCCGGATGTAAGTATGACGTTCATCTTCGGCGATCATATTATACAGAATTATACTGTTACGAAACCCGAGGGGGCAAATCGCAATGCGGAAGCACAATACGATTTATCAAGAACTCCAAAAACTAACTCTAACCAAAGAGAATTCGAACAAAGACAATAAAACACATACACAAGGTTTAAATTAGGTGGAAACCCTAAACATGATCAAAACCACCCCCGATAAGCACGACGAATATATTACCACACTAAAGGTTACAAGAAGTTACAAAGATCACTCAGAACTCACCTCTACCCTTACAGATAATCCTAGCAAGAAACCCTAGAAAGAAAACCCAAGAAACCTCTCCAGAGCTAAACCCTAAATTTCTCTCTTTTATCTCTCTAACTCTTTCTCACAGTACAGAAGCCTTTAACATACACTCTCTATTTATAGCCTTTCCATTAGGTCATATCTGAAATACAAACTTAGAAATAAACAAACAGAGCCAAAGTCATTTGAACTAGTCATGAGGTCGTTCGAATGACCATATAACAATCCTCTAGAATTTTGGCCTAATAGCTATTTTCATTCGAACGACTTCAACAGAAACTCTATCGTTCAAACAACTTTCCCACACGTTCGAATGACTTTTCCAGTTTTAAGCTATATTCCTAACATATACATGCGTACATAATATTTCCTAGATCACTAAGTTTCCAAAATTGTGTATCGTATGCTAATATTTGAAACCTAGCTTGTAATACCCCAAAAGCATGCTCTACGTCTTTCCGACATGCTTCTTACATCTTAAAATATGTCTTTCGGCATTGTTAGATGAATTTCTTATGATTTGAATAAGTGTTTGCCATTTTGGATAGACTCCATCCGCTAAGTAATTCCCTATAGTGTGCGGTACTGTGCCTATATTATAATTGCATGGCGACACAACTCCATTAGACAAGTTGTTGAAAAGCCACCCTTGATGCAAAACGTTCACGTCGCTGTTAGAACAGGGCACCCCAAAGAATACGTGCCATATCCAAATATCTTGCGATGTAATCGCTTCTAAAATCACTGTCGAGATTTTCTTATACCCGGTATATTGTCCTGCCCACCCGGTAAGACAATTCTTCCATTTCCAATGCATACAATCTAAGCTACCTAACATCCCCGGGAAGCCTCGCGATCCATTCACTTCTAACAAGTGTAATGTATCGTCTTCATTGGGAGATCTAAGGTATTGAGCTTTGAATTGTGTTATAATAGTTTTACAAAATTCTTTCAAGCACAATATACCTGTAAACTCCCCAATCCGGAGGTATTCTTTTTGGGCGTCTGCGCTCATGCCGTAACATAACATACGAAGTGCACACGTTATCTTTTGGTGAGAGGATAAGCCCATCGTCTTAGCGGCATTTTCTCTTTGAATAAAATAGGGGTTTGAAGAAAGTATTTGATTATAAATGCCTTGATACACACCTTCGCTCATACGGAATCGACGACGAAATGGGATACCTTTGAATCTTGGGTTGTCACCGAAGTAATCCTGATTAAGGCTAAACTCCCCCAATTTATGATCACGGCCTTTATGCTTGTCAATCCTTCCTCTTATACTACCTCATTGCCTTCGTGATAATGTCACCTCTTGCTCTCTTTCTTCTTCTTCTCCCATCTCGATCATAATCTTGTTATACTCGTGCATCAACTCAATTTGATGTCGGAAGAGCTCTTCGCTTCCGGACGATGACTCCAAAGATGGGAGTGATGGGTCAGACATGAGTAGGTCAGCCAGGATTTCGTCAGGCATGATTTGGCAAAAATGATAACAAAGGAAGAAAGTTAAGTTTTAAGATATAAGATAAATGAGTTGATTGTAGAAGATTAAGAGAGTAGAAGATGAATGGGCTTTATAAATAGAGAAAAAACTAGTTGTTTATAGCCGTTGAGCATCTTGTTGTCCAAGTTTGATCAGGGAAAAATCAAAGTATGGAGGGGAATCATTGCACTTATTTCATGTCGGCTTTTGCCGCGTACTTCTGAACAGCGTGGCAAGGCTAGCCATTTAAATTTTTTTAAATCTAAGCCATCCACGTGTTTTAATCTTGGCCATTGTGTATACACGCAGTTCAGAACTGTGCGCAATGGAAGCCACTGGAAGCTTGACAAGTGTCAACATCTTATTGGCTCGTAGGCTACGCACGGTTCAGAAGGGCGCGACATTAGTCCACTGAAAATCCACCCTGAGGGTAGAGAATCCACCCTCATGATGGAAAAACTTTTGCCAAGTAGATTTTTGGCCTAGCTGTTGGGAGGCAAAGTGGGTGGATTTGAGGGTAGATTTGAGAATCCACCTGCCATGTCAGGATATACCTAGCTGTTGTGGATGCTTTAAGTGTACTCTGATGTACACAAATCCTTGCCAAGCTTATATTGTTCCATTCTTAATATCTAGTAGTAACATGACATAGTTAGCATGGACAATGTAATATGACTTAAACCGTTCTCAATCAAGGCAATGTGTACTATATAGAGGGCGATGGTAGATCTTTTAAGGCAATCATAGATTGTTTCAAATGAAACTTTTGGAGTAATTGACGTAATTGGATCATCACATGGCCTCCTATGTTTCTCCGTCAACCATCACTCCACGCATATTTGCAATCCTGATACAAACAAGTTCTTGAGTTAGTCTAAATCTCTCACTTGTTAATAGCTTCAATCAACACGTCAGGGTCACTCCCGATCTAACCAAAGGGATATGAAGGTAGTCACAGTCGTTATCCTGCAATAAGTCTTGGCCAAGAAATTGTAGTCTTGCACATAAAACCAGTACAACCAGTAGCAAAGGAACCATAGGAACCTCCAATAACGACACCATAAGCAACACAACCAGTGAACTAGTTTAGTTTTAATGTATTTCATACCTGTAACGAGGATTAAATTGTATGAGCAAAATTTACAGGAAATATTCCACGCTCATCTTACCGTAAATCATATCTTAAGGACTTGTAACATTATAAATGATATGATGTATTTTACTGGAATATTTTCTTTTGATTGGGTTAACCAGCCATTATTTGCAATCATAAAATAGCTTTAATATAAGCAAAATTAAAAAAAGCATAAGTAAAGTTAGAACAATTCATTTTTTTGTTTGGAATGCTAAAATGATAAATGTCTAAAATAATCAAGTTGTTTTATTGAGAAAGAATGAGGAACATCTTTTTTGACTGAAATAAACTCTTACGCACTTACATGTTGAATTAAAGAACAATGGAGGACTTCCCGATGGTTTTCTGATAGGACTTGCCAGCTTCACTGATCATACTCTAAAACATAATCTTCAGTCTCTCTTTGTATGTCACAGCCGAAACGGAAATTATGAGAATAAATACTACTTTTTGCTATCTTTACAAAATCGATACTTTGGCAAGCCACTTCCAAAATTGATACTAAAATTAACAAATCGATAATGGTCCCACTTACTACCCCGTAGCTGCCACCCTATTCTTTAACATTAAATGTTGATGGGTAGTCTAATGTGCTACAATAATAAAACTACCAACTCATAAAGATTACTCAACAAATGACAAAGCTATACCAAAACAATTACAAAGATTTCCAAACGAATGATAAAATTGGGGCAAAGAAAATGATAAATAATATAGAAAAAATGAGAAACTATTATACTGGAGTTCTTGAGTAATTTAATCTGCTACAATAATAAGAATAGTAATAAGAGGGAAGATTCTACCCTAAATACACTACCAACCTTAAAAAAAATTAAGGCTTCTTCTTATTCTTCAACAATAAAGTTTCTACAAAATCAAAGCAGATTCTCCTTAATGTACTGTTTGTCTCCTTCATGTACCAAGTCTTCCAACTATCATTTTGTATTCGCTAAAGTCCTCATACAGAGGTCATTGAGGAGGAATAGATCGTTGTTATCATTGGTTATTCTCGTTGCCAAAGACCGTTGTTATCCTTCTCTTCGACCGTTGAAGTAACCATTACAGTAAATATCACCTCTACCTCTGTATCCATCATCTCTCACTGTGTATCTGCATCATGAGTTGAAGCCTTTTTTCTTGAGAAAAATGTATGCAAGACGATACAATTTGTACATAATCATTTTTCTTTGCCTTTTAAATCATTTATCTTCTGTTACTTTATCATTTGCCATTTTTCTTGTGTTATTTTTAGCATTTATTATCTGCTACTATATCACCGGAATTGCTCATTGATATCATTTATTTTGGGATTCCTATCATTTGTTTTAGGGATTGCTGAAGTTGAGTTTTATATCATTTTTCTCATTTGTTTCTTGCTACTTTATCACCGAAATTGTTTATTTATATCATTTGTTTCAGGGATAATGGAGTTCAGCTTTATACCATTGTTCATTTTGGTGAGGATATCGTACATCCAAAGATCGGATGAATCATTAGTTATGTTGGAGGAAGTACAAAACTTACCTCACTAAAAACGCATTCGTCATACGAAGATTTCGTTACACTTTTTGAAGAAACAAACGAAATCCGTCGTGAGGACTGTATGCTGTACAACTTTGTCCATGGCTGTGTATGCGCAATTCCATCAGTGCAGAACTTTACCATAGTGATCAATATGCATAAAACCAATCCCGGTATACTCTTTCACATATGGATTGTTAATGAGCCTAGGGCACCTTCCCAGAACTCCCAGAACTTTATTTCTGATTTTTGTTCTTCGGGTAAAGGGATGTCCACCACCAAAGATACTTATTCAGGTAAAGGCTTGTCCACCACCAAAGCGGGGGGATCTTTGTGTCATAACTCATTTTCAAATCCTGAACCTGAATACAGTGGTTACCCAAAAATAAATGGCAGAGAGCTTGATCCACGTAGGTTTGGACCTTTTGTGGATGATGATGATGATGTTCCTCAATCAAATAAATCTTTCAAAACTCTCCGTACTGATATTCCTCCCTCAAATAAACCTAGTATTCTTCAATCAATTGTTCATCTCTCAAATAAACCTGTGTTAACTAATGTTTCTCAATCAAATAAACATTTTCAAACTATCCCTACTGACGTTCCTCTCTCAAATGAACCTTGTATTTCTCAATCAAATATTCATCTCTCAAATGAACCTGTGTTAACTAATGTTCCTCTTTCAACTGAACCTATGTTAACTAAGGTTCTTCTTTCAATTGAACCCAAACCTATTATTGGACAAACTAAACCTTTAGGTAAGTTTGCATAATTTGTCATTTATGAGGTGTTTTTTATCATTTCTTTTCAAACTAGTATCATCATAAGAAGCATATTTTTTATTTGTTCAGCTGAATTACGATTTGAGCCACAACCCGAACAGGGAAAAGATCACACGGATTTTTGGTTCAAATCTGTTACGTACACAGAAGATTCCTATGACTTCAGAAAAGAGTTTAACATTAGTGATCTATATCGAGATAGGATTGAACTCAAGAATCACATAAGAACTTATGCAGTTGTAAACAAGTTCAATCTCGAAAACGTTCTGAGCGACGAATATAAAATCATAGTACGATGCAAAGGTTATAAATGCTCTTGGCAGATTTATGCGAACAGGTTGGTCAGTTCTACCCTATTTAAAGCAAGTACTTATTGCTCCGTGCATACATGCATCCGAGTAGAAACTGAAGGTTGGAATGCGTATAAGGTAGCGTCTAGTAGATGGGTTGCTTCTATAATCAAGTAAAAACTATGAAAAGACCCCAAACTACAAACCTTCTGAAATTATTAATAATATGTAACTTCATCACAATATTAATGTAACATAAAATCTTGCCTGGCGTGCGAAAGAAAAAGCCCACGCTGTGGTATCATCACTTTATATGTCATTTGTTCCCCTATAAAAGTTATTTGTACAACAATGTTTATCATTTTATCGCCTGTCATTTTGTTGACTCACTGTGTCATTTGCACTATGATGTTTATCATTTGTCTGCTACACAATGTCATTTGATCTACGTAATTATTTCAGATACGAAATAGCTTTGAGCACGCATACCAACTACTTACGAGCTACTTTGCAGAAGTGAGCTTGGCTGACCTAGATTTTGTATTTGACATACAAACTACGAGTTGCAAGGATAAGATATTCACAAGACGTTTTTAGTGTTTTGGTCCTCCCTAAAAAACTTATAAACTATTGAGACCAGTTGTTGTGATTGACATAACTTTTTTAAAAGGGAGATATTGCGGGACTCTACTAACAGCCATCGCCATTGACCCAAGCAATCATATTTTTCCACTTGCATTTTTGATAATAGACTCGGAGACCACCGAAAGTTGGACATACTTCCTGGAGATGTTTGAGTATAATTTCCGCGGTTATGATACTAGATTCGTCTTCATCTCGGACAGGAACCTCGGAATTATTAATGTTGTACCCAAGGTGGTTCTATTTAGAATCCATACGTTTTGTGCCTTCTACATATCGAACAACATTAAAACTACCCTCGAAAGCACGAGGATCACATTTAGGATGGCAGTAGAGGCCCTGACCAGTATTGATTTTGATAAGCACATGAATGTTATCCGGAATACAGATCCATTGGGCCTCCAATACATACTAGGCATTCCCAATGAAACATGGCATAATCTATACATTTTAATAAGTAGGTACGTTATCATTCTTACTCCATTTGCATTTTTATTGGTCATTTTTTCCCATTTTTTCTCATTAGTTCTTTATTACTTCTTTTTCAATTGTATGAGCCAATTTGTCATCTGTTTATCCTCATTTGGCATTTGATTTCTATTGTTTGTCATTTGTTCAGATATGGAGTGGCTTACACAAATTATGTCGAGAGTTGGAATAACGGCATATTGAAAGTAAGAGATCTCCCAATCCATATGTTTATTGAGGAATTGCGTATAATCTATTCAAAAATGCCCTACACGTATAGGGAAGAAACTGAGAAAAGTCAAGCTTGCTTAGCGCCATGGGCTACGGATCACTGAGAGAGTAGAAAGTTTGTGGCGGATTCACTAACCTACAGAGTTCGTACATCATGTCACCATTTTCAGATGATTAGTTATGGCAGAACCAATTTTGTAAATATTGAAGATGCTACTTGTTCTTGTCAGTGGTGGCAAACAATGGGTATACCTTTTGTACACAGAGTACGTGCTTTTAGTCTTGCTAATGTTGATCCAACTGCATGTATCTCTGAGTACTTCACAAACGATATATATAAGGCTGTTTATGAACCCATAGGGATTCTTATAAGAGGAATTGAGCAGTGAAAAACTTTAAAAACTGATCCACATGTTCGGGCTCCTATTTCAACAGTTTGAGCTGGTCATCCTCATACACAAAGGAAGAGAAGGGAAAAAATATCAGGTCTTGTCACCAAACTAAGATTTTGCAGTAGGTGTTAAAAAAATAGACACAATCGTCGTTCTTGTAAGCTTTTGTCAATCCCATCCGACGACAATACACGTCCAACAATGGTACTGTCTTTTACGATGAACACTGAGCCACCTGTCATCCCAGATGAAGATGTTACAATCAGTTTGCACTGAGTATTTTGGGTACTCCATGTATCATTTGTTTGAATGATCTTTATCATTTGTGTTGTTAAAATCATCATTTGTTTAAATATAATTGTCATTTGTTTGCTTTTATTAAATCATTATTTGCTTCTGAACTTTTATTTGTGCACAGAGAATTTTTCATTTGTTTGTTTCCATGATATCATTGTGTTCCTCAGAACTGTCATTTGTTTTCGAGAATTTCACATTTGTTCGTTTGTATAATATCATTATTTGCTTCTGAACTGTCATTTGTGCGCAAAGAATTTATCATTTTTCTGTAGAATTTTTATCATTAGTTTTGTTAGGTTCATCATTAAACTAGTCCTCCCTTATATCATTATTATTTTCTTACAGAACTGTGAGTATTTTGTTTACCACATATCATACGAAAACCACTATTTAACAGCAAAAAGCAAACTTGTCCCCCTTTCTTGTTCTTCTTGATAGCATTTGTCTTCTTCTGCCTTTCTCCATTACCTTTTTTCTTATCTTCAATCTTTTGATTTTTTTGTTGGAGGTCTCTTTGCCAGGTTCTCGGCTCCTCCTTCTTCCTTTTCCCATCTTCTTTTTCATTACCTTCTTCTTCTCGCTTGTGTTTCGCAGTTTTCTCAGGAGTAGAGAACTGGTGTTGCCCAAAGAGTAGAGTATCTCCAAGTGGTAGAGTATTATCTCTAACTAAAGACATCGAAATTTGTTCCAATATTTTACCATGGATCTGCAGCATTTTACCATGGTCATCCAACTTTAGCAACATTTATCATGCTCCTCCAACTGGGAGCATACCTGAACCACTACGGCTCCTATCTCAGTGGCAGTAGAACTGCTACCTATTACAGGTACACCGACTGCAGGTGGTTCGATTGTATGTACTTCGATGTGATTTCTCTAAAATATCCAAACAGATAATGATGACAAAAGGCAACTTAGAAATACCAGAAAAAAAAATCTAACAATGATAATATACAACTTAACAATAACAGAGAAAAATCAAATAAATGACAAGAAGAGGATACAAAATGCCAAAACTAAACAAATAAAATGACACGAAACCTAAAATAAATGATAATTAAGCAATAAATTAATCAAAATCATTCAAAGAAAGGAAGATTTCCATGACCTCTTGCACAAGTGCTTGCTGCATGTTAGTCTCGGACGGCTTCATAACAATTACCAGCAATTTGGGGTTAGCAAAAAACTTTTTAAACGTCATAATTTTGTGACGCTTAAAGGATGCCATCCTCCATCCCTGTAGCTTAGGGAAAAAAATGTATGGATTCCTCAATTCTTGGAATATTCAGACTAGGAATAGAGAGGAAAGTGCATATCATCAACAACCAGGTACATCCGTACAGTGATAAGGCTTTGTCCGATATTTTGCCGGCGGCCGATCGATAATTGGCAAACTCCAATATTTAACTCCAGAAGAATTTGTAGACTTGCTCACCCAAGGGGAATTTGTTGAACTGATCTAGATTATCTACCAGATTAATATACTTTACCCCAACATTTCTTCCATTGTTCGGGAGGAGAAAGGATAGTATAATTTTTAACAAATTTAATCAAAGAACATCGTCTGCAAAACAAAATCACATATGACTAAAAATAAGAAGGTAAAAAATGGCAAATAATAGACAATGTAATGATAAGAACCTCATGAAATAATGACCTAATAACTGCAAATACAATACAAATACAATGAAGAACGATGATAAAGAAGACAAAACAAATGACAAATTAGATCCTTACCATGATGTCTTTCCAATTTTGCATGTTTTAAAACATCATCAATTTCCTTCAACCCATATATATTCTTCTTCTTGGGGAATCGCCTCACTCTAAAATTTGTCATATGTTCAGGATCAACAATTAAGAACTCATTTGCAATTGGAGAGACACGTAGCTCCAAAATTAGGAAACACGAATGGGTTTCATCTAAATTACCGTCCCCCTAAATTGGAACTTCATATCACTGAGATGACGATCAAATATTTCCACAATTAACGTCGATATCGTCGCTATTACATCAATCAGCAGTATGGGTGCAAAACAGGTGGTATAAATAACATCATTCTCCTCTTCAGGAAGAAGTACAAACATTTTGTGAAGTCCCACACCTATACACCAAGAGGTATAATTTTTAGCATTGGAGGTGCCCTTCTTGGCTCCACCCTCATGTGTTTGGTTCTCCTCGTCAACTTCTTCAATCACTTCTTTATCAGACTTCATTGCGGAAGAAGAAGAAAAAATAGACATTAATCAAACACCTAGTAGGCAGTAGTCACACAGATGATTTGCCACTGATATAACACTGAAATCACACACACAAACGATGAGTAGAATAATGACGATTTTTGAGAAAATGGTTTGTGCGACCGGGATGGTTTTTACGGTTGTCAATCACACACACGATTTGTAGAAATGGGACAGTTTTTGCGGTTTTTGCAGTGATCGTGTAAGAAGAAAGTGTTTGAGGAATGGGGATAGTTATTGGCACCAAAAGCCAGACGAACTCGTGTAAATCGTACGTGTTGCCTAACCCTAAACAATTCTAACCAAATGCAAAATAATATAACTGATGGTGACAGAGTCTGCTTGATTTAATTTAACTTATGTTTAAAAGCGTGACAAATTGGTATCAACAAATGACAACAAATGCATGAAAGGGTGACAGGGTTTGCCTTACACGTCTTGAAATAGTAATGGCACGTGTACATCGAGGAATTAAATTTGGGCACGTGGCCTGATAATATATTTTTAAATGATTTAAACTTTTATTATTATTATTTATGAAGTGACTTTCACACTCGTGGAACCCACGACCTTACCTGTGACCTTACTTGTGGAGCCCACGGCCTAGAAACCTACTGTAATATTCAAGCAGTTGATATTTTTTTGAAAGAATGACAAAGTTATATAAAACAAATGACAAAATATGTTGAACAAATGGTAAAGTTATATAACAAATATGACAACTGGCTATTATTAAATGACATACATGGCTGAAAGAATGTTAGAGTTTAATAGAATAAATGACATAGTTTGATTGGCAGCAGCCACGCAGACAATTTACCATCGTTTGTTCCATTAGTTAAGTAAAGTAGAGTACCATCTGCACGAGTTACGAGTACCATCATTTTCTCCATGCCCAATATGTAGAGTACCAGCCTTTAATCAAGTACTTGGTAGGCAGCAGTCACACAGACGGTTTGTGACAAATAATTAGGACGGCATTTGCAGTCGAGTTAGAAGAAGAAACTATTCGATGAATTGGGATCGCTTTTGGTGCCAAAAACTAAACGAACTCATGTGAACCGCATGTGATACCTAACCATACACAAGATGTGAAATAGTAACAGAATTGGTGAAAGAGTCTGCCTTCTTATAAATAAGAAATCTGGTCAAAGGTAGGATAAAATGAACTAAAACAAATGACAAGTAGTTCATGAGATGGTGACAATGTTAGCCTTTCTCGTACACGTGGCTTGATATAATAGTTTTAAATGAGTTAAAGAATTTTTTACAATTTTTATTATTTTGGATGTGACATTCGTACTTATGGAGCCCAAAAATAGGTGGTTGTCTGCTATAATATTACAACTTTAGTAGGGGCAAATCTGGTTTTTCCCTTACCAGTTTCGATTTTGGAATTTATTGTTCCATGGGTCTGATTTTATAAAGATGGCAAAAAGTAGTATTTATTATCATAATTTTCGTTATTATTACAAAAAAATACATTCAAGTAACTTTATTAATATCTCAAGACTTTCATCCAACAATTAATGAAGAAGGCTGTATCATATTCTCTTCCTCTAATTAGGCTATAACTAATAGCTAAAAAACCATTTAACTTGGCTTCTTCGTCCTTGTAATGGAGGCTGGATCAATGATCCTCGATCTGAACTGCAATGCCAAATAACAAATCCTTGTTGAACTTGGTAAACTTTTATGCATATAGTATGAAGCTACAATATTCAAGAAGGTATGGAACAACTACATACCTATGATGTACAAAATATTTCCCTCTTCTTTTTGCCTTTGTAGACACAACAATGCTCTCAAAGGGCAGAATGAACGACAACATCCATAACCTAAAAATCATAAAAGAACTCAGTGTTAGCTTTAAGTAAAGAAGCAGGCAAAGCATCAGACAAGTAATTTAGAAACTTAGGTGATAAAAACTACTTTACCAACGTAGCCAAGAATCAAAATAAAATCTTACCTCTCTGCCAAGGATTTCTAACACCTTTCATTGACTCCACCACTTCCTCGGGTATTACTTCACCTATCAAGTAGTATTTAGCAAATGTCCTCAGAAACCGGTAATCCCATGCATAGTACCTGGATATCACCAAAATTAATATTGTAAGGCTTAAACAGAGACTTTATCTTATACATTGACCTAATATCATCATAGAAGAGCGGTTAACTTACATTTAAAATACAGTTGCTATAGTATTGTGATAACAATTTTGAATTCTTGGGCATAGATAAACTAACATCCATGTACTTTAGTAGCTAAACTGCCCATAAATATTTGAAGTGCAAAACTTACTCGAATAGATTGGACGATGTTTAAGCTAAATCAAGAGTTACTCTGGTTCCTGAAAAATGTTGGTAATCCTACAAAAGTCAAAAAGATAAATTTCAGTAGCAGAACTGAGCCCAATGTTCAAGCAAGATTTGATAGTGAATATTACTAAGACAAGTACTATTCTCGAAAGCAAAGAATGAAGAGCATACCCAAATTCATGGAGAAGATTTTCTACTTCCCAATGCTTAAGCCTTGTAGTTGATGAATCAAAAGGAGCCGAAAAATTGCAGACAAGGGCTACAATCTACAATATCAACAAATACAAACACCATATTACAACCCAAAACCCAAAATTTTAGTTCTCACTCAAATCCTCTTAACTCCTTAATATGTCTAAGCAGGTTAAAATACCATTCAACAACAAGAATAGCTTTGCATAAAGTAGATAAGAGGTGTATCAACTACTTTAAATTTTAGTCCACTACAAGGGTTGTAACATTGCAGAATTTCCCTACTACACAAATTTTGGCTGCCTTCGTTAAAAGAACAGATGATGATACTGCAAACTGAGCCTATGTACGAAAAGTATTGCAAATTGCATAATAAATTAATAGAAAGATAACTTAGTATTCAACTACTGTAGCAATTATAAGAAATAAGAAGATCATAATCATACACGTGATAAAGCTACACAGAGGTTATGAACGTACAGGAAGTTGGTATCTGATCTCAGATAGCCGGCGTCCACCTTTAATTGTAAAATGACCACAGCTTGGATGCTTGCCTTTCCTTAAGCACAAATCAAGGTACAAATAGCCCAAATCACCCTGAGTAAACAAACTCATATTCAATAACCTACCGTGAGTTCTTGATACCATAACCAATGAGACTTCAATAAAGAAATACACATACCCCTTCGGGATCGTGAAGTGGCATCTTAAGCACATCCTCTGTTGGTTATCTGCCACTAACACAGAACAATTAAAGAAAAACTGAAGAGACAAAGTGTTTTGCGATGCTGTAATACTATGCATCATTTTCTGGTTTTTCTTATATAACACAAAACATAACTGCAAAATCAAAAGTTACATCCCACGTTTTGGGATTCTAAAAACAAACAAATAAATAACTGCTACACTATTTTTAGCCACACACTGGACTAAAACTGACAGCCTAATTTCGTACTCAAACAAAAAAACAACTTTGCTAAAATTAAACAACTACTGGACACGACCTTCTAACAACAAGATTAACTCATCAATCTCCTCCTTAAGCTTGTTGTTCTTTACTGATGATCCGCACACCAATCCTTTCTCTCATCTCCATGAACTTCATCCTTGCTAGCGACTTTGTCAGAATATCAGCACGCTGATCTTGTGTGCAAACATGTTGGGTTTCAATCATTCCTGATTCAACACAATCTCTAATGTAGTGGAATCGGGTATCGATGTGTTTGCTCCTCTCATGATGAACTGAATTCTTGCTCAATGCAATTGCGGACTGATTATCAATCTTCAGAACCACTTTCTTAACCTCGGTCTTTAACAAATCTGCCAACAATCGTCCCAGCCACACTCCTTGACACGCTGCTGCACAGGCAGCGATATACTCTGCTTCACAGGAAGATAACGCAACCACCTTTTGTTTTTGTGAACACCAACTAACCGGGTTTGACCCAAGGAAGAATATTACCCCTGTAGTGCTCTTCCGGTCATCAGTATCACCGGCCAGATCACTATCAGAGTAACCCAACAGCTCCAAGCTTCCTTCCTTTTTCTCATAAACGCAACCAAGATTTAAGGTTCCTTTCACGTACCGCAATATGTGCTTCACTGCGGCCATGTGCTCTGTTGTGGGCTTCTCCATGTATCTACTCACCATGCCGACAGAGAATGCCAAATCTGGGCGCGTGTGCAGTAGATATCTTAAACTGCCAACAATGCTTCGGTACCGAGTTGTGTCTACAGGTGGACTTGTGCTTTCCTTGCTCAGTTTCAGACGAGGTTCCATCGGGATTTGTGAAGGGTTGCAATCTTTCATGCCGCATTTGTCTAACACCTTTGTTGCATATGCGGACTGGTTGAGTGTGATCTTCTTAGAACTCTGACAAACTTCAATTCCCAAATAGTAGCTGAGTAACCCAAGGTCGCTCATACTAAACATCTTCTTCATCTGAGATTTGAACATGTTTATATCTTGGATACACTCTCCAGTGATGATTAGATCATCCACGTAAACTCCAACTATCAGATTCCCTTTTCCTTGGTTTCTCTTGTACACGGCATGCTCTAATGAACACCTCTCAAAACCGAGTGTTTTCAATGATTTGTCCAGTTTTGAATTCCAAGCTCTAGGTGCTTGTCGCAAGCCGTACAGTGCCTTGTGCAGTTTTAATACCTTGTGCTCTTCTCCTTTTACTTCAAAACCCGGCGGTTGAATAAGGTACACTTCTTCTTCCAAATCCCCGTTGAGGAAGGCTGACTTTACATCCATATGATGCACCTCCCATCCTTCATGTGCTGCAATAGAAATCAGCAAACGTACCGTCTCTAGCCGAGCAACAGGGGCGAAAACTTCATCAAAGTCTATGCCTTGTCGCTGAACGTACCCCTTTGCCACTAGTCTCGCCTTGTGCTTCACGATTCTGCCTTGAGTATCCTTCTTTAGTTTGTAAACCCACTTTAGACCTATAGGTTTGTGACTATTGGGTACTGGAACGAGCTTCCATGTTTCATTCTTTCGAATAGAGGAAATCTCTTCCTCTATTGCTCTTCTCCACATCGGATCTGCCTTTGCTTCTTCGAAATTCGAAGGCTCCTCTTCTCCTAGTAAGCACAAGCCCGAATACTCCAGTTCTATTGGGATGGTTCTATAGTAAAGGCTTTTGATGTCACGCGTACCCCGTGGTCCTTCTAATGAACTCTCATCAGGTGTTGTAGGCTGTTGTACTTCGGTTGAGGCTGAACCATCAAAAGTTTCATCTGGAGTGTGTGGTGTACTTGAATCAGGGGCTCTGGATCTCGTGCTTATCACAGGTGTTAGGTGCTGGTCTTGCTCATTAGGTAGGGAATGAAATGGGTCTGAGAAATCTGCTGCATCAGAGTCGCGTTCCTCAAACTCGTCTCCTTGCCTTGTCGTGTCGGATGAACTCGGAACAGAAAAATAATGAACTGCAAACGAGTCTCCAACCTGTTGTGTCTCTGCCACTGGGTTTCTGCTCCATTCCCACTTCTTCTCCTCCTCGAACACTGCATCTCGTGTCACCACAACTCGTCTTGACGCTGGATCGAACATCCGATAGCCTTTCGTATTCATATCATAACCAATGAACACCATTTGCTTGCTACGATCAGACAACTTAGAAAGGTGCGGTTTCACCACTTTTACATGTGCAAGGCATCCGAAAATACGAAGATGATCGACACTTGGCTTGCGGTCATAGTATGCTTCATAGGGAGTTTTGCCGACAACGCTCTTTGTTGGTGCTCTATTTAAAAGATATACGGCAGTTGATACCGCTTCTCCCCAAAATTCGCCTGGAACTCCCATGCTTTTCAACAAGCTCCTTGCCGTGCCGACCACCGTCTGATTTCTTCGTTCAACAACTCCGTTCTGCTGAGGAGAGTAAGGCGCCGTGAGATAACGCTTAATTCCCAACAGCTCACAGTAAGTCTTGAACTCATTTGAGGTGAATTCGCCGCCACGATCCGTGCGCAAAGCTTTCAGCTTACTGTTTTTCTCCATTTCGGCTGCAGCTTTCACCTTCTTAAATGCCTCAAATGCTTCATCTTTGTTTCGGATCAGCACCTGCCACATGAATCTTGTGCAATCGTCAACCAACAGTAGGAAATAGCGCTTGCCTCCGTGTGTGGCAGGAGTTATTGGCCCGCACAAGTCTCCATGCCACAGTTCAAGAGGTGATTTTGCTCGGAATTTTGCCACTGCTGGAAATGGATTTCGGTGTTGTTTTCCAATCAAACAACCATCACAGATGCGGTCCTCATGCTCGATTATAGGCAAGCCGTGCACCATCTGTTTCTGACTTAGAAGCTTCAAGGCATGAAAGTTCACATGCCCGTATCTTGCATGCCATCGCCATGCTTCTTCTTTGCTCCTTACCAGAAAACATTCTGGTAGGGCTGGTGCTATGTTAAACACATATAACCGGTTGCTTGACCTGTTCACTTTTGCTAGAAGCCTTTGTGATCTGTCCAAAATAGTCATAACACCTCCTTCAACCACAACCTTGCATCCGTTCTCATCTAACTGGCCAAGGCTTATTATGTTGCTCTTCAACATCGGGATGTAGTAGACATTAGTAAGTATTCGATGTTCACCTGTGAAGCCTTCAAACAAAACCGAACCTCTTCCTTGTATTTCTACAGCCGAGCCATCCCCAAATTTGACTGACCCTTTAATGGTCGTGTCAATTTCAGCAAATTTTTCGATACAACCGGTCATGTGGTTACTTGCGCCGGTATCTAAATACCAAGCCTTCTCTCGGGTGCTTTTAATCTTTGGCACCACCTTGTCTTCGTGCAGTAACACTTGCTCGTTCTGTATCGCGTGGCTGAGAACACAAGTTTCGGCCATCAACAGTGCCGGTTCATCTTCGGTTTGCGTTGTAACAAGGTTTGCTCTTTCTCTTCGGTTTGGTTTGGGACACTCTTTTGCAAAGTGACCATATTCATTACAATTGAAACACTTAACCCTGGATTTGTCGAAGTTACGTGGTTTTCGGTCTTCGTTATTGCGTTCACCATTTCCCCGACCTCCACCATAACCACGCCCACGACCACGTCCTCTCCCGTGACGTCCTCCTCTGTTGTTGCTGCTGGAACCTTCATCTCTCTTTGCCTTTGGGATTCTTGCCTCCCACTCGGCCTGGGTAAAGAGTAACTGTTCTCCACTGCCCTTTGAGTGCAGTCGCCCTTTAAGCCCTTCTTCAAAGGTTCTGAGGCGGCCGATTGCTTCTGAGACCGACATGTTCTCACTATCACCAAACTGCTCAATCGTTCCGATAATTTGGAGAAATTTATCTGGAACTGCACTGAACAGTTTTTCAACAACTTCGCTGTCGTCGAGCTTCGTGCCCAGTGAGCGGATCTCATCCACCAGCGTGGTAAGCTTCATTGCAAAGCCGTTTATTGTCTCTGAATCCTCCATGTGTAACTTGTTCAGTTGCCGTTTCAGCACCTGTACGCGTGCCTTCTTGACGCGATCTTCACCAACCCGCATCTCCCTGAGTGCGTCCCAAGCCTCCTTTGCCGTCTGCTTATCCGCGATTGCCATCATCACGTCATCTGGCACGGCTTGAGAAATGGCTACCATGGCGCCTTGATCTTTATCGTCGTCTGTGTCTCCACCTTCGATCACTGACCATACTCCTAGAGAACGCAAGATTATCTTCATCTTGACAGCCCATATGCCGTAGTTCGTTTCGCTTAACGTTGGATAATGGATCGAGATTGAGGCTCCTCTTGCCGTCGGTTTGACCACTTCAAGTGTCTTTGATTGATCTCCTACATCACTGGCCATTGCTTTGACAACACGGGCTCTGATACCAAATGTTGGTTATCTGCCACTAACACAGAACAATTAAAGAAAAACTGAAGAGACAAAGTGTTTTGCGATGCTGTAATACTATGCATCATTTTCTGGTTTTTCTTATATAACACAAAATCCTCATGCCATGATTCACCGGGCGCAAGAGGAATGCTATGAAATGTTGTACCAAATAATGATTGTACCAGCACTTTCAACCATTCAATGCATTATGATAAGGGAAAATAATATGATATAACCTGCTCAAAGAAGCAAGAACATTCATCACTGCTGTTAGAATTAATTCAAGTAGACGCTTCGGCATTAACTGAATAAATTCCTACTTCAAAATTGTGACTAGTGATAAAGTAAAAGGGCATAGTGAAGTAGTTTACCGTGAAGTTTAGATTGTAGGCATATGACTTCATCATCCCTGTGAAGTAGGTCTCATCCCATGGCTCTAGATCTTCATATCTTTGATCTCATCTTTGACTCTTAAAATTCTTAATTTTCTTGAAGTCCTAAAACATATGAACGCGCCATAAAAGAAGTGCAAAAGAATCTACGATCTCAAAGAATAGCGAAAAGTACCCAAACTTTACACCTTATGAGTATATCTACAAAAAACCTCAGTAGTCTTTTCTTTTTTCAATTTTTAATAGTTATCAGAGAAACGAGATGATGTATACCTCATCATCTTTAGCCTGACAATCTTATTCAACTCGAGCAAAAATGAATTTACAACATCTGGTGATAAAACCAGGTTTGGATGCACAACAAAATAAGCAAAAGATCTATGCCCCATTATCTGCATCCAAATTCAAGAATAAAGTTAATATAACGTCATAAAATGAAGAAATAAGAAATAGAGGTCATTGAATATGGGTTTCTCACTAAGTCAACTATTTAAGCAATATAACTGATATTTAATGGAGCGGTCAAACCAATATAGTTTAGGAAAGTTACATAAGCTAGGAAGGAATTGCAAGCCATTGAATAGATCTTCATTAACTGTGTTCAAAGCTACAAAGATAATGATTTTATCATTTCTATCGACTATATTTCCCTCCATAACTATTATTTTTGGAGCGAACAAAATGAGAGATTGCACACATGGGTAAAGGCCATTGTAAAGTCCATCCTCAATAAACCTATTAACATAGTTAATGGAGAACGACTATCCTATAAAGCTCATATCATGATAGATAGCCATACAAATAGATTATTCATGGGCAAACGAAGGCTGAAGCATAACTAGTTTATCCCTAAGCCTATTAAATGCAAATGGATGAAACCTAAAACTGGAATCTATTGTGTTAACACAGATGGTTCCTTAAGAGATTTTGTTGGTTATGGTATTGTAGTTAGAGGCCCTGATGGCTGTATTAGCTGCATGTGTTGGTAGTTGCCATTAGAAGATAGCTACAATGAATGAGTTGCAAGGCACTGATGTAGTGTTTAAGATTGATTTAAAATGGGAAATTAAGAAAGTTTGTGTGGGGTCTGATTCAAACAATACTATTAAAGGGAACTGTGAGCCATCATGGGATGCAAGAGCCTTACTTCTCTCTATTCAAGAATCTATTAGCAAGTTTGAATATTTTGAAATTAAACATATATTTAAAGAGACACACCATGGAAGCTGACAACCTGTCAAAGTTTTTGTTGACCATTGGGTATAAGGAAATAACTCCAGTTGACTCTTATGATGAGCTAAAAGACTTGTTGAGAATGATGCCAAAGTGAGGAAATATGAAAGATTGCAGCTACTTTTCCATCTCTGTGTTCATGAGGCCAGCCTTTAGAACTATGAGGTTGTGTTAACGAGTTTGATTATAAGTGAATAATGTCTATATAATTCCCATAAGTTTAAAGTTTGGACTAGTTTGTGATGGTATAATGACCAAATTTTTCTGCAAAGAGTACACCAAGCGCTTATAAGATATAAGATTCCTAAGAATGTAGTGGTGATACTTCCTAATGAAGCTTTTAATTAGTTAAGGCTAAAATCAAAAACAATCCTGATCATCTAGCTTTCAAAGAAAAGACTTTCGGGTAAAGTATTAAGAGTTAGTTTCTTGCATGTCACAAGCCTAAAAAAAACTTTAAAAATGAAATAAGGTTCCGACAAATAAGCTGGATATGACTTCCATCAAACACATAAAATGAAAGTTCACTAAATCATAGAACAAAAAGAACTGACTTTCCAGTGTATATATATACATATGTAGAATTGGCTTGTGTAAAATACTCATGGAAAAATAGGTATAATGTTAGCAACTTTCATTTATGCAAGACTGTTTGCCATCGCCAAATTACTCCAACCAATCAAGCGATTATGGATTCCATGATCTTCACCAAATGGAGTTCTCTTCTTCTAGTGTAAGAAGTGGTAAGTTACCTGAAAAAGGAGTAGCAAATACGGATTATATAGCTTCAAGACTGTGAGTTGCGGCAGAAATTCAAACCAGAATTATGCATCCGCATGAACAAGCCGAATGTACCAATAAATATAGCATCAAATATATTTGATATATTAAAACAATGTAAGCTTGTTGGTCGACCAAGGGAGTGAAAACATTAGGTTAACAAACACTATTACAGAATTGAAACCAATAAAGAGATGCTGAGACATGAAAAAAGTTATAAAACCATTAGTAGTAAATGGTTCGCAAATTTAGGAATAAAAGCATCTCCTAGTTTTCTTCGAGTATAATATCATTATGCTCTTTACTACAGTTTATAATTACATAAAGCAGTGATTAACTTATTTCAATAGGCAGTCTCTAGTATTGGTGTAGGTTTAATATGGTCATGGATATAAATTATAGGGTATGGTGGGTCTATACTCCCTTTTTAGACAACAAAGCTTTGTAAAATCCTTTCCTAGAAAATTATTTGGGGTATTTTTCGTGCTACATGTCGCTCCACATTGAATCCTATTATTGAGATATTTTCAAAAATGTTGTTTTCTACTGCTAAAATGCTGACCCATTGAAATAAAGGCTTATTGCCTAAATTTGATATGAAGCTTCTGCTTTATTTGGCTAAACAACCCTAGATTCCTCCTTTATAAGTTTCACCTTAACCCCTCCCATTCTAACGTGGTTTTCTCAATGTGAAATTGAATTTCATCTGTGGTTTCACACCATAAAGCCTACAGTGAAAACCATATATTATATTTTGATTCAAGGAAATACATAAGACTTTGGACATAGTTCCTCCATTAATATACACTAATTCCACTGGGTTGTCCAAAATCATCAAAAAATCAAATTTGAAACCAAATTCCTTGTATATTAAACACCGCATATTTGTAATCATAATAAGATTATAACCCCATATCTATCTCCCCCCTTTTAACTATCAAAGAAACCTTAAACCCCTAAAACAAAATATCTTTTATGCTCATTAGCTACAAATTAATCTCTTCATTTAACAATAATTCAAATAAAAGACATATAACTCACTAATCAAATCAACCATCAACCATCAACGGAGCCTGCACATACATAAACTTAGAGAGATAAAAGTATAGTAATAGGGTTGATGCTTACAACAAAAGGGTAGAGATTGACGATGGCCCAAGCCATACCAGGTGAATAATCAAGGATAGATAGAACAAGAAGCAATGATAAGATTAAATTCAAGATATAAGTTGTCCAAATGCCTAGATACATAAACCCCTATGTCCTTCTCTAAAATTTTAAATAAATTAACAACAACATCCCCTACAGTACCTTTAATTGCAGAAAGGGAAAGAGAAGAACCACAAATATAAACTATCAGAGAAATTGTATACAAATTAAGGCACTTAGTTTCCACCACAATCGCGGGTGAGAAGGAAAATCAGAAAAACGTGGGGAAGTGAGATTATACTCTATCAGAATAGTGTCAAGGGGAAATCGATCGAGGAAGAAAGAGAGGGAAGTTTTGTAGTTTTTACTTTTGAGATTGTGAGATTAAAGAATCGGGTGCCTTATTTGACACAAGTACAAAAGGCAACAAACTTGACCTATTGCAACGGACTTGGACTGACGCAAGTTTGTAACAGACTATATCCATTACCAATAGTTATACTCAGGTGTTGCCAAAAACCCTATTTTTGGTAGTGCCAGAAACAAATGGCAGAGGGCTTGATCCACGTAGGTTTGGACCTTTAGTTGACGATGATGATGTTCTTCAATCAAATGAATTTTTCAAAACTATCCGTACTGATGTTCCTCCCTCAAATGAGCCTAATATTCCTCAATCAAATGTTCATCTCTCAAATGAACCTGTGATAACTAATTTTCCTCGATCAAATAAACATTTTCAAACTATCCCTACTGATGTTCCTCTCTCAAATGAACCTTATATTTCTCAATCAAATATTCATCTCTCAAATAAACCTATGTTAACAAATGTTCCTCTTTCAAATGAACCTATTTTAACAAATGTTCCTCTTTCAATTAAACCCGAACCTATCATTGGAAAAACTGAACATTCAAGTAAGCTCACAAAATTTGTCATTTGTAATGTGTTTGCTAACATTTCCTATCAAATTAGTATCATCTTAAGGAGCATATTTCTCATTTGTTCAGCTGAATTACAGTTTGAGCCACAACCCGAATAGGTGAAAGATCTCGAAGATTTTCAATTCAAATCTACTGCATACACAGAAGATCCCTATAACTTCAGTAAAGAGTTTAGCATTGGTGATCTATATCGAGATAGGATTGAACTCAAGAATTACATAAGAGCTTATGTAGTTGTAAAAAAGTTCAATCTCGAACACGTTCTGCTCAACGAATATAAAATTGTGGTACGTTGCAAATGTCATAAATGCTCTTGGCGGATTTACGCGACAAGGTTGCTCGATTCTACCCTATTTAGAGTTAACACTTATTGCTCTGTGCATACATGCATCCGAGTTGAAACTGATAGTGGGAATATGTATAAGGCAACATCTAGTAGATGGGTTGCTTCTATAATCAAGCAAAAACTGCGAAAAGACCCAAACTACAAACCTTTCAGTATTATCAATGATATGCAAATTAATCACAATATTGAGGTAACATACAATCTTGCCTGGCGTACAAAAGAAAAAACCCACGCAGAGGTATTATCACTTTATAAGTTATTTGTTCACCCATACAAGTCATTTGTACAATACTTTTTATCATTTTATCGCATGTTATTTTTTTGACTCACTGTGTCATTTGTACTGTGATGTTTATCATTTGTCTGCTACATAATTTTTGCTTATCTACGTAGTTATTCAGATGCGAGGCCGCTTTGTGCACGCATACCAAATACTTACGAACTACTTTGTAAAAGTGAGGTTGGTTGACCCAAAATTTGTAATTGACATATAAACTATGAGTTGTAAGGATAAGAGATTCACAAGGTATTTTTGGTGTTTTGGTCCTCCCCAAAAAGCTTATAAACTATTGAGACCAGTTGTTGTGATTGTCAGAACTTTTAAAAAGGGAGATATCGTGGGAATCTACTAACAACCATCACCATTAACCTAAGCAATCATATTTTTCCACTTGCAGTTTTGATAACAGACTCGGAGACCACCAAAAATTGGACATACTTCCTGGAGATGTTTGGCTCTAATTTCTACGGTTATGACACTAGATTTGTCGTCATCTCTGACGGGAATGCTAGATTTATTAATATTGTACCCATGGTGTTTCCATTTGCAATCCATACATTTTGTGACTTCTACATATCGAACAACATTAAAACTACCCTCGAAAGCACGAGGATAACATTTATGATGGCAGCAGAGGCCCTAACCGATATTGATATCGATAAACACATGAATGCCATCCAGAATACAGATCCAGTGAGTCTCCAATACATACTAGGTATTCCCAAGGAAACATGGTCTAATCTATACATTCCAATGGTTAGGTACCTTATCACTTTGTATTGATCAACTTTTCATTTGTTATATTAGGAATAGTCATTATTACTCCATTTGCATTCTTATTTGTCATTTTTACCATTATTTCTCATCAGTTTGCCACATATCAAACAGAAACCACTATTTAATAGAAAAAAGTAAACGAAATAGTACAAAATAAAATAAAACAGATGCTCATTCATACATAGGGAAAGTACTAGTTACCACAAACAACTAACAAACTAAATACCAAAAAAACTAGAACAAATGATCACAACTCCTGATCACGTTTTGAACATTCCAAATCGTACTTCAAAGCCTGGATCTTTTGCTGGAGACAGCTAATCTTTGAAGCCGACTCCTCCTGCAGTTTTTTGTGCTCATCCCAATCCAACTTTACGGCGCAGAGTTGATCTTCCAAGAAGTACATATAGAACTTGAACTCTTGGTTCACCTAGTCCAAGAACTGATTTTCATCAGTGACCAAACGTGGTCCACCTGGTTTTCTCATCCTGGGAGATGGGTCTTTGAATAAAAGATTCCAGTAACACTCCCGAAAGAAGCTCGTCAAGGTGAGCATGTAATAGGTCCATTTGACAAGCCATTTTGAAGGCTTTTTCATTATTATCTTCATCAGTTAGTTTATGCCTTTTTTTTAAGGTGACATCCACTTCTGACTCCATTAAAACAAGCTGGAACAGATATGTCGAAATAAGAAATGAAATATAAATGTGTATATTATATGAGAATGAGTAATAAACCAGCTGTTTGGTTTAAAAGTACTTTATACATTGGTCTGGTTAACAACCATTTCTTTTATTACTTGCATAGGGTCTGGTTTTTTCTATGAATTTCCATCATCATCATCCTTGACTTCAACCACCTCCTTTTTACTCTATTTTACCTCCTATTTACTCTTTTTAGTCTATAAATAAATAGACTACAAATGATAAGAGTGATACAAGATATGGGAAAATAAATAGATGAAAATGAAAAGTTACTAGCAAAGAAATGATAAGTTACCTGACTAGCTTCATCAACACCTTCCTCCTCTTTACTCTGTTCTACCTCCTCTTTACTATCTTTAGTCTGTAAATAAATAGACTACAAATAATAAGAGTGAGACAAGATATGGTAAAATAAAAAAAGATAATGAGAAGTCACTTTTAAACAAATGATAAGTTACCTGATAAGCTTTACCAACAACTTCCTCCTGGTTGAAGAATATTATATCAGTTTTTGCTACCATTACAGCCACCATAGTCTGTGCAACAAAGGTTAAAGAAGAAACAAATTTAAATACAAAAAATGGTATGGATAGGTGATGTTAATATTATGGATAGCTTAATACAAACAAATATTAGTTGTAGTAAGGTAATTTGGGGCTATGAATCTTCTTCTTCAGCAAATACCTCATTGGCATGTTGTACATTATTTTTTCCATTATAATACACCACTATAGTTGGTTGTTCTGAATCCTCTTCTTCAGCAGCATGAGCTTGTTCTTCTTCAGATTTTGCTTTCTCCTTGCCATCTTTCTCAACATCATCAACTTTCTCATCACCATTCTTCCATTCTTCCATCTATAAAATTATATATACATATTACGAATGGTAAAATTAAATGAACAAACAATAGGGTAGCAACAAATATGATACATAGCTCAAAACAAATGTTAGATAAATACTACTTGAACTTCATCTTCTTTAACAACTTGAGGTTACTCTTCTTCAACAAATTTAACTTTCTCTTCGACATCTTTCTCATCATCATTATTTTTCTCATCTTTATTATCTTTTTTGTCACCTTCTTCCACTTCACATACAACAAATGAAATGAACAAAGACTTCAGAACAAATAAAAGTTCTGGAAAAAGAATGACAAAGGCAACCAAACAAATGCAAAAAAAAACTGATCAAATAGCAGACATCTGAACAAATGACAAATGTCATAAAGTAAATGCTAATATTTTGAAAGACAAATGTCAAATAAAATCATATAAATGATAAAAAGTAGCAAACAAATTATACCTCTAGAAGATCACCATCATATTCAGACTATGACAAAGGGAAATTTAGAAATGACAGAAAAAAGTTTAGCAATGATAATAGACAACTTAATAATGACAGAGAAAAATCAAGCAAATGATAAGAAGAGGATACCAAATGACAAACCTAAGCAAATAAAATGATACGAAACCTAAATTAAATGACAAGGAAGCAATAAAATGAAACCAAATCATACAAACGAATGAAAGATTACCATGGCCTCTTGCACAAGTTCTTGTTGTATGTCAGTCTCAGACGGCTTTATAGCTATTGCCAATAATTTGGGGTTAGCAATAAATTTTTTAAACGTCACAATTTGGTGACGCTTAAAGGATATCATCCTCTATCCTTGTAGCTTAGGGAACAAATGAATAAATTCCTCAATTCTTGGAAACTTCAGGCTAGGAATAGAAAAGAAAGTCCGTATCATTAATACCCAGGTACATCCATGCAGTGATAAAGTTTTATTCAATTTTTTACCAGCGGCCGATCGATAATCGGCAAACTCTACTATTTGACTATACAATAAATTATAAACTTGCTCACCCCAGTGGAATCTATTGAACTGATGTAGATCATCTACCAGATCAACATACTTCACCCCAATGTTTCTCCCCTTGTTCGGGAGGAGAAAGGATAGTATAATTTTTAGCAAATTTAATCGAAGAACATCATCTGCAAAACAAAATCACATACGGCTAAAAATAAAAATGGGTAAAAAATGCCAAATAATACACAATGTAATGATAAGAACCTCAACAAATAATAACCTAAAAATTACAAATACAATATAAATACAATGAAGAATAATGATAAAATAAACAAAACAAATGAATAATTAGAACATTACCATGATGTCTTTCCAATTTTGCATATTTTAAAGTACCGTTAATTTCCTTTAACCTATATGTATTCTTCTTCTTGGGGAATAAAGCACCATCAATTTCCTTCAACCCATATGTATTCTTCTTCCTGGGGAATTACCTCATTATGAAATTCATCATATGCTCAAGATTAACAAATAATAACTCATTTGTAATAGGAGAGACACGTAGCCCCAAAATCAGGCAAACATGAATGGGTGTTTATTTCTGAATTATCATCACCCCAAATTGGAACTTCATATCACCAAGATGACGATCAAATATTTCCACAACCAAAGTCAATATCGTCGCTATTGGATCAATCAGCAGCAAGAGTATAAAACAGGTGTTACGATGAGCACCCTTCTCCTCTTTAGGCAGAGCTGCAAACATTTTGTTAAGTTCTACACCTGTACACCGAGAGGTACAATTTTTAGCATTAGAGGTGCCCTTCTTGGCTCCACCCTCTTATGCTTGGTTCTCCTCGTCAACTTGTTCATTCACTTCTTTATCAGACTTCATTATGAAAGAAGAAGAAAAAATAGACTTTAATCAAACACCTGATAGGCAATAGTCACACAGATGATTTACCAATGATATAACACTAAAATCATACACACACATGATTTTAAGAAAATAGTTTGTGCGACCGGGATGATTTTTACGGTTGTCAATCACACACACAATTTGTAAAAATGGGACAGTTTTTACAATTTTTGCAGTGGTCGTGTAAGAAGAAAGTGTTTGAGGAATGAGGATGGTATTTGGCACCAAGAGCCAGATGAACTCGTGTGAGTCGCACGTGCCGCCTAACCCTAAACAATAATAACTAAAGGCCAAATAATATAACTGATGGTGATAGAGACTGCATGATTCAATATAACTTATGTTTAAAAGTATGACAAATTAGCATCAACAAATAATAACAAATACATGAAATGGTGACAGGGTTTATCTTACACGTCTTGAAATAGTAATGACACGTGTGTATTGAGGAATTAAATTTGTACACGTGGCGTGATAATATATTTTTAAATGATTCAGACATTTTTTATTATTATCTAGGAAGCGACATTCGTACTAGTGGAGCCCACGCCCTTACATGTGGAGCCCACGCCTAGGATCCTACTATAATATTCAAGCAATTGATATTTTTCTAAAAGAATGGCAAAGTTATATAAAACAAATGACAAAGTAGGGTAAAAAAATGGGAAATTCTTTATTGAATATGACAACTGGCTGTTACCAAATGACATAGTTGTCTAAAACAATGCCAGAGTTTAACAAAATAAATGATATAGTTTGGTTGGCAGTAGCCGCGCAGACAATTTTCCATTATTTGTTCCGTGCGTTGAATACAGTAGAGTACCATCTATAGGTATTACGAGTACCATTATTTCCTCCATGCCCAATGTGCAGAGTATCATTCTTTAATCAAGCACTTGGTAGGCAACAGTCACACAGACTGTTTGTGACAAATAATTGGTACAGTTTTTACAGTTGAGTAAGAAAGAAGAAACTGTTCGATGACTCGGGATCGCTTTTGGCGCCAAAAACCAGACGAACTCCTGTGAACCGCAGGTGATACCTAACCATAAATGATGAGAAATAGTAATAGAATTGATGAAAGAGTTTGCCTTCTTATAAATAAGAAATCTGGTCAAAGGTAGGACAAAATATATTAAAATAAATGGCAAGTAGTTCATGAGTTGGTGACAATGTCAGCCTACCACATACACGTGACTTGATAAAATAGTTTTAAATGAGTTAAAAAAAATTACAATTTTTTATTACGCCGGATCTGACATTCGTACTTGTGGAGCCCAAAATTTTGCGGTTGTCTGCTATAATATTGCAACTTTAGTAGGGGCAAATAAAGTTTTTCCTCTTGCCAGTATCAATTTTAGAATTTATTGTTCCCTGGGTCTGATTTTGCAAAGATGGAATAAAGTAGTATTTATTCTCATAATTTCCGCAGCCGAAACAGCTACATAAGATTATGGTTAAAATACACAAAGCTTATGTCTATAAAGCGTTACTAATGTGAATCTCCGAACGCGGAAGCTTTCGTATTCGATTAACACTAAGTTTGAACTAAATCTCAAATAAAGCTAATAAGAGGAAAACTCAACTCTTTTCAAAACAAATCAATTCTACTAACTTTCTTACTTAAAAACAAATAACCTAGATTTCCTCTTTTATAGTGCATAAGGGGGATTAAAATTAGGAACTTTAATTCTAATTGAAATATTATTCTACTAAAATTGGGAAAACTATATTTTTAACCTTATGTTGGTTAAACAAAAGTCCCTAAATAAACTTAGTATATCCATGCAATGGAAAATGTTTGAATCATAAGAGCATAAATATAAATAGTCCATTGATGGTAAGAACGACCATTAGAGGACAATTCACATCAGTTACAGTAAGATTCATAGTGCAATGTTGGATCCGTATACTATTAGCCCAAGATACTACACCATGTAAGTTTATTATCAACTTTAAGCACAGCTCTACCAGAGCGTTGATGTATGCCAAAGTGGTGGGAAAAATACCGTAGAAACCTCTTTATAAATCACCTCATATGTATGGTCTGTGAAGTTGTAAATTCCTACTTTAAGAGAGGCCCTATCGTATCAAAATTCATCAGCAAAGTAGCTAAAATTTCTCTTCAGTTCTGGATAGTCCGATGCTAACACAAAGTAGGAAGAACTTTCACCAACAAATCTTGCATAGTCATCTGAACCATATACCTCCTTTCTCCACCCCGTACATACATCCAACTTGTAGGTTAAAAACTTTCTATGAAATTTCTTCTTTTTATGAGTAAAATAGTGATCTCCGTGAACCACATAAAGATCACCAACCATCTCGATAAGGTACGCCATGAGTGACCATTTACGATGATCTTTGTTTGCAAATGGTAACATGATTTCTTTTGGGTGTTAGCTATTAACATCAATACGGTAAACTACTCCAAACTAGTCGATAGCATAAAAGTCATTTCTAAAGCAAATGATATCAGTTTACCACTCTGGTTTGGAAGATATAGTCCAAGTTGAATAGCCAGATCTAGCAAAACCCAATCTATGCATATCTACAGGGTCATCAGGGGGGACAAAGGACAATGCCAAGTTGTCTTGAGGATTTGGTTAAAGAGATATGGGGTCTATTTAAGACCCTACCAGAGTTGGGAAGACAAATTTTATGTCAGGTTAGCAAATTACATAAGTGGATAGTGCCAGTTCCTCTAATGATCAACTTGCCATATGGACAAGTACCCCAACAACACTTTTCACGAGCCTCGGGCTAACGAAGCTTGAAATATTTTATGGATGAAAGATTGAGGAATTTACAAAAATTGTTGTTAACCAATTAATTTGGGTTTGTTCCCTATGAAAAAAAATTATGAAGCATATTAGGGTATTTTAGTATCATTTATATTAGAAATCATGCCATGTTCATAAAAAAAATGTCTTAGAAGAGAGTCTCCAATCTAAAAGTTCATGAAGTAGGACTTGATAATCAGAAAATGTAAAAATGAGGTTGTGGGGACTTGAACCCTTGTTTAGGTAGTCAAAACCGACATACTTGTCCACTGGACCAATATCAATTAAATGATTAAAACTGAGTGGGGTAAAATATATACAAATTATACATATATGTATCATTTTTACCTATTTGGTAAGTGATTTCTGGATAATCCAGTGGGGTCATTTGACCCCACTCAGTTCCCTCCTAGCTTTGCCCCTGTATATAGGGAGCTGATCCGCCCCCTTTTGGAACACCCTCCTAGACACCCCTATATTTTGGAACACCTAAAGATGTTTTAAGAAGTTTTAGCCGTATCGATGTGATCTCCTTATCATGTAAAACATCCTTATAAAAAATTAAGTCATTCCAACATTTCCATCAACATTAAAATATATTTGAATTTTAATTTACTGTATTGTTCCTACTTTTAGCTGTCAATTTTATTCAAATTTTGATGTTATGTTTTATGATGTAGGAATGTTGGAATGTCCTAATAATTTACAGGTGCAAATAAAACTTCATAAAACATCTTTAGGCGTTCCAAAAATTGGGGTGTCTAAAGGTGTGTTCTAAAAGCGGGTGTCCACGGAACCGCTCCTATATATATATAGGGAGAGAGAGAAAAAAAAAAAGAGAAAAAAAGAAGAGAAAGAGAGTAGGAGACACCTTCGTATGGAATGGAAGAGAAGAAAAAGAGTGAAAGATAGGTTAAATCAAAATTAAGGTTTATAACATTTTTCCTCAAGAATTGTACTTTTACTAAAAATAGAGGGCTTATATTGAGTTTTACATCAACGACCAGAATCAATTTTTTGTTTAACAACATCTTAGGCCTTTAAACCACTCCTCAAAAATGACAACTCGTTGATGTGTGGCTATGCCTGAACTCAAATATTGAGCATTTCTTTTATTAATAAAGATATGAGAAGTTGAGGAGAAGGAAATGTGTTTGAAGAGGTAAAGATAGTCCCGGTTGCAGGTTCTCTCTTGCCAGGTGTTTTTTTGGTACAAGAGGTTAGCTAATCCTCAGCCTATTGTGGGTGAGCAAAGTATTTTCGACAAACTTAATGTAAGTGGCAATCCTAAGTTTGTGATGCGCATGACGTTTGTGTAGCCTAAATTACCTTTTATTACCGTAAGACCGCTAGTATGCTAACATATGAGAGAAAAAATTCAGCCCTAAGCGCTTAGGACAATTCTAGTTCGGTCCTAACCGCTTAGGACCGAGAACCACTCTAAGCGCTTCTCCATTGAACATGTGTCCTCTTTAATCTATCTAGTTAACCTTGGTTAACCTGATTTTCTATATCCCTTAATATAAGAAGAAAAAAAACGTTATTCTCATACCAAAAAAGAAGAAGGGAATTTCCCCCTTAAACAATTCTTCATTTTTGTAATCACATTTCTTATTTCTAGGTAAAAGAAAGGAATTGAATACAATAACTGAATATAATGAAGACATTGAACACGAAAGCTAATGAGTGCTATTTAGTTTGAAAGATGTTTTAACCGAACATAATCAAGATTAATTGGAATAAGATATGAATTCATGTCAATGAATCATCATAAACAACATAGGATTTCATGGAGATTTTTTTCATTTTCTTTTTTTCCCCCAAGAGAAGAGGGAATAGGAGATGAGTCAGTAGGAAGTTTCCTTTGTTAATTTTTTTTTTTTTCTGTAGAGAGATGGAATTGGAGATTTAATTAAAACAAGTGTTACGACCCGTGCTACGCACGGTTGTTTAAGTTATTTATGGTAGTTTGGGCTTAAATCTTATCGTGACTAACTTTACTGTTAATCTTATGATATCCACCTATCTCCTATATATCGCGGTGGAAGAGCCAAACTCTTAAGGTTTAAGCACTCATCTCTAGGTCAATGTTAAAGCACTCTTCATATCCTTGACTTATGTTAAGACAATTATAGGAATAAAACCCACACTTTCCCTTGGTTAATTTTTACATGAAATAGGCGCCCTAACTTTAAACAAATTAAAATGCTCGCAAAAGCTCGCTCACCTCCAGGATTAATAGAAACAAATTGATAGAGTATAAATACATATGCATGCCATATAATATTTATGAAAACCTAGAAAAGGAATACCTGGTCCGAGGAGAGTTCTTCACGTCCATTCTTTCATCATACTATTGTTTTCCACACTATGCTTATGTTACACAATCCAAACATATATTTTTCTTTAGCGATTCTTATACATCAAAATTTCCGCAAGTTTTGTTGAAGATGCAGGGGATCGAACCCTGTACCTCTTGCATGCAAAGCGAGTACTCTACCATTTGAGCTACATCCTCATTATGAAATTCATAATCATATTTCTACTGGGACGGTATTAATTTATAGGTTAATTGAATGGAAATGTCACATTACAGATGCACCTGATCTATGATGGGTGATGCAGGTGCTTTGATGGTGATGTGGACGGAGATTACCTTTTTTGAGATCCATTCCCTTTATAATCATTGCATTTGCCGAAGGAAATTGAGTAAGAATATAAAGTCAAATGCAAATGATCAACATGTCAACCTTAATCTATATATTAGGAAGCAACAAATATAATCTTGATATGCTGCTCACAAATCAAGATGACAAAATTCGATCAAGTCAAAGCTAATTATACAATTTTACATTCCATAAACAGCGATAACAAATTTTGTATAAACACTACTTTATATTATTAATATGCAAGATGAAAAAAGAATAACAACTCAATCAGCAATAGGAGGGCATGCTGTTATACTTTCTGAATAACTTTAACAATGATTATCTCATGTTCATATGAGATAAAATTAAAGGCGGATTCGGGGTTAGACATATGAAATGTATTGAAATTTTAATTAACTACAAGAAAAATGGGCAGTAGCCACGGTTAACTTTCAGTTTTTGCCACGATTTTCTCTGTGACAAAGTGCCACAGCTTAAGTAGTGGCTACTAGACTAAAGTAGTGGCTAAAACTTCTAATAATACAAAAAACACCGATTGATAATAACGACTCTCAAGGAAGACCGTGGGAGAAGCCAAAATTCATTTTCCCTTGTAGTTACGATTATGGGATAACAAAGCCCAAACTTCACCTTTATCTTAATGATTCTCAAACTTCGATTTTCCAATTTCTCTCTTAGGGTTTGCCAATCGTTGATTCCTATTTCTCTTTCTTGCTTGGGTTTCAAATGGAACTGTTCTAAATTGGGGGAAGAATGTAGAAATTAAGATGAGATCAAAGTGTTTAACAATGGTAATTTCAAGTTGGTATAAGCAAATGTGGAGAAGAATTACGAAAGGGTACGGTTAGGGTTTCAAAATTTTCTAGAACTCATCGTGGGTGGAAATCACAACTCCTCCAAGTTTTATACGTAGTTATTAAATCTCCTTTAACTAGGACTACCGCTAAACGCTAGGGAGACCGACGGCGATATTTTTTTGAAAGCCACAAAGGCGTGCCTTCGGCACTACACCACTACATCTCTTTAGTTGTGTGCCCCAAAAAAGACTTGTATAAAATTATCAATAAGTAAAACATTGTTTTCATGATTTTAGCTCAACCATCTCGAAACTCATTTAATTTCACACGAAAAATTGCAATTGGTAGATTTTACAAAAATTGGGCAACACTTCCTCAGTGTTATAAGACTATAAAACCACCTGCAAACCATTTCATACACCTGTATACCAATTAAAGAAAATTGGGTAATATTTTCCTTATTTTATAGACTATTATTTCATAAACCTGCATAGCAATTATATAAAATTGGGTAGCACTTTCCCAGTTTTATAGACTATAAACTACATAAAAATCATTCATAAACCTGTACAACAATCATTAAACACAACTATACCATACAACATGCACAAAAACCTGTAAAATTTAAGGAAATGAGAAAACGCCAACATATCATTAATATCAATCAAATTGAAGACAAACATGGTAGAACAAAAATAGCTTATTGTGTTAGATTCGATACATATACCATAAATAGCCACACAATTAATACTACAACAAAATCATAAAATTACCACAGTTTATATAAGAAATTGCCACGGATAGATGCAGTAGTATACTTGTGATGGATTTCATCCGTGGAAAATACTTAAAATATCCGTGGCAATTTAAATTTTATTGACTTAAGCTCGAAGAAGTGTATCATACCAAACTAAGAACTTCTGTAGTGAACTCTTAATTTTAGGCTTTTTTTCGACAAAGTTTTTTTCGGCAATATTTCTGAAAGATTATGCAACTTGAAGACTTCTTAAATGATTACAAAGCGAGGGTTCTATTATGACGATTATCGGTTCCCCCTAATTGATTATTGATCAAATCGATCTGCAAGTAAGTACCCAAAACTCAAGCCCCCATTCACTTTTTGATTTATTAATCAATTCATTGAATTTTTGTATTTTTCACTAAAAATTTCTCAATCCCCAAATTGATGTGATGATGATGCGAGGACCTGATATGATACGGCGTGATATGATATGATATGATTCTAGAATTGTCCTAATGTGGATGTTTTATGATGTTATGAAACCAAAAAATACTAGACCCTATAAAAATATAGTGAGCTGATCAACTGCTAATGCATAATAACCTTAAAGGGATCTCAATTGGATACAATGGGTATGTTTAGTAGCAAGTTCGACTACGCATAGGATTTATCACTTGATCAGAGTGTTTCGGGCTTTGCAACCCATGGAGCTAACGTCTGAACTTTATTTCACTTATTCCAAGGGATTTCAGCCTGATGAAGGATAGGACGGGTACCAAAGGAAAACTGTCTCATGCCATCCCACACTCTCGGATGGGTAATAGATATGATAGTGTCCCGCCCAAACTTCACCTACTTATTTTAACCCGATGTAGGAATCCAAGGTCCTATCGAGGGTCAACCGATTAGATCTTTGTTATGTATCTAACCTCATTAAGTTAAGAGAAAAGAAGAACCCACACTGTAAATAGATCCCAAGGATCAAAATACAAAGGCCACCGACACGGCCAACACGCATAGAATAACCCCCTGCCTGAGAGAAGGGTAAATAATCCTAACATAGCAGCCCCAACGTGGCCAACACACACATAGGATAACCACCTGCCTCAGAGGATGGCAAACAATCATAACACAGATGAGCAGTGACCACCAGTCACAACATCCAAACAATATCAATCTCTACAAGACTGAAGCACAATATTCAAGGACAAAGCCACGAGAATAACACACGAATGCACAAGTTTCAAAAAGACAAAAGAGAAACACCACCCAACATGCCTAACGAATAGGAAAAGATGCACTGAAATAACAACTACCGAAGAATACAATATACACTATAACTATATCACAAACACCTCACTGTCTAGAGTAACACTCTAAATCAACACTGATTAAATTAGTAAAGGAATTTAGCAAGGAAGGGAAACTCGCCTTACATGAGCCGCAAATCCAATAATCACAGGACAACCCAAACTCAACACCATAGGCCAATAACGCACAATCAACCCAATACCTGCAATAACCACAACTCCGTAATTCAACAATCGCCCCAAACACAAACCCTAAAACGAAATCAAATCAACGAAACAGAAAGGAATAGGGAAATTTACTCACCCAGAGAAGTGGCAAAGATCAACCCGACGACGATCGCAAAGGAGGAGCAAGAGAGGAGAGGTTTCCAATTGAGAGTGAGTGAGAGAGAGAGTGATGAATGAGAAAGAGAGAATGAAATGAAATGGGGGATTAAAACCTAAAACCAACACCGATCTCGAGGAAGGGATCAACGGCCAAGAATCGCGTGAAAAGACTCAACTTGGTCTTCTTAATATGAATAAAGTGAAACAGGTAGAAGTCGATTCGAATATGAATGATGTTGTTCGAATAAATGAAATATTTAGAAATCTATTCGAACAGGAACAAGTTTGTTCGAATACAACAGGCAAAAACTGGTAAAAAACTTAAAAGACCAAAAAGATTCCCTCGAGCGAAAACTAATAAAAACTTAGGAAATCCTTAGATCCCTCCCAGATCACACACCACACAACAACATAAAATAATAACAGCAACAGCAACACGCCTCCACCAAGCCAACCACAGGCTCCAAAAACCGCAACACAACCTCCTCCGCCCAACAACCACCGAAACCAACAAAATATAGAAAATGAAGAAAGAAGAACTCAAGGCCCTGATAAGTGCAATAAGATGCAGTTGCATGATGAATGGTAATGTATGTGGATGCATGATGCATAATGAATAAAATAAAATGATAATAGATAAATAATAATAAATAAAAAGAAATTTTGCCCCGGAATTTAACATACCTCAACCCGAGAACAAGTGTGAATAACGATCTCTCACATCTGCCTCTAACTCCCAAGAAGCCTCACTAGGATCATGGTGACTCCACTGAGCCTTCACAAAAGGAATAACCTTACTACGCAGAACCTTATCCTCTCGGTCAAAAATACACACCGGATGCTCCACATACGGGGCATCTTCCTAAACCTCTAGGGGATCCCAGTCAATCACATGAGTAGGATCCCGCTCATACTTCCTCAGCATAGTAACATGAAACACATTGTGAACTCGATCCAGCTGCGGCGGCAATACCAAATGGTAAGCCAACTCTCCAACTCTGGCAAGAATCTCAAAAGGTTCAATGAATCTCGGAGCCAACTTCCCTTTCTTACTGAAACGCATCACGCCCATCATCGGTGAAACCTTCAGGAAAACGTGATCACCAATCTCAAACTCTAACGATCTCCTGCGAATGTCCTTATAACTCTTCTGTCGACTCCATGCTGTACGCAACCGATCCCTAATAGTAACAATAGCCTCTGTGGTCTCACGAGCCAAATCTGGCCCTAGTAAACTCTGCTCACCAACCCCTGCCCAACTCAGTGGTGATCTACACGGTCTACCATACAAAGCCTCATAAGGTGTCATACCAATGCTCGACTAGAAACTATTATTATATGCAAACTTTGCACATGATAAATGCTTATCCCAACTGCCCTTGAAGTCTAACACACAAGCCCGAAGCATATCCTCAAGAATCTGGTTAACTCTCTCGGTTTGACCATCAGTCTGGGGGTGAAATGTTGTGCTAAAATTCAGTCTAGTGTCCATAGCTCACTGAAAACTCTTCCAAAATTTGTCGGTAAACCTAGCATCTCGATCTGATACTATAGACACAGGTACTCCATACAATCGCACAATCTCTTTCACGTACAACCTGCTCAGCTCCTCAAGGGTCAAAATCTTGTGAACCGGAATAAAATGAGCTGACTTGGTCAATCGGTCAACAATTACCCAAATCGAATCATGATTTATCTTCGTCCTCGGTAATTCCAATATGAAATCCATAGTCACATGTTCCCACTTCCACTCTAAAATCTGAAGTGGCTTAAGTTGCCCCGCTGGTTTCTAGTCCTCGGCTTTTACCTATTGACATGTAAAACACTTGGAAACGAACTCAGCTATCTCTCGCTTCATGTTGTCCCACCAATAGTACTTCTTCCAGTCCAGGTACATCTTTGTATTGCCTAGATGAATAATATACCTATAGCCGTGAGCCTCGCTCATAATCTCATGCTTTAATACCTCTGAATCTGGCATACATAATCTCCTCCTGTATCTAATACTACTATCTGAACTAACTGTCCAATCGGGTCTGCTGTCATCTGAAGCCCTAGATTGTAACTTTGCATCCTGCTGCTGAGCTTCCATAATCTGAGAAATCAAAGATGGCTAAACTCTCAGATTAGCAATAAAACCACCTGTACCCTGTGAGAATAAACTTAGCCCTGAATCCTTTATATCGCAAAGCAAGAACCATTCACAAATTATAACACGAGCCATAAATCCCTTAGGCAAGCGGCTCAAAGTGTCAGCCACCACAGTTGCCTTCCCTGGGTGATACTGCAAGTCAGCATCATAATCTTTTAGGAATTTCATCCATCTGTGCTGCCCATATTCAGCTCTTTCTGAGAGAAAAGGTATTTCAAACTCTTGTGATCCGAGAAGAGCTCAAACCTTTCCCCGTAAAGATAATGTCGCCAAATCTTTAAAGAAAACACCACGGCTGCCAACTCAAGGTCATGAGTATGATAGTTCCTCTCTTGCACCTTAAGTTGTCTAGAAGTATAAGCAATAACCTTTCCCTCCTGCATCAATACACAAGCAAGTCCGCTGAGTGATGCATCGCTGTAAACCATATATTTCTACCCCCTGGAAGGAACAATAAGAACTGGAGCTGTAGTCAACCTTTTCTTCAAATCTGTGAATGCCAAATCATACTTGTCATCCTAAACAAATCAAACATTTTTCTGTGTCAAACGAGTCAAAGGATCTTCAATCCGAGAAAATCCCTCAATGAATCTACGATAATACCTAGCTAAACCTAGAAAACTGCGTATCTCTGTAACATTAGTCAACTAAACCCAATCTGTAACGGCCTCAACCTTAGAAGGATCCACTGCAATGCCATCCTTGAATTCAACGTGTCCTAGAAATTTTACCTCCTTCTGCCAAAAATCACACTTCTCAAACTTAGCAAACAACTCGTTCTCCCTCACGGTCTGTAAAGCAATTCTCAAGTGTTCCTCATGCTCGGCCTCAGTCTTTGAATAAATGAGAATGTCGTCCACAAACATAATAACGAACCAGTCTAGATAAGGACGAAAAACTTTGTTCATCAAATCCATAAAAGCTGCAAGAGCATTCATCAATCCAAACGGCATAACCTGAAACTCGCAGTGCCCATAACATTTTTGGAATGTCGTCTTAGAAATATCCTCCTTCTTAACTCTCAGCTGATGGTAATCCGATCTGAGATTAATCTTCGAGAAGAACTGAGCTCCCCGAAGTTGGTCAAACAAATTCTCGATCCTAGGTAAGGGATACTTATTCTTGATCGTGACTTTGTTCAACTCACGATAATTAATACAAAGATTCATAGACCCGTCCTTCTTCTTAGTAAATATTACTGGAGCGCCCCACGGTGAAGTACTCGGCCGGATAAACTTTTGATCTATCAACTCAGATATCTGATCATACAATTCCTTCAGCTCAACTGGAGCCATACGATATGGAGCCTTCAAAATTGGAGCTATACCAGGTAAAATATCTATACTAAAGTCAATCTCTCTCGTCGGTGGCAAACCAGGTATCTTCTAGAAAGCATCAAAAAAGTCATACACAACTGGAATATAACTAACATCGACACCAGAGGTCTCTAATTCTAAGAATGCCAACAAGCCATCTCCTGACCGCGCTGGTTTCGAACTAGCAAACACAAATCGCTTCTCCACAGGGATACTGAAAGTAGCCAACTTCTCAAAACAGTCTAAAGTAACTCGATGCGTCGACAACCAATCCATACCTAGGATAATGTCAAATTCTTGCATCGGTAGTACTAGCAAGTCTACTGAAAGGATGCGACCACAAACAACGATCAGGCAATCTTTACAAATACGAGAAATAGAAATCAAAGTATCGAGCGATGTACCCACAAAAATCTTATCTTGTAATAAAGAAGACTCAAAACCCAAAGAACAAAGAAATATGTATGATATGAATGAATGCGATGCACCGGAATCAAGAAGAACTCTAGCAGGTGAATAAGAAATATGAATCATACCTTCCACCACAGGTGGAGCAACGTGAGCACCTCGCCTCCCAACTGTGTATATCTTCCCCTGCCCATGGCCCTGACCCTGGCCCTGCTGCTGAATCGGATTCTGCTGTCTCTATCCACCCGGAGGACCTAGAACAATATGCCTACCCTGTAGACACTAAAACTGCCTTTACTGAAACTGTTGAATCTGCTGTGGTCGAGGCTGGTGACCAACGGGACCCTGAAATTGTCATTATGGCTGAGAACCTCTGTCTAGCTTAGGACAAAACCTCTTAGAGTGCCCTTTCTCCCTACAGTTCCAGCACTCAACATATCGAGAGAGTTCGTTGAATCACTGATCATACCCAGAAATACTCATATCACCCTATTCAAGCATGCAGAACTCTGTGATCCACGCGTCCCTGTAGCTCTACGGAAAATACTTCTCAAAGAACCTATCCTGAAAAGATGCCCAAAACACCAGAGTCTCTATGATAGTCCTCTTGGCTGTATCCCACTAGTGATTTGCCTCACCTTGTAAAAGATAATTGCAAGCGTCACCCGCTGATCATCCGGACATTTCATTACATTTAGAGCCTTCTCAATAGACTTAAACTATGTCTCTGCCTCAGATAGAACTGTCGAGCCAGAAAAAGTCAGATGTTTACACTTCTTAAGCTGTTCAAGATAGCCGCACTCTCTAACTACTGGGTTCCTGGCCTACTGGAAATAGGCGGTAAAACTTTCCATAAACTGCCTCATCTCTGCTGAAACACCGGGAACAATTTGAATAGGTAAAATACTAGGCTGCTCTGAAACTACTGGAGTTGGAGGAATATCCTGATCAATCGGAACAGATCCCAAACTCTCCTGACTGCACACTGGCTCATCAACAAGTGCACCTCTACGAATGCCTCCACGACCACGACCTACCGTACGACCTCTGCCTCTGCCACCTCTAGCCATCTATACGAATAAAAGGCACACACCTTAGGAAATGAGAAAATACGATAAAATACGAAAAACTAAAAAGAATCGACCTAACTCCATCTTGAAAAATAACTCGTCATATGATATGCAAGAACAGAGATAGGAATTAACCTACTGCTCTGGTACCAAGTCTGTCACGCCCCAAAATCCAAATATTAGAGCATATCTAAAACAATGTCATCCAGGGCGTACAGGTCGGGGAATCCAAAGATTCGCCCCCACAAATAACCTTGATAATAGGAAATAGCTCAGTCATTCACTATAGCAATATCATTAGAGTAAAAAGAATAAAACGAAAACAAAATATATATATATATATATATATATATATATATATATATATATCAAACTGAAATTTCAATACAATATCTCGATAATGTACAGCGCCAAAAGCTAAAATCTTATACAAGAAATACTAAAACCATAACAGATCTGCAACTATAAACTATAACCAACAGCTGAATTTCTCAGCAAAACTAGCAACTACCCTACCTCAAAAAGGGGGGAAAAAGCGAGAGTTAGCAAAACCACGGCTCACTAATAACCCAACAATGCTAAAATAACTTACTAATAAAGCTGGTGCAGAAAAAGAGGAAGAGATGAATGAGATATAAGATGTTAAAAGTACAGTAAATATGTAAGTGAAGAGTAGAAGAAAAGAGATAAGAGAAATATATTGATGTCATGATGATGCGAGGACCTGATTTGATATGGCGTGATATGATATGATATGATATGATTCTAGAATTGTCCTAATGTGGGTGCTTTATTATGTCATGAATCCAAAAAAAACTAGACCCTATAAAAATATAGTGGGCTGATCAACCGCTAATGAATAATAACCTTAAAGGGGTCTCAATTGAATTCAATCGGTGCGATTAGTAGCAAGCTCGACCACGCTTAGGATTTATCACTTGATCAGAGTGTTCTGGGCTTTCCAACCTACAGAGCCAACGTCCAAACTTTATTTTAATTATTCCAAGGGATTTCAACCTCACGAAGGATACTCGGCATTTTGCACGTGAATTAGTCTGAGCCATATCGGTCTTCAACTGTGCCACCCTCTCATTCAGCTCATCACATTTTCTTTGCACCAATCGAAACTTTATGTCTTTAGTAGGTAAAGCTGCAGTCAACTGCTCAATCGCAATTTCAGAGTTAGATAGTGTAATGGCCAAATTCCGCAAACTCGAAATGGCTTGGAATTTATTTATCACACCAATGAACCTGCAACAATTTTCTAATGGAAAGTAAGAAATGATACAGGTAGTCTTTATATGGAAAATTTCTGAATAGGTAAAAAACTACGACCTCGAGTGGAGGAGTTTTATAAGAGTATCTTTATTGCTTGAGGCGAATATCTTATTACAAATGATCTTTAGACATAGAAAAGCTTAAATCTTATAATAAAGAAGTCTAACTGTTTGTTGAGAATCTAAATTAAGTAGTTTCTTGATGATCTCTGTTATAATTTTCTCGTCCTTGTCTCTTCCAGAACTTTTCCTTTATATAGGCCTTCTCTATAGTTCTTTATCGTGCTAGAGCACGTTTTACGAATAATGTGGTTAGTGATGGTTGACTGAGTAACTAATGAGTTTGTGAGAGATAGGTGTCTTTGACTGGATAAGGTTTTTCGGGTTTAAGCCTGACCCACATTCTTAAACAGTTCGCGGGGTGGTTTGGAATGTTGACTGGGGAAGTTATGATGAAAATGCATGAGTCTGAGATGGAGGTAATTCGAACTGGCGACAGCTCGATTTTAGGTGAGATTAAGGGATAGGTCCCTACAATTGCCCCCTCGCAGCCGAAGTCGCGAGTGGCTTTATTTGAGAAATGATCAATTGGAAATGGGTATTTAGGTTGAAATTCTTGATTTTTGAAGCATAGTAATGATGGCTTTGACTGTGTGGAAGTTACGCGGGTTATGGGGAAATGACGTATATTTAATATGGATGTGGATGCTGATGTATGTGATGGTTAGATTTTGAAAGGTTGCGTCTGTAATGAATGATGACGCTTGGTAAAACGTACCTGCATAATAAATGTAGGGTTATACAAATAGTACCTGGATTAAATCCTTAAAGCAGAGTAGGCTTGTAATCTAAAAAAATTCACTGAAATATTAAAAAAAATTGTAAAGACTCGGTGAATGGTCCTTGAAGAGTGGATTGCGTTAGAAATATAGAGGTTAAAGTTAAAATACTTTGGTGACCAATCCTTGAAGATATCGATACCCGCTCATATCCCTTCGATTTATCAAGGCATGTCGGAAGACGAAGCGGTTGAAGCTGAGAAAAAATTCTACTATAAGTGGAGATTTCATTTTGTCGTCTTGACAGGCGAGGAACGTTGGGCTTGTCTCTGAACTATTGCGAAAGACAAGGTTGGGGATTCATATATAGGGATAGGCATAAATGTAGGGCAGTTATGTTGATTTCTTGTATTACCATGGATTCTAAGGTCGGGCTCTCTTCATCTCTACCAACTCTTCAGAGGTGGTGGTTTCAGAGGAGGAAGTAATGGTAGTGGAGGAGGAAGACAACTAGTTAAAGTTTGCTTCTACATTTCCCTCACATTTTGGCACTCAGAAGACCTTCAATTTGTAGAGTTGGTATCAGTATTGAGCCTACTACTTGCATAGTTTCCATTGAAGTTCGACTGGACTACAACCAAACTCATGTGAGGGAGGCTTTTTGTTGGTTCTAATTTCTGCTTTGCATCAGGGTGAAAGATTACTTAAGTAGGAAGAACTGGAGGAGTTGATGTGTCAGAGTGCTTATATGACCTGTTACTTTAAAAAGCATTGAAAAACTTGTTATCTGTAAAGTAGTTGTAGTTGGGTGGTGAAATGATTAGATCTCTGTAATATACCTGAGATCGATTACTGAAAACTTGTTATCTGTAAATTCACGTGTAATATTATCGACATGAATAAAAATTTGCCTTCCAATTACTTGTGTTTATAAAATATTTTGTATACTCAAACTGAATTTTTTGAAGGGTGTTTAAAATGAATTGAAGTTTATGAATACCATATGTGTTGTTATTAGAACTGAGACATATATGTGCAAAAATTTATGTGGTAACGTAAGTATCATATATCTATGTGTTGAAAATGTTGGAGATAAAAATGTATAAAATCTGTGATGTAAAAATTTGAGCTAATAGAGGTCGATAGAAGGATAAATCTTGAAAAAATAAGCTCAAAGTAAAAATAACGTAACGTATAAGTTTAAAGGAAGGGATAAGTTCAAATAGTCTAACTCAAGATTTTTTGGGTTTCTGTTACGAGATAAAAGGTAAAAATCACGCTTTGAGGGGAAAGTGTTGTAGAAACGCATAAATAAGGGTAGAATTTATTTTTTGAATATGGAGAAGGGATTGTGATGATGTGGACTCGATCTCAGAGAATTTGTCATGCCGCTGAACGACAATTGGCCATAAAGATCACTGAAGTTCGGGAGAGGATTTTTGGATTGTTTGGGTATATTTTGCAGAGTTGCTAGTGAGGGAATGTCAGCTCAAAGGATTGGATATAAGGGGAAGGGAACTTAATAATGCTCAGTATTTCTATGAGGTATGCTTTCATGAACTGATGCGGGATCCTGTAGATCGAGAAGAGATGGTTAAACTGATTGCGGAGGTGGAGATCGAATTTGAAGATGGGATGACAGATGGATGATATTTGGTCGAAGGTGGTTGTCCAGATTATTAAGGTTGTTTTAGATGTAATTATATGTAAAGTGTTATCCTAAATAAATGTAAATTTGCTGAATTTAACAAAAAAATAAGAATTCAACTCGATCCTCTACAATTGCAAATGCCATTAAGACTGTTTTGACAAACAAATTTTAAATAATTTTGAAAACTTTGTTAGCTTTGAAAATGACATCATCACTACTATAAGTATAAGGAACAAGAAGAGAAAAAATATAGGAGCTTCTAGTTTTGTCTCTTATGTAAAGCTGTTAAAATCTAATATCGTAGAGTGTGAGTCATCATGAGTGTGGGAAAGTCAGATAAAGTTATGAAAACAGGAGATAAAAATAGATTAAAATACGAGGGGCGGGGTAATGATAAAAAGACGGTTTCATTAAAAAGGTATAAGACGTCTGACATGGATAAGGGAAATGATGCCTCGGTTTCAAAACCGAGGACGGGTCGCGCGAGGTGCAATAACTGCCAGTCGTTAGAGAGAGAAAGAATAAATAGTGTTTCGTCTTCATCATTCAAATGTTTTTGAACTTCTTAAAATTTGGAGAGCACAGAGAGAGAAGCGCAAAAAATGGCAGAGGCTTTGGTAAGGATTCTGAGGGCGATCAGCAGTCGAAGAGAGTTGCAGGCACATAATCGAGTAGGTGGCTATGCAGTAGCGTTGTGAGGGACGGACTTGGCGCTACTACAGATTCTCATTCTGATACTGAAGGTTAGTAGAGAAATTTGTTGTTTTTCTGTTTTAGCAAATCATAATATATTTTTAAGCAAATCCTAAAAAAAATCTCTATTTATAGCAATCTATGATATATGACATATAAAAAGAATATCTGAAAGATATGTTGCATATGAATGATTGATGTGTATAAAATAATTATAGATACCTGAACCTCTATGTAGGTCGAACGTGAGAGGTATTTGGGTAAGATTGAACTTTGCCTGTAAAATTTTAGTGAGATGGATAGTTCGCCTATTTATGAGGTTTCGTCCTCCGGTCGGGCGACAGAGTCTGATAGTGAGGTTGAAGTAGGATTGGAGCAATTTTTAGCTTTTCCTAGTAAATTGGCGGCCTACCCCTCTAGTTTAAATATATTCAAAGAATTTTGTAAAGCCAAGGCTTCCGTAGGAGGGAAATGGGGTAACTGCATAGAATACGCTGGTAGGATGTTTAGAGAGAGTACTACAGTGATAGGGGAAGAGTATTTTTACTTGTTTGCCGACTTGGAGGAGGAAAAATGAGACAGGGGCATAAATGAATCGATCTCGTTAGAATATTTTGATGGAAGTGTTCAGAGTAACCTTTCATAGGGTTTCCTGTGTTACCTGTCACAATTAGAGTATGGGTTGAGTCTTTCCATTACCAATTTGGTAAAGGGGATTATGAATATGATTGGGCATGTCATGTTCAATTGAACGGGAACATATGAGAGATAATAACTGTCTGTGACCATCTAAAAGAAAAATAGGAGAATAAGGGAAAAGTGAGAAGGATATCCCCTGAGGACGTATTACGATTTTATGGGGTGAAGAATTATAAAGCCAGTGGTGGGGCATATTTCTATACAAGTGCAACTCGGCATCGCTTCTTCGATCTTAATTTAACAGGTCAAGCCTGGAATGATAACGTAATATGGGTGAAGGGTAATTATCTTCAGAGAGATGATGAAGAACATTTGGATCTTTTGTTTAAAGTTGTTAAACAAAGTAAGTATAGCAATGCATAGGGTATAATATTGATATGTATTAATTGATGGTGTCTTGTTGATAATAACAAATGCAGTGCATGCTAGATCCGAAGTCCCAAGTGGAGAGGAAAGATTCATTGTTGGACGAAGTTGCGGAGGAAGAGGTTGAGCTCGAGTTTGTGTTGGAAAGACTTGGCCTTAGTAGAAAAAAGAGGATTGGGCGCAAGTCAAAAAAAGTTCAAAAATCTCAATCGACCAGGCTGATGGTGGGTATTGATGATAGAAAGAAAAAAGGAACTGGTGAGGAAGGTCAAACCAATTTGGCCAAGACCCCTAGAATAGACAGCTCAGCTTATTCGAAGTCTATTACGTTGAGCAAATTAGCTCAAACATTTTCGAAAAAATAGATGTTAAAGCATGCGTCGGCCTTTGGTACCACTGGGAATGGTGAGGTTGACGAAAAAGAGAAAAGGAGTAGGATCGACCCTTTGGGGAGGTTGGAGGAAAAGGTTGCTGAATAGCGACCTACTGTTGAGGACGATCTCAAAATAGTAGAGGAAAGGGTCAGACTGGTGGCTCTTCATGGAGAGGAGGATATGAGAAAGATTGTACGTGTTTATGTTTGATCATGTAATAAATTAACTGAGTTCAAACATATGCTGAGGTCGATTTGTTTTATGCAGGTTGCTCGTTGGGTGAAGAGAATTTGGCTCGGAGTGGAAGAAGAAAAATATGAGCTGATGAAGGTTAAGGTCGAGCTTGAAAAGAAGGTTGCTCGAATGAAGGCTGATGCTCTCAAGGAAACAAAGAAGCTAGAGGCCTTGAAGGCTTTCCATGCAGTGGCGATTGGTCATCTGCAAGCGGAGGCGAGGGTGAATCTGGAGGAGGTGGAGGCAGAGCGTAAAATGCTTGGGCTCCACCTTATGTTGAAGGGATATTCTGAAGAGGAGGTGGATGCCATTAAGGCAGACACCTATGTCGAGGAGGGTGATGATGAAGAAGTAGAAGAAGTGGTGGTAGGAGTTGTTGATGGGCTAGACGGTGTCTCCCACCAGACGGTCCTAGACAACTAAGGGAATGACGCCAAACTCCTAGAGGGTGAGAATGAGAAGGTAGGGTAGAGAAATGTTTTGTATAAGTATTTTGCTACAGAAATCATTCCCTTGCTAGACAACCAAGGGAATGACACCAAACTCGCAGAGGGTGAGAATGAGAAGGTAGGGTAGATAAATGTTTTCTATAAGTATTTTGCAATGTCCTGTAAATTGTTGAACTCTGTGTGTATTGAATAGATTTCTGTAGGTTGGGCCTTTTTTTGTTTTTTCTAACCCTCTTGTATGAACTTTGGGAAAAGAGTCTCAGAATAAAAGATCTAGAGACTGGGCTTGCCAAAGAAAGAGAGATCTCCACAGCCTTGCTTTCTTCGCAAGCGGAGTTGCAGGTTAGATATGAATAGGTTTCCTGACTTGCATGTTATATTTGACATAAGGCTACCAAGTCAATTAGTTAACGTAAAGCGTAGAGGTAGACCAAAACTTGCTATCAATTTTTAGGAAAATAACACTAATATAGTGTGTAAAAAAATTTAAAGTATTTAGACAAAGTAGAATATCGTAAATATGTACCTTAGACTTCGAAATGTATGTCATCGAGCACCTGTCTGAGATATTACTTCAACCTCTAAGTCTAAAAGTAGTTGCACACAATAGATGTTAGAAATCAAATATCTTTTTAGAAATGAGATATGTATCATGCCGATGGGTGCTCTGAAGCGAGCTGTATAAAATATATCAATTATTACGTAGGACGAATTGGATTATGTTTGCTCGCGCGAAGATGAGGTGCTCCAATGTAACCGAAAATTTGGGGAGGAGTTTGATAGGGTAAGGGAGGCGAATGAGAACAGAGAAGATCAACATGTAAAGGTGCATTTCAAATTTGTTGAGGCAATCTAGACTGTTGTCGACCTCACTGGCAAGGTCGAGGAGAAAGATGTCGAAATTGAAGAGAGGATAAAAGAGCTTGTGGAAGTAAAAGAACATGCCACAAAGCTTCAAAGTCAAGTTGACACTGATGGCTAAGGGTAAGCAAGCTAAAATGGCTCAAAACCATATTCAGGTGCTAGAAAGATTGGAGAGACAATCTCGAGTTGATCTTCAAAATTATGGAAATGAGCTGGAGCGACTGAAATAAAAAATGAATGAAAAGGATAACGAGCTGAAGGTAGCTCGAGAACATCTATCAGCCTCAGAAGTTGTAGCCGAACACACCTACCCCTTCCCGCCAAGGATTTGGAGCTTCGGGGAGTGTAACGAAGGTATAATGAGCTAAGCGAGAGAGTGGCACAATTGAAGACCGAATTGGCACAAGCCAACGCGCATGTCAAGAAAGTCGAGACTAGGGAGCGCTCGAGGGGGAGTAGAAATGATGCTGAAGTTCCTCTAGTCCAAGGGGATGTAGCTAGTTTGTCAGGTCTAATTAGAGAGCTAGAAGGTAACGTGGCTAAAATTCAGGGACATGTAAAGAAAGGGAGCGCGAACTTAAGGGAATGTTTGCACAAGTTGGTTGCTGCTCAAGTCAGGAAGAAGGTCTTAGAAGGGGAAATCAGGGCAAAGGAAATCCTGCTGAAGAAGAAAGATGACATGTTACAAAATACTTTTACCAAGAATGAATTGAATGCATAAATTATGAGACTTCGCGCTCAGGTGGCTAATTTGGAGGTTGTTATTCAGGCTGAATCAGCTAAATATTCCAAAAAATTGGAAGAGAACATAGCTTTTTACGATTTGACAGACAGGGAAATGACACATCAGAAGAAATTTTATGAGACTTCGGAGTCACACCTTGAGAATATGAGATGTAACTTTCCAAGGATCGATGTAGCTCATGCGTCACGGACAGACCTGTTAAAGGCAACCGTGGCATATTTTTAGAGGAAGTAAAAAGACTTGAGCTAGAACGAGATACCTTGTTTAAGAACCTGTCTAACCTGGGATGTATTTGTAGAGTGAATATAGATCGAGGGAACTGTATGGTTTTCTTGGGAATGAATTTAGGCCCACGACCTGCTGATTTGATAGAGAGGGGTAGAGTCGCTGTAACTTGCAAACTGAATTCTGATCGACCTTCTAATGGAGGGTGAAGCATTGCTCACATCTCAACAGCAGAAAAAGTATCTACTGTAATATGACCTAAAAATAAGTAGTATTTATCGCAGTCATATTGAAATAGATGAAAGCTAGTATAACATTTGCCTTATCTTATGTCTGGTGGGGTCTTTGATATAAAACAAGTTTTTTACATTTGTTTTAATCGCAGAGGTGGGTTGAGTCAGTTAAACCAAGTGTTATCCTTGATTTAACTATAGAAATGTTGTAGACATATTGAAAGAGATGAAGGGTAGTATTACCTTTGCCTTATCTTATGCATGTTAGAGTTTTTGATATGAAACAAGTTTCTACATTTGTTTCAATCGCAGAGATGGGTTGAGTTAGCCAAACCAAGTGTTATCCTTAATTTAGTTATAGAAATATTGTAGACATATTGAAAGAGATGAAGGCTAGTATTACCTTTGTCTTATCTTATGCCTGTTATAGTCTTTGATATGAAACAAGTTTCTACATTTGTTTCAATCGCAGAGATGGGTTGAGTCAGCCAAACCAAGTGTTATCCTTGATTTAACTATAAAAATGTTACAGACATATTGAAAGAGATGAAGGCTAGTATTACCTTTGCCTTATCTTATGCCTGTTATAGTCTTTGATATGAAACAAGTTTCTACATTTGTTTCAATCGCAGAGATGGGTTGAGTCAGCCAAACCAAGTGTTATCCTTGATTTAACTATAAAAATGCTACAGACATATTGAAAGAGATGAAGGCTAGTATTACCTTTGCCTTATCTTATGCCTGTTATAGTCTTTGATATGAAACAAGTTTCTACATTTGTTTCAATCGCAGAGATGGGTTGAGTCAGCCAAACCAAGTGCTATCCTTGATTTAACTATAAAAATGTTACAGACATATTGAAAGATATGAAGGCTAGTATTACCTTTGTCTTATCTTAGGCCTATTAGAGTTGGGGAATTCGCCGACAAGATCAAGTGCCCATCTTTTGAATGGCCAGAATACCTTACTTACATGGAGTTTGAGTACAGGGGCGCGTATCATATGTCCATGTCTTTGGCAGTTGTCGCATCTGTATGAGTACTCCTCTGCTTACTTGCGTATGCTGGGCCAGAATACTCTTTGTATAATATCTTTTTTTGCTAGTGATCGACCTGCAGCATGGGAGCCACAATCCCTTCATGTAATTCGCAGAGCATTTTATCTGTTTTTGATTTGTAGAGGCACTTGAGGTAAGGCTCCATGACGGAATAACGGTATAACACACTATTTTGATTAGTGTAACGCTTCGAGTTGTTGATCAGCTGTCGGTGCTCTTTTGGATCTGTTGGGAGTGGTCTGTTATAACTGTTGTCAGCACCGAGGTAGGCTAAAAAAGGTTTTCGCCAATCGTTGCCTCCCCCTTTATCACCCCTAGTATTGATCGTGGATACCAAAATGCAATTAATGTTGGGGGTTAAAATGATTTTGATCTGGAGATATCGAGCTTCTGTACCCAAGACCTAGGCTAGATATGCCAAGGAATCGGCGCGTCTATTTTTACCTCGAAGAAGTTAATCGAGATTTGCTTTCATGAACTTACTTATCCTATCTGTAATGAGGGTTGGGTATTCAATCATCTTTCCATTCTTCTTGTACTGCTCGGAGTAATGGTGGACGATGAGTAGTGAATTTGTACAAACTTAGAGTTCAGGGACGTCGAGCTCAAGAGCGAGGTCGAGTCCATAAATAAGAGCTTCGTACTCGGTGATATTATTAAAGGCCTCAAAATCCAGGCGGATGGGGTAATCAAAACGATTTTGATCCCTGACCCTGCGGTTCCAGCTAATTCATCTGTAAGAAGTCTCCACCTCTTTGTTGTAATCCATTCAGCTCGCTCATCAAAAAGTTTAGGGGATGGATCTTCGAGAGTTTCTTCTGTAAGGTCGGGGTCATACTCCTTCCACTCGGGATCCTTCACTGGAAAATATGTGAGAAAATCGGCAATGGCCTGACATTATTCAGAATGACGTTGTTCGAACTTGATATCATGTTCTCTGAAACTGACTGACAAATGTTGCACTCTCCTTGATTTTTTTTTCTTAAATAGAACTTCCCGAACTGGGTAGTTCATCATGACTTTGACTGAATGAGCTTGGAAGTAGTGTTTGAGTTTCTGCGAAGTGTAAACAAGAGTGAGAAGAAGTTTCTTAATTTTAGAGTACCTTGTTTCTGCAAGAGTGAGGGATTTGCTGATGAAGTAGACTGGTTTCTCAATTTTCCCTTCAAGGCGAATGAGAACCAAGCTGAGAGAAATATTTGTGACTGCTAGGTAGATAATCAGTTTATCATCATCTACTGGGGTTCTCATTATGGGAGACCTCCCTAAATAAATTTTAAGATCCTGAAAAGCTGCTTCAAATTCTGCTATTCATGTGACCTCTACATTTGGCTGAACTTTCTTCGTTTGGTGCAACCACGGAGTAATAGGAATAGCCAACGACAGCAGTCTGACGATTTAAAAACAAAAAGGTTGATAGCGGCAATCTTGCCAGAAAGTTTCTGAACGTCTTTTGTTGTTTTAAAAGAGGGCATGTTGAAGAGAGCCCGAATCTGATCTGGATCACCTTCAATCCCTTTCTTGCTGATGAGGTGGCCTAGAAATCGGCCAGAATGTACCCCGAATTGACACTTATCAGGGTTGAGACACATTCTGTAAGATTGAAAGATGTTGAATTTAGTGTTGAGATCTGAGATATTATAAGCTGACTGTAGGCTTTTGCACAAGAGATCGTCGATGTAAACTTCAACGACTTTCCCTAGATGTGCTTTGAACATAGCAGTCATCAACCGTTGACATCTGGCACCCGCATTTTTGAGTCTAAAGGGCATGACTTTGTAGCAATATAGACTTTTTTTAGTGATGAAAGTTGTTTTTTCTTGATCTTCTTCCAAAAGTGGAATTTGGCCGTACCCCGAAGCAATGTCCATCATAGATAGGAGGTCATGGCCTGCTGTAAAATTAAGGATTTTATGAATGTTGGGAAGAGGGAAACTATCCTTTGGAGTATGTTTGTTTAGATCAGTAATATCTACGCGTTTGGACTTTTCTATTCTTTTTTGGGACAGCGACAAGGTTGGATATCCAGTCTGGATATTTGGCTTCTAGAATGAATCCCACTTTGATCAACTTCTCAATCTCGGTGTTAACATCCTCTCGAAGATGTGGTGACAGTCATCGTTATTTTTGTTTGACCACCGTGGCGTTGATCCTGATAGCCAATTTGTGACATTCCTTGGTCGGATTGACCCTAGGCATTTCTTCGAAAGACCACGCAAAAGTGTCTTGATTTAGTTGCAAAAACTTAATGGGAACATCCTTTTTGTGTTGAACCAGCTTAGTACTAATAAAAGTACCTCTGCTTGGTCCATCAATGTTGATATATTTTGTGGGCTCCTCTGCGGAAGGTTGATCGTTGAGGTGATCAGCTTCCTGTAATTATTATGCAGCAAATCTATAAGAAGTATCTAGGATAGTAGAGATAGTATTTTCACAAGCTCGAGAGAGCTTTTGATTACCTCTGATCTCATAAATACTATTATCATGTTTGAACTGGAGTGCTTGATGATAGGTGGAAGCGATAGTTTCCATGTTGTGAATCCAACAGCAGCCCATAATCCCGAGATAATTAGATTTGGCATTGATGACATAGAAAATGACGTCGGTGATGGCCGGTCCTACGGTAATAGGTAAAATGATCTTGCCTATACATTCTTCTTTGGACCCATTGAACCCACTGATATCGGTGTCGCTCTAAATAACTTGGTCGGCCAAACCCATTTGGTCGATAGTGCTCTGAAAGAGAATCTCAATACCGCTTCCAACATCGATCATCATTGTCTGCATGACAAACTTCTTCATTTTATGCATTATTACTAATGCATCATGATGTGGAAATTTGGCATGGCTAGTATCACAATCTTCAAAGGAAATTCCAAGTCGGCGATTACTCGACTCAGGAAGAAGCTTAACTTCTTTGTCTTGTGGTGTGAGATCGCAGCATTCTGATTGTCTATTGCGTTTTGATCTGTTGGAATTAGTGATCTGATTGATTTTGATCACACTGCTGTGGTGCATATGGTAAAGATGCTTCTCCTCAGCTTAATCATTGACCTGAATAACTTCAAGCTACTTCTTATAGCTCCCATCTTTGTATCATTTTAGGTCGACAATATATTCGAGCATCCGTCCCTCTTTAAAAATGTATTCGAGCAACCTCTGTAGAGCATAGTAATTATCAGTAGAATGATGGTTTACCTTATTATGTAGACAATACGGTTGACTATCAATTGGTTCCAGTGGTTGAGAGACGCGGTAGAGTGTATCCTTCAAAAGCAGCAGAAAAATTATGGAGATTCGGACGTTCATCTTTTGGAGGATGGGTTTGTTTGGCGGACAGCCTTTCCGAGGGTAGCCAGTATTGCCTTGGAGCACTTCTGATCTCCCTATTCCTCTTTTTGCTTATTGCTTCGATCTGTAGATGGGCCCTTGGTGGAGAGGACGGACTTAGTAGAATTTTGTCGCTCATACATCATCCTCTTCAGGTCGACATAACTGTTGACATTGGCGATCATCTCCTCCAAGGTCACAGGTTTGTTGAGGAAGAGTTGTTTTTTGGCCATGCAGTCGAGCCGGAGCGCATTGGTGAAAATAGTAATGGCTGTTTCCTAGTCAAAGTTATCCACTTTTCGCGCGATCTTTAGAAATTTCTTTAATAAATCCTTAAGTTTTTCTCCTTATGACTGCTTAAGACTGATAAGTGAATATAAATTCTCCTCATTGTCCCGATTGTGAGCACATATCTTGATGAATTGTTTCTGCAGCTGATTGAATGTATATATGGAGTCCTCAGGGAGAGAGTGGAACCATCGGAGTGGTTCCTCTAATAGATTTGTGGCGAACAGAAGGCAGAAGATGTGGTTGAGATTGGAGTATAACCCCAATGAATCACGGTACTGTTGAATGTGCTCCTTCGGGTCAGTAACTTTGTATTTACAAATTTTTGGAGTATGGAAACCTTTTGGTATCTCCATATCGAATAGTTCTTGGGCAATCGGACTTTCTTGTAATTTTATGATATCGCCGGTAGTACCTAGAATTTGTGCTTCAATCAACTCCTTAATTCGCTGGTCCATATGCTCTTTCGTGACATAATAAGGTGCTGGTTGAATTGTTAGGCGAGCAGGTTGTGGATGATGAGTACTTGTACCTTCACTCATGTGATCTCGTACTGGAACTTGGTGTTGAGGTCATTGTTCTTTCTCCTGACGGATGGACATTCGGTGACCTCGACTGATTTCGGATTGAACTTCAGCCCTCAAATGTTTGGAAGGTTGTGGTTCGTGTTGTAAATTCCTGGAAATAGTTTTACTGGAGACTCCTCGAGGTCCCAATCTCTCCCTTGCAGAAACACGAGAGGTCTCTGGCAACTGATCGTGACCTCCAGCTGGAAGGGCCTGCTGAGTATTTTGTAGAGCCTCTAGGGCAGTCTGTATTATTATCATCTGGTCTTCATTTCGTTTGAGCGCTGTCAAACGAGTTTGTCGTTCTGTGTCGAGCTCCTTCTTGCGAAGCTCCCGATCCTTTGCTAACTTAAGTTCAAGCTTAGCGCATTTCTCTGTCTTAGAATTGAGATTCGCCCATAACTCTGTAAGTTTCCCCGGCTACATTGAAACATCGAGCGCTAGGTACCTGTAGCTGGTCGTCTGGAAGTAACCATAATTGAAAGTTGCAGTGAAAGAATGTCTTAGAATATTGTGGACATACAATCTTTCCCACAGACGGTGCCAAATGTAATGGCATAATTCCGTAAGCTCGAAATGGCTTGAAATTTACTATCACACCAATGAACCTGTAACAATTTTCTAATGGAAAGTAAGAAATGGCACTGGTGGTTTTTACGTGAAAAACCACTTAATAGGTAATAAACTATGACCTCGAGTGGAGGATTTTTATAATAGTATCTTTATTACTTAAAGCGGATATCTTATTACAAGTTATCTTTAGACATAGAAAAGCTTGAATCTTGTAATGAAGAAGTCTGACTATTTGCTGAGAATCGAAATTAAGTAGTTTCTTGATGATCTCTGTTATAATTTTCTCGTCCTTGTCTCTTCTAGAACTTTTCCTTTATATAGGCCTTCTCCATAGTTCTTCATCGTGCTGGAGCACATTTTTTGAACAATGTGTTAGTGACGGTTGACTGAGTAACTGATGAGTTTGTGAGAGACAGGTGTCTTTGACTGGATAACATTTTTTGGTTTGAGCTTGACCCACGTTCTTAAACAGTTTGCGGGGTGGTCTGGAATGTTGACTGAGGAAGCTATGTTGAAAATGCGCGAGCCTGAGATGGAGGTAATTCAAACTGGCGACAGCCTGATTAAGATGAGATTGAGGGATAGGTCCCTACATATAGGTCATCTTGAGCTTTCTTCAGCTCGCTATCTCTCTCAGTCATATTATTCTTCAACCGCTCCAGTTTGCTCCTGGTATTCACTAAATTAGCTCGAGTCTGCTTCTGTTCGTTAATTTTACTGGTTATTTGGTCCTTCATACTGGCCACAAAGCAGCGTAACTCTTTCTCTATTATTTTTAACGCCTGTATACGGTATTAAGCCATGTTAGCCTCCCTACTCTTTACCATCAAGGTGCCATTCTGGTTTTTGATTTTTACTGCCTTTTCCTTCGTCTCCACGAGCTCTTTTTGGCATTCATCTCCTTAATCTTTCGAGTGAGGTCATCAATGGTTTGAGTAGCCTCAACAAACTTGAAATATTCCTTTACATGTTTATCTTCCCTATTTTTATTTGCCTCTCTCATTATATCAAACTCTGCCGCAAACTCTTGGTTACATTGACGTGTCTCTTCTTCGCTCAAACGAGCTGACTCCAATTCGACCTACACATCACAGATACAATATATCAAGATTTGATCCAGGACACTCACTCAATACATACATCTTATTTCTAACAAAAATTTTATTTTTTGACATCTACGGTGTGAAATAACTTTTAAACTTAAGGTTGAAGTATGATCCCAATTCGATGGACAATAATATATACTTGTAATTCCAAGGTACACATTCTCTATATTCTAACTTTTTCAACGCTTTGATATTATCTATACACAGTTGTGTACTATTGCCCTAAACTGTTAATTAGTTTTTGGTATATCTCTACGCTCTGGAGTAATGAAGTATTCAAGTAAAATATTTCCTGCTTTTTTCAAACCTGTAGCTCCGCTTGCAAAGCCAACAGGGACATTGAGGCGTCTTTCTCCTTAGCAAGCTTATTTTCTAATTCTTTTATTCTAAGGCGCATATGTTCCTACAAACAAGGTTTACAAACATAACTTAACCTATAGAAATTTATCCTATATTGATCCATACAGTTATAATTCACAAACCCCTCATAATCATATAACCAAATATTCAACAAGTCTACTCTACCTTCTTATTCATATTATCTAGGTTGACATCATCACCCCCTTCATTCTCTCACACAATCTACGGAGAAACTTTATCCAACCCTCCCACTACGCCAACTCCATCATCCTCAACCTTCTCCTCTTCAACATAGGTATCCTCCATAATATCGTTTACCTCAGTTTTGGAGTACCCCATTTTAAGAAGGTGGCACCCAAGTATATCACACTGGATTACCACCTCCTCCAGATTTTTTCACGCTTCCGCTGTCAGCTCGCTTATCTCCACCTCTCGCGCAGCTTTTACAGAGTTCAATCATTTTCCTTCCCTAGCCAATTCAGTTTTCAAATGAGCTACCTTCTTCTCGAGCTTAACCTTCATCTTCTCAAGCTTAGTTTTCTCCTCCTTAATCCTGAGGCAGATCCCCTTCATCAAACGAGCAGCTTACAAAAAATAGCATAATTGTCGACCACCTTTTTTAGCTCAAAATACAAAACAGAATTTAAAAGATATTCAAATCATCAAACTTACCATTTTTCTCATCTTTTCCTTACCATTGCGGGTTGCAAGCCTTGCCTTTTCCTCTACCACTTTTAACTCGTCTTCCTCACCAGGTCGATTCTCTGCAACCTTCGCCCCAGCCATTTCAAAAAAAGGATATACCCTTCTCTTCTTTGCCTCTCCTTCCACCTCACCACTCTCCGTAGTACCGGAGGTCGAGCCACACTTCAACATCCTCTTCTTTGGAAATACCTGAGCTAACTTGCTCGACGTAGTAGACTCAGGCACATCTGAAAAATCTACTCTAAAGGTCTTTGGCAAAACCACTCATTTCTCTCCATTAGCTCATCTCTTCTTGTTTCCACCAATACCCGTCATTAGCCTCATTGCTTAAGACTTTTGAACTTTCTTGGACCTACTCTTAGCTCGCTTCTTTCAACTAATGCCGAGTTCTTTCAGCACAGCCTCGAGTTCGACTTCTTCCTCTTCATCTTCAATGTAGGTCCTGTCAAACAACAACTCATTGCCAATAACAGAATAACCTATGATTTCAACATTTTAATACTATACATTATTATACTTACTTTGCTTTATAGTTCTACACAAAAGTTTCATAGGTTCTTCATCATCTCTCTTAAGGTAATCACCCTTCACCCATATAAAATTATCATTCCACATTCGACCTACTGAATTTAGATTGAAGAAAAGAGGTCAAGTCGAAGTCATAAAAAAGTATGCCCCTCCACTTGAAAAATAGTTTTTCATGCCATAAAATTGTAAGACATCTTTAGGAGATATCCTCATCTAAACCTCATACTCCTCCCATAACTTATTCAAAAACTCATTGACATTTATTACCTCCCACATATTCCCGTTTAACTGAACATGACATGCCCCAACAATATTCATAAACCCTTTTGCAAGATTGTTAAGGAGAAGACTCAACCCGTACTCCAATTGAGATAGGTAACATAAAAAACCCTCTTCCAGGTCACCCTGGACATTTCCATCATAATACTCCAAGGAGATTGATTTGTCTAACCCCCTATCTTGTTTCTCTTTCTCCAAATCAGCCAACAAAAAGAAATGTTTCTCCCCAGATCCAACAATACAACTTCTAAACTGCTTACCGACATATTCTACAAAATTACCCCATTAATATCTGTGGATTCAACGGCTCTAGGGAAGAGCGTGTAGGAAAGATAATACTTCCTATTATAGCTGGTCCAGCAATAGTCGACGTAGTATTTTATGTTATCAAGCAAGATCGCGCTATCTAGGGGTTATGGGACGCTGTTGGATGCATAACATGAGAGCTATCCTATCGACCTATTATTTGGTGCTACAATTCGAGTGTCATGGTGGCATTTGCGATAAATGCCAATCCAATAACCATTGGCAAAAAAATTGGTAGCTTGATAAATATTTGCAGGGGAAATTTCCTAGATGGAAAAAGATAGAATGTTGATAAAATAAAATAAAAAAGAGTATATAATAAAGAACAAGAAATAATTAAATCAGTATGCGCATATCTTTGAAGAACGTACCACAAAATTTTCAGTACTCCACTCTTCTAAGAATTCTAAAATTAAATTTGCTGCTGATCCTACTATTACATAGACCATCAAAGCAAGGTTCTTCACCAATCCACAAGCCTATCATTATAAAAGAAACAAAGACAACAAAAAGGCTAATAGAAACATATAAAAAGTAAAGGTAACCACACATGTACGTATTATGCAAAATAATACTTGTCCTTCTGGTGTCTCTGCGTCTCTGCAGGGCACATCATTCCCCACTGTGAATTATATAGCTGACAAGGTTTTGCCAATTTCCCTAGTCAAAGAGAAAAAAGAAAGAAAGAAAGAAAAAAAGTAAAATAGGGGAGTGAATGTGCAAAACAGAACTTACTGAAGCAAGATATCATGTGAGTAGAAGAGATTTTACCTTCACGGCCTATGGGTGAGTTTAACCTTCTCAAGTGGGATAGAGTAGATGCATATGTTAAGTAATTCAACACCTATCAAATGGTAAAATTATCACATGATTCACATTACAACAACAACCATTCTAACATGCATGTTCATAAAGATCAAGGATCAATAAATTCAAAAGCAACATCAACAATCAACTCGCATACCTGTGAAACTCCAACTCGTGTACCTACTGCATTTGTTTGTCCCCAATTTCCGGTAGCAAGGGAATATTTAAGGCCACTAGTAATTGTCCTTGCAATAATTATGTTATACATGTTCACAGCTTTTCCATTATCAGCACACTATTCTACATGAGAAAATGATTAGCCATAACATGAACCATTAAACAAAATATAATAAAAATCTAGACAGAGTGGTAGTTGAACCTTTTGGACTCATGTTCTCACATCCCTTTGTAACTTTCTAAATAGCTGCATACATGAAGTAACAATCACAAATACAGATAGAGCACAATGAACGAAAAGAAAGTTTCCATGAAATTCTCAAGATAACAAACCATTTGGAAGAGACCACCAAGTAAAGGATGGGCAATATCCAATCTCTTATTACCGTAATGGTCCATGTCGTCTTCAGGCCTTCGGCCAAATGCACAAAGCAAAAGCTGGTGGATGATATATCTAGCAAAATCAGCATAAGTAAAAGAACGTTCAAACAAGTTTTTGATTTTATTACAGAGCTTATTACCTAAGGTAAAATTACTTACCCAAAGTAGTAAGCTTTCTTGGTTTCACAATACTCCCCCACTCCCACATGAGAAAACATTTCCCTTTGAAGTATCTCTTTCGCATATCTGCATAGTAGACAATGCAGTGGTCCTTTCTGAGAATATATTTGGCAAATAACAAAAGACAAACAATAACAAACAAAAAAGGATTACAACACATACTTAATTCTCTTTTCTTTTATAACGCCCACAGTTGATCCACTTTTGCCAATATAATCCAATACAACCTACAGCCCTATGGGAAGCACATAATCATTGTAATTGAGCTCATCTACCATCATCACAGAGTGAGCATCGTGAACAAATAATCACAGAAAACAAAAGATCTTTACTAAACTAAGAATGGGGAGGCAGCATACCTATTTTAATTAAGCTCATTTAATACTCATTTTAGCTGACCCTCTACCATATCCATACTAAGAAAATCATATTGTACATAGTGGCAAAGACCAGATGACATGATTCCACAAGGGTTACATTTTATATACTGGCTTTATAGCACAGATATAGCAACACCCAAATCAAAAACCTCGACAAGAACTTATAAAAATGATAGGCACCTATTGGTTTTGTATCACAAATGCTTCTTCCAAAGAAGGACGAAGTAGCTCCAACATCTGAGTATCTAAAAAGTTGTAGCATATATGTTCTAGAATATCTTTGTCAACGACAAACCCCAATGCCAAAAAAGCAATAACTATAGGGATTTCTCTATAGTATATATGGTAGAGTAGCCCGGATATATTGCGCTGAAGATCCCTGGAGAAATAAAAAGATATAATCCACACACATGTAAAGATAATTTAAAGGACATGAGAAGAAAAAAAGTTGAAACTCTAGAGAAAATATACATGGCTGGTAGCCTATTTTGAGATTCTGCCATAAATCGTACCTCAGCCACATACGCATACTTGTTAAGCTGCCTCTTCTTAAAGACATATACATGGTTGGTGCTCATGTTCTCTTGAGCAATGAGAACTTTCTCACTTCCATTGATGATGAAGTAATCACCTTGGTCATAGGGGCACTCCCCACGATCAGTTAAATCCTCTTCAGACATCTGATATAGAGTGCCATAACTTAAATATCTTGCAAAATGGTAACCAATGTTCCGCGAAACGAGAAGCTTCTAAGAGAGCATAAAAAGTAAGATCCGACCTACCATCATCAGAAAGATATACACTCAATTTTTTAGGTGGGTAGTCATGTGCCATTACGGATAATACTTTTTAATCACCAACATCGGTGGACCCATTGTAGGGTCTGTCATGCAAAAAAAAATATCCACACATGCTAATTTGTTTCCATATCTGTTTCATAGCATCATACTCAAGAGCAGTCAGTTCCAGAAAAAGAACGATAGTAGTTATATTTTATACTCATAAATTAGCAGTAGAGGCTATCTCCATGACAAAACAAAAATCATGAATAAATTAGCTGTAGAGGACATTCTTACCTACCCCACACTCACTCAATACTATTCCCAACAAGGGTGTAAACAGGCTCTCGTACCATGAGAATACAAGAAACAAGAGCTCCACTTAAAGTTGTAGAATAAGATGGAAAACCATGCAGCAAACAGCTCAGAAACATCTGATTCTGTGAGCAACTTCAACTGATTCTACAATGCACTGGAAGCAAATATAGTTTAACTTAAGTGTGATTAAGATAAAACTCTTATTTTAGGGGTCATTCGTGGTGCTCCTGCATGTAAATAATAAGAGATACCCCTTTTCAAGTCAATCACTAGCTAGGAAATGGCATCTGTATCAAGAGTAATGAGTATACCTCCTTATAATAGAGTTGGCCTGTGCAATTCCTTTCTAGAATATCTTCTTTTTTTCATTCAAAATAGAACAAAAAATTTAGCATAAGATCGCAAAAGTGTGGCATAATATTTTGTGTCCCGCTACAACCATCATACGCTATATTTTTTAGATTGGGTTGAACCCAGATGCTTCAACATATCTACATAGTGCATCTTTAATAATGTTCATGTGCGAGTTGCAACAAAAAAAACTAAACTAAACTAATAAATCCGTGTTTACACTGTGCTCTCTCCAATTATCCAAAACAAGGTAAAATGACCAAATCAAGACATCATACAAAAACCAAAAAATAGAACAGAAATTAGCTTTATGCAAATATTGTAAAATAACAGAGACGCAAAGACCTTTGAAAAGAGTACTGACGACATTAGTGAATGTTCAAGATAACTGAATTATGAAATCAAGATGCACAGAAATAGACAGAAAAAATTCCAGAAATATGGACAATCCTATTGATCCAGTTAGTTGTCGTGACTTTTACCTGTACATCGACACCACAAAAAATAACAGAAATCCTGTTGATTCCAGAAAAAATTACCAGCTGAAGTACTCCATTTTTCGTTCCACTGACACCACCAAAAATCACCTCAGCTGTTGAAGTTCTTGCAATCATACACGAAAACATTTCTGCCCATTGATTCTATTTCAATCACAAGTAAAAAACAATTAACAATAGGATTTCTTTAGGATATACGTATTAGAATTAAACGTTGTACATTCTCAAGACTATGTAAGCAAATAAAGAACAAAATATAGCCAAACATAAAGTTGTTTAGATAACATACCGCGTCCATTAATATCTCTACAAGAGCCAAGATGTTGATAATTACCGTCTCTCTTGTCGCCTCAGTAACAAATCCACTGGGTTTCATTCCTATGCAAGGGGGGAAAAGTCGTCTGTACTCGTCAAGGCTTAACTTTAATGTTCCCCTCCCTTCTATCAAACTGGGGATCCAAAGTGGTTCATCAGTCTGAGCCATCTTCACCAACTCGTTCATGGCAGCCAAATGCAAGCTCAAAGAACATATATAGATCTTTAAAATGATTTCTCAACTCCTGAAGTGGATCTTGTTGGGGGCATTAACATTGATAATGGACTTGACACCACACCATGGTCATTACCTAGAGGTAGACTTGTTGTCACGGTACTCAAACCAGTGAGGCCATTGTATCCAACTATGAGTTCCAAATTGGAGTTTGGCATATGAGAGGAAATTGATGTGGCCAATGAAGAAATTGGCCTGCCTAAGAACTTTTTGGCAAGGGTACAAACTCGGTTTAGCTCATCCTGAAGACGGACATTCTCAATCCTAAGTTATTGCCCTTCTAAAGAGATATCACCCAACATTGCACATTTTAATAAAAAGAGTACTACGGATACAATTAGCATTTGTTACTAACAAACACAGTTTAATTAGTTAAATCATTTGAAACCAAAATTCATCCACTCAGCAGAATCTGGAATCAATTTTAAGACATGTGCAGATTAACCCTTTAAACCTTGAAGGGCAATTTGACTAGTAAATCGGTTAAAGAAAAAATCAAAAAAGTCATAAAAGACACTCGCCAATGTGTTTGCTTGTGCTGCCTAACTAATCATCTTACGACTACATTGTGATGGATTTTTCCATTAACTTTTATCCTTTAATGTAAAAAAAGGTTTTACCATTCATTTAGACATTCACCTACTGGGAGATTTTTTATTGTACAAAATCTAAGGGAACAAATATGCCAATACCAGTAAAGATGCTCAACCAAAATAGCATCTATACTTTTTTTAACACCTTTAAGAAAGTTTATGATAAGAAAAAAATTGGCAATTTTCTAAAAACTAAAAGTTGTGGGCTACAGTATTACTCACTTGAAGTAACAGGGATGCCTTCACACAGAGGATGCCTCCAGGTAAAGGGATCAGGTTAGTCGGATTGACACCAGTACTCATGTTCTTAAAGTTAATAGTTATAATTACATCTTCGGCCCCATCACAGTTGATCAATGACCAACCATCGTCATTGAATCCATTAACTACGTCATTGAACCCCCTACAAGAATGTTGAAGAAAGAGATGAAGTTCACAGAGTAGTATCAGATAAATGAAAAGAAAAAAGAAAAGAAGTGGCCTACCCATACTGTATACCACTTCACCACTCGTCTCCTAAGCTACTTGCCTGATGTGATGCAATGCCTTCAAAAGGAAGTGTTCAATTAGTTGGTTCTCAGTGTGAGAGAACAATTACTTAAATAAATGTAAAACAAAAACCAGCTGAGATGTTAATAACTGGGACATGCATATCTATTACTCAAAATTCTACGGCAACAAAATAACAGTAATATAACGAATTTAGATAATATTAAAGCAGTGAAAAAGAGAAATAATCCAAGCTAAGAGAAAATACAGGGCTCAAAAAAATTAAATCACTTACGGTAATTGTCAGTTTTTAAGCTACAACTTCAGAAGACTGATAAAGTGGTCGTAAGACCTCAGGTACACTCCAAGCCTGAACAAAGAAAAATAGCATAAACATATGGTATAGAAGTTACATATACTTCAAAATTTCACGTAAATAACTGATAAAGTGGTTGTAAGATCTCAGGCACACTCCATGCCATTTCACAAGATTTCATGTTGAAGTTAGCCGTCATACCTCAAGATCAAGGTGGTCGAAAATGTGAATGATTGATCCTCCCCAATCACATGGCCGAATTAAATATCCACTAGGAAACATCTCAGATCATATGAATTGGGAAGAAGAAGATGCATTTGAACTGGTACCATGACCAGATAGTGATCTCTCGCAAACCTTGAAATATGGATATCAAACAATTAAAATGTGTACGCTAGACTAGGACGTGTTCCGCATACTAACTAACAAGCCAATAGGATCACGAAACTCATTATATGATTAAATAAATGTTAAAATTATATACCACGAAGCTGCCGTCTTCTAAAGTTGTAGAATATCTCAAAGTTTAAAAGTCACGTGCTAGAGCATGAGGTCTCTATCTTAGTAATCTTTAAACAAAAGTAAGTTAGACACTACATATAGCATCTTACACAATGGAAATGTTTGTTAGTCTTCAAATTGGAGTCATCCAAAGGCAAAGAAAAAATAAAATGGGTGGACTGGTATGGCATATGTAAACCCATACTTGAAGGAGGGTTGGGTTTAAGTGATTTAAAAGATATGATAAATTATTTTACTCTCAAAAGATGTTGAAAGCTTCTACATGCAGATTCACTTTGGGTAGACTTCATGAAAGCAAGTACTATACAAATGACACTTGGAGAAACTCTTATAGGGGCAACTTTAAACCATGGAAGCAAATGCAAGGGCTTTTGAAACTGTGGAGGCCAACACTTCATGGGCAGCGGGCAAAGAGAATCTCAGTTTTTGGCAAGATAATTGGACTGGGAAAGGTCCTTTACAAGATATGTATGATGATGATATTAACCAGCACATAAACATAAATGAAGTGATTAACAACTTAGGTGAATGACACTGGGATAAAGGGATACTGCCTGCCATTATATGCTGGGAAATTTGGAAAACTAGATGCAAATTAAGGTATAATGAAGTCCATATAACTCAAGAAAAAATTATGGACATCACTGCATACTTACAAGACTGTTTGAGAAACTCAAAACTTGCCTCTGATCATAATTTCTCGGATTCTCTTTCTGTTAATCTCCTGAAGCTGAAATCTAAGAAATCTATTATTAGGATATGTATTGTGGTGAGATGGGTTAGACCACATGCTGGTTATTTTAAACTAAACACTGATGGTTCTGCTATAAGAAACTCAAGTGGTACAGGGGGTATTGTCAGAGATCACAAGGGGGTGTTTATGTTTGCTTTCTCATCTGCTTTAGGGACTGTTACTAACACTACATCAGAACTGTATGGACTAAATCTAGAATTGCAGCATTATCAATAGAATGTATGGATCCCTCTTATAGTTGAAGTGGAGTCTGAAGTAATTGTTAACTGGTTCAATAAACAACGCAGGGTCCCTAACGAGTTTAGTGGACTTTGGCAGAGAATACTGCACATTGGAGATCAAATACATTTTCTTTTACAGCATACTTTTAGAGAGGGAAACCACTCTTCAGATGGACTTTCTAAAGAAGACAGTCAACAAATTACTAGACTTCATTGGCATGTTACAGTCTATCTCCTAAGGTAAAGGTTGTTATGAGAGTGATAAGAAGGCTTAGCTTTTTTAGAAAATATATTTTCATGGGGCTCAGGTGCATGCCCTCCCCTTGTACTGCTTAAGATCCATCAATAAATTACTATTTTCCAAACAAAAATAAAAAAATTGGAGTCGTTCGAAACAGGTAAATTTATTTTACCAGGAACATATTAAGGATCATTGTTCAATTGTCTCATAAGTCAACCCTTTTCACAAATCAGGTAAGAAGTTACAACATAATTTCTTTTCTATATATGAGAGCCTCCTCCAAGCTCATTCAGATGCTAAAGATTCCTCACATGCAACCCATTTCACCGTGGATCACTTTATACTAACATAGCCAAGAACATTATTGATGACCTTCAGTCACATTTTTATGATTTTCCTCCACTATTTTCATGAACGTACCCGTATAAATTCAATTAAGCAGATAGCTGATGGAGCAATTCATAAATCTGTTCTGAGTAAATATGAGATGTATCTCCAGCTACAAACTCATGAATATTACAATCAATCTCAACCACACTAAATATCGACTTCCACCCCAGAAATCTGCATCTTTCTAAACCAATCCAAAACTTCCTCGAAACAATCTCTCTTTACAAACCCACTAATCAATGCAATCCAAGACACCATGTCTCTTACAGGCATTCGATCAAACAAATCGATCCCTTCATCGAAACCCCCATTTCTCATATACCCATCTATCATAGTGTTCCATGTCATTGAGTTCACTACCATCTTATCAAAAATCACTCGAGCGACTTCAACATTACCACATTTCGTGTACATATCAACAAGGGTTGTGCCCAAACTAACATTATTTTTGTCTAAACCTAATTTATAAACATACCCATGCATTGAAAATCTAAAAGGGAGGGAATTCAAAGGAAAATGGGCGCAACCCCCGGTAAGTCTCATTTGGTGAAACTCTAATGCTGCTTCATGCAACATTTCATTTCGGTATCTACAGGCAATGGAAGAGGTCCATGAGACTATGGGATCGACGGAAGGAGAGGTAGGACCAGGTTACGGTAAATGGGTGGGGGATATATCTAGACATTTACTATAAACATAAATAAAAAATCTCAATTTGCAAACAATCGCATACTAAAATATCAAAACATAACTCAACCATTTCAACGTTTTACAAGGCCAAAACATAAATACTTCACAATCCAATTCTACTCTCATTAACAAAATAACAAAAAATAGTAACATAAGCATAAGAGCAACAACTCGCCAGTGATCAAAAGCAACCCAGATGAAAGTTGCTTAAGAAACATAACTTTTTTCCCCTTAAACCTCCCAACAAGCACAATTAAAACAGTCCCAGGTATAATACTTGCCCTAATTTCACACAAAAACAGCCACAAATATCAAATCAAATCAAACCAAAACAACCCAACATCAAAAGCAACTAAATCTCTCAAAAATCGAATCTGATCGAGCTTGGTAAGTTTGTGTTTCCCATTGTTCACTAATGGTTTCTACACATCATCAGCTGGGTGTTGGTGAACTGCTTTAACTGCTCTCACATGCCAGGAGATCAAAAGACTTCTGCATTCAAGATTAGGTAGTTGCTCCTATAGAGAGAGATGTCATGGTTCTTAAAACACAAAGTGGATGATCTGAAGTTGGAGATTCAGAGATTGGAGATTGGAAATCAAAAATTGAAACTTACCTCCATGAGATTGGAGATTCGGAGAGAGATGTGATCGAAGATTTTTGGGAGAAATTTGCTGCTCAAATCTTAAAACACAAAGTGAGCAGAGAGTTTAGAAATGGGGCAAATAGAAATCTGAATTTTGCATCCCGCGTTTCTAATGTTATTCGCCATCGTTTTTGCCACGAACCAGAATTAGTGCCACCAAAAACAAATAGGTATATGTTGTTAGCCACGAATTTTGGGGTTCTGCCACGGTTAGGTTTGTAGCATTTAGCCACTGTTGTCACTATGGCTAAAACTAAAATAGATCATGGTTGTAGGTCCATTTTCTAGTAGTAGAATAAAGAATAAATATCTAGAATGATCACCGGTCAAGCTCTTTGCCTCGATTATGCGTGTCGCACATCAGACTACTATTAGTCGAGTTCCATTGCATAGTTCATATTTTGGAGTAAGATTTTTATATAACATTATCGGACCACCAACTTTTAGTTTTCGCTTGAACGGTGGCAAACCCGGAGGGTCAAGACTATTGAGGTACTCACTTGGGTAACGATAATTATACGTACGATTTGCAGACTCATCTTTTTCAATTTTATCTGCTGTCAAATAAACTATCGATTTTCCCATAAAAAGGCTTAAAGCCTCATCATTAATTGAGCTAACATCGTTATTTCTTGCAAATAAGATTGTTCTCTCTGTTAGAAAACCTTAATATCTTTCACATGAAATATTCAAGTTCGAGTAGACAGAGAGTATTAGGTCTTGAACACTTGCAGAATTTTAAATTATTGAAGGCAATTGAATTGTTTTTTGGGGTTGCTTCCGATCTAATAATTGTTGAAATAAAAAAGTAGAATTAAGATGGTAACATTCTGATTGAATACGTTAGAAATAACTGTGAAAATAATTTAGCAGAATAGTTACCTCCATCAAATAATCTGCGAACCGTGCATTATTAGGGTTTGCATGATCCAAACGCATGTTATTCACCAATGATAGAACACGTACATGTCTCCATAGGAATGATCGCCTTAACGATGCTGCAACAATTTATTCACATACACCTTTGGGTACAACTGGCAGTATTTGACAAAAATCTCCTCCAATGACAATTGTAATTCCACCAAATGGTCTACTATCATCACGAATGTCTCGTAATGTCCGTTCAACTACCTCAACATAGTGTTTGTGTTGCATCGGTACCTCATCCCATATAATAAGTTTAGTTTCTCTAAACAATTCTGTATGAATAGTATGCTTAGTAAATCTACAGTTTGAGTTATCCAACACATTTAATAAGATTTTGAATCCTGAATGTGCAGTTCTTCCTCCATCAAGAAGCAATGATGCAATCCCCGAGCTGGCAACCATAATAATAATATCCTCCTCCCTTCGGCAAGTAGTAGTAATAGTATTATAAATAAATGTTTTACCAGTATCAGTTGCTCCATTCAATAAGAAAAGTTGCCCCCTATTATTAGCCACAAAATCTATAACGGCATTATAAGTTTGCGCTTGAGCACTATTTAACCGACTCACATTAGTCACAGTATGTATAAATTGTGTCTCATATTGGAATTGTTGTTGTTCCATTATGAGTCTATTCCTACTTACGGAATGCCAATTTTCTACTGGTAATGACATTGGAGGAAAATCATGAAGAGTTTTACCCGATTCGAATAACAATTCATACAATAGATATAAACCATAATCTTTGACATAATCTTTGACATCATCCAATAACAATTCATGTAGAGTTTTACCCGATTCGAATAACAATTCATCTAATAGATATAAACCATAATCTTTGACATAATCTTCGGTCGGATTTTGAATGATAAACTGTGAATAAATTTTGTAAGCAAGGTCATCACAAATGTTTACCCAAAACTTGTTTTATAACTCTTTTGGCTGTATTGGATTACATCCTGATAGAATAATACTGAACAATCTTCTTAGCTGATATCCAGTTTTTATCACAGCTGCTTCTTCTAAACAATCAACCCATTCTTTATCATCTTCCAGAAGTCCCATGGCAGCACATGTTACTTTGAAAGTGTCATAGAAAATGCCATTTTGCATACGCAAATTTTAAAAAGATGTTGGACCTTTCATTATAGTCAGAAGCAAACGTAAGTAGTATCTCTCTCCAGAGTTTGGGCTTGCATAATATATTCAGCCAATAGAAAATTTGTATTGATGTACTCCCTTCGGCACGTAGTAGTAATAGTATTATAAATTTGTATTGATGTACTATCTTTGTCCAAATTTGTATTGATGTACTCTATTTGTCCAAACATAATATTGGGGAAATTTTTTGTATGTAAGCGCTTGTGCTTCCACATTTTCAGCACAATATTCAAAAAAGGCAGTTAAAGATGTTTTTTCATTAGCTGCTCGACCACAAATAGATGCCATGGTCTTGCTTGCGTTGAAAACAACGTGGTGCATTTCAGGTAAGTGTAAAGCAAGTCGTACGACACTTGGTTTTTCACGGTGAAGATTAAAACTGAAAAGACGCCAAGCTCCTTCTGGTAGTCCAATATATCGAGAATCGAGATATTGTTGTATTTTATCCCAAGCAATGACCATAGTTGCTCGATCATGACCCATGTAAATATACTTATGAATGTATTTACACATTGAAGATCCGCACAGATTTCAACATTGATGTGACAGTCAAATAATTCAAACAGGTAAGGGTTATGTGGCATAATATCCCTGTTATCAACTATTTTCTCTTTAACGATATAAGTTCTATCAAGTGTTGGTCATCGTCTGTAAACAGAAAAACCATCTGGACCCATGGTTGTTTCTTCAGTATATTATCTAGGATATCGTTTTGTGCAGCTGCCACTATCCATACACGGGGGGTTCATGTTTGTAGGCCGGCACGGTCTATGAATCATACATTACATTACGGTTCTAAAGATAGAGGGATGTTCCTTTTCATCAGGAATTTTGGTGCTTACGATATTATCAACCTGTGATATTGTTCATATTTTATCCTCACGACTTAGGAATAACAATGCATGCATATGTGGTAAACCACGCTTTTGCAATTCAATTGTCCTCACATGTGCAACAAATATTCCAAAATCACGATTATTCTCAACTTCCTTCAACAAAGCTTTCTTCTTTAATTCAAACATGCGGGCTACTTAATCCAGTCGATCATAGACTGACTGGTTAGATACGAGTAGGTTGTTAATCTCATGCCATTTTAGATTAGCTGTAATTGTAAGAAAGATATTTGGATGATTATTGAAACGTGTGATCGCCAACGAATCTTGATAAATTTCATTCATACTCCTTGCACTTCCAGTATGTGAAGAGGGTAAAATAACACGTTATCTAATTTGATTAGGATCCAAATCAGCTGTCACAATATCTGTCAAATGACCATATAATTCGGACCGAAGATTGTTTTGGTTTAACCTGACATATCTTAATTGATTTTGCTCAGTCGAGGCCCATGCATCTACTATAAATTTTTAGAATAATTATGATCCTTGCAAGATTAGTGAATTTTTTATTGTACATTGAAATAGGCGATAGCAATAGTATTCCCATTGAGAAAGTTTTTTAGTTGAAGACCATGCGTTAGCTGTAACGTTCAAATGCTTTAAGTAGACTGTCCAGCCAAGTTGTCCAGTAGGGAAAAGAAGAACATAATGCATGGGAAGGTATGTAGGATGGCATTCACTAATTTGTATCAGCCCCTGATTTACCTTACGATACAGAATAATGTCTCTCACGCCACTTATTTTTTACCCATCTCTGGGTAGTATAACTACAATCTCATCAGTTGATGGTAAATTGTATCTACAATGATCTGTCAAAACACTGTAATGAAGGTACACTAGCACATTAAAATTTTCATTATCGCCTGCAGCGTCTTCTAATACCTCATATGCATGACGATAAAATTCACTGAATGGGTTACATCGGAATAATGCGTCTTGGATAACTTTTAGTACATCTCTATTTAGGTGTGGGTTCCTTTTATGATGGGTATTAAGAGATCCACCAGGGTTGTTGATGTATAATTGTGCATAAGAAGCTTCTTGTTCCTCATTGGAACCAATAGACCTATTCGATGGTATAACTCTTCATGGATAATAAAAGAAGATGAACCTCTCCCATGAGCTACTCGATTATCCATATGAACCTCAAGACTCGTAAATGCGTTAGCTGCATTATATTCTCGGGTATACCTACGAAATGACCTTGAATGAGACCCGTTACCATCATATAATTCTTGAAATTCATTAGGCAATGCGTCGAGATTTGGGACCTTAATTTTACCTTGCAAGCAATATTGATCAAATGGCAGTTTGATGATTGAAGATTTTAATAGTTGCTCATCCTTCCAATGAAGTGTTGAGCAATGTGTACATATAACGTCTATTTGGCCAAGGAATGACGTTCTAATTGCACTCCCTCGTCATTACCGTTAATGTTACCTTCATCCACTTCATTAACATTATCATAACCTTCGTCATCAATGTTATGTTCATCATTCCTTTCTATTGGATTATAATAAATGGCTTTTACGTCATGATGAACACTAGATTTAAAATTTTAAGAATAATTAGAACCGTTGTTTATATTGAAAATGTTTATATTAAAATATTGGAAATAAGTAATTTAATATTCACTTACACATTTGCACGAGCCGACGAAGACTCTCAAATTTCAAATGTACTTGAAGGAAAATTAGGCGTACTGTGCATGATTAGATAAGGTATGCTGGGCAAATGTATTGTGCAAGGTTGTTCTTCTAAAATAGTGACACTGTCAGGTAGTAAAGTGGATGACTCTTCTCGAATGGTATGCGGAGGTTGTGAAGATACCCTATTAAATTATGGATGTGAGTTTGGAAAAATAGAATCTGATGAATGATTTGTAACTGTGGGATCTAACAACTTGTGATTTGTCACTGCTTGCTGTTCACGTTCTCTTCTGGAATGTTGTACAATAGACCAATTAGAAAGTTATTTTTTAGTTGGGGGAAGACTTGCAGTTCCTAAAATAAGGGTAGTTTCAAAACACAAACCTACTATATTAAATTCTTCAACTAAGTTTCTAGATGTTGAAGCTAAGCTACGGTTTGTAAGTCCTTGGTCGAATAGCTGAGGAATTGTTGTAACTTCCCTTAGTTTCTTCTCACGTTCTCTTCTAGCACGTTGTGTAACCGATTATTTAGTTAGTTATTATTGCGCTGGTTGTTGACAATTTTTAGGTTTACTTAGTTGCCTATCGCGTTCTCTTTTTCTTTTACCATGTTGAGCTAACGTTCTTCTTGAGAGGGCATTCTCAGTTAAAGGAGTAAGGAGACTTGGCAACGTAATATCATTGGCTGTATACACCCTATTTGACTGTGTATTACCATTTGAAGGTGTTGACCGTATCACTATTCTGTCGGCAGGAAGAATATATGTGACGATTCCTAATTAGTAATTTCATGGAGTATTGGGTCATACTGTTAAACGTCAAAATTAAAAGTGTTTATAGATTTAAAATTATAATTAGTCAAATATGGAAAAACATAGACTGTAATTTTAATTAACTAAAATTATGAGCTAACGACGAAAACATAGACGAAATAAATAGCCAATTACGGAAGATAGAAATACAGGCTAAACACAATTTAGAGAGATGAAGCTAAGTACATTAACTAATAATGTAATGTGACTTACCTCAGGAGCATCCATTATGAAAAGTAGTTGCTTTAACCCTCTGACGGTATAGTGAAAGGAACTTTCTGTAAATTCATCGAAACTTCCATTACTAAGAGTATAAAGAATCATTATTTGTAAACGCTTTCTTCATATTGTTTTTCTCCTTCTCCAAAAACAATTAACAAAAAAAGAAAAAAAAAATTAATTAGGGTCAAGGTTAGTACTCTATTATGTTATTCATAACCAATGCTCCAAAAATTTTCTATTGTTGAAAATATAAGTGGAACATTTTCCTTAAGTTTTGAGATTTGGAAAGATCACTTCCTTACGATGAGATCCAAGGCATTATGGAAAGGCCTTATAAGGATCAACTAACAACACATCCTAATCGTGGATAGAACACAATTTGATCATGTGCCAATAACAAATATACCACCACAGAACTATCAAAAGCTAAGCTCATAAAATGATTCTCAAGGAAAGTAAATACTTCTACAAAATCATAAAAAATGATAGACTAATCAAATAAAGTTCATATATTAATTCGAAAAGATAACAGACAAAAATTACTTTAAAACATATTGGGTGGATTTGATATGAGAAATGTATTCATCAGAGTTACTTCAAATATGGAATACTTGAGAAGTGGCAATTCTTGTAAACCAGAATCCTACTAAACATTATTATAACAGAAGGCCACATGCTTATTTCAAATTGAAAAAAAAAAAAAAAACTTTTGTTGAGCTAGAAAGGGGAGACAGATACGCACTTTTGGGTTTGATTTTATCTTCTGAACTATAACGTTGAAAAGATCCAGAGGGTCTGTACCTCCCAGTCTTAATACTTTAATGGGAAATCTACACTGGATTTGAACAGAGAAAATAGAAAAGCCTGAAATACCACTAACAATATATAACTACAATCATGAAATCATCTATAGATAGCTGAAGAATAATCTAACTACCCTTGCACCTTTCATTTTGAGGATATCCTCAAGATTCACACATATCATTTCCTTCCTCACGTACTTGAGACCATGAGATGGTAGAATCTTATAATTGAGAGAGTACCGGAAAACCCCGACAGGAGATGCAATAACAAAATTTTGACTAAGATGGCTAAATATACCAGTGATGGTTCCGCATACCGAAGAAACAATGTCAAGTTCTTGAAAATATATAGGAGTGTTCTAGTTTGCATGGTTGTAAATTTGTAATAATAATGCTTTTAAAAGACAATATTTTTTTGTTGTGAAGGATAAAGATTAGAGACTACATTTTATAGAGATCTCCAACTCTAACTTAAGGTCGTAAGATCGAATTCCAGCCATGCATTCGCACTTTAATTTGTCTAGTTTACAGTTTGAAGGCACTTAAATATTTTGGAAGTGTGCGAAAAAAGAAAAAGAAAAAAATAGGAAGTGTATTTTAATCTTAGATCCATATAACTTTTGAAAATACACGCTCCTCACGTCACAATTTAGGCAGTTTTACCAGGCCATATTTTTTTGGTAATGCTACTGTTAACTGGGACTCGCATTGCTATCGTTCACTTGGAAAGTTTGAAAAGAACAACTCACGATGTGCAAAAGCACGCCAACTACATATAGTACAATAAGTTAGAACTGATGCCAGTTCCTTATTTCTAATTCAGACATGCATTCAAGAGAAAATATACAATCTGCTTGAGTTGGGATCTCATATACAAATATTGTCTAATACTTTTGCTAAACAAAGCAACCTGGATTCCTATCTTCACCATCCTATACTGTTTTCAAAAAGAAAAGAAATAAAAGGGATATTTTTGTGCGGATAAAATCTAACTAATTGAACTTAATCGATATTTCATTTGGTTCACGGTGCAGTGGAGCTTTACTCCTAACATTTTTGGAATGCCCTCATGCATGAGGCTTTAAGTAACATTTAGTTTTCTTTTCTTTTTGCCTTAGACTGGTGCTTTTTATGAACTCTTGTAGATTTTACTCTTTCCTTTGGCTTCTTGGCTCTTTCAAATTTGAATTAATTCTTAGTAGACATAGGCAAAAAATATTAAGGCGGAAATCATGAGCGCTGAAAACATAATGGGATTTATCTTTATCAAGGTAAAAAAATTTGTTATAAGAAATGGCTAAAAAATATCCACACATATTATTGCTCATTGGGGACTATGGGACTTTCTCCATATTGAAATGAATGGAAATACCTGAAAACATGCCCAATTATAAATGTCACTCTATAATATGCCTGAAATCCTAGAAATACTCCATCAAACTCATGGACAATATTTACTACTACAGATGACAAGAAAAAATATTCTTAGTGTATAAAAGCATATATGTGATATTTAATCATCTGTTGGTCTGTGATTGTTGTGCCATCTGTCTCTTTCAGTTCAGTGATATATGTTTTGGTGTTTCTTTTAGATGTGTTTAGTTTAAACCTGGACATTAGCTGTTTTTTGAAAATATGCTTCTATGAATCCCATGTTTGAAGTACACATGTTTCAGAAAACAAAACAGATACTTGCAAATTATTTGAGGTAAATTAGGAATGATTCTGGGCTAGACATTCATTATTTGTTGTTATTTTTTCTAATGTGTAATTATAGAATTTTTTGGCTAACAACCTATCACTGATGAGTTGCTTAATGTCAATCTGTTGCACGGGTATCTGTTTATATTACTTGATTAAGTGAAATGATAAATGTTATGCAGTTGATGAACATGCATACCAATTGGCAAATGATTTTCAGAAACAAAGTCTTTTGTCTGAGTTATACTCTGTGGAGCTTCAATTGTTTAAGGACCTAGCTTCAACCAAAGAAAAAAGGTATGATATTTTGGTTTAACTATTATGTTACACTGGTGCTTTATCACTTCACACATAACACTGGCGCTTTTTGATTTATCGGTTTAATTATTTTAGTACATGATAATTGATGTGTATAGATCAAATGGAGATTGTTTAATTGGTTACTATGGGTTCTTTTCGATTTATCGGTGCTATCAACATGAACAAATTATTGTTTAATTGTTTACTATGGGTTCTTTGCAATTTCTTGGTGCTATCAACATGAACAAATTATCAAATAGCAAACACAACATGAACAAATTATCAAATAGCAAATGCAACATAACAGTAAATAAAAAACATGGCATAAATTGTAACAAAGACTTACAACAGATTTACAATAGCAACAGAGTAAAGAGAGTGGGAAAGAGAGAGAGACTTACAACAGCAACAGTAATGCACAGACTTAAAAGTAAAGAGAGATAAGTAACAACGATCAAAACAGCAAGACAGAGTAAAGAGATAGTGAATATTCATGTTAATTACCACTGTTTTGTTTGTGGCTAATACTCGCTATTTACTTCAAAACTAGTCGTGGCTAAAGTCATTTTACACACATATATATATACCGTTGTAAATGGCTGAAGCCATAATTACATAATTTTCAAGGAAATATAAATTACAAAAATTAACAGTAGTAATAAAGATGACGTCATGTAACCGCGTAAAAAATAGATGCTCTTGGAGAATTATTTCTCATGTGCAAGGGGATGGTAGAGAGGGTACCACCAGGGGCAAACTTATCATTTAATAGTATGGGGCTGTAATAAATAAAATGTTCTTGGGTATATTGGGGGTTTGGGGGCGGAGCCCCCGAAAAAAAAAAAAAGGTGTTCAAGGGTATTACATCTTTACAACTATAAAGAGATCATGATCATACCAGTAGTTACAAAGAGCACACCTTTCTAGTGATGTTGAATGTTAATACTTGAAAGTTGATACAGTGAGGTTGAAGGAAATAGTAAACAAATCAAATGAACCTTATGATAGACAATATAAGCAGAGAGAGAGAGAGAGAGAGAGAGAGAGGCTTGGAGAGAATGCAAAGATAAATACTTGGAGAGAAGGTTGGAGTTGGAGATAGAGAGTACTCAGAGGTGGATGCTCTTAGATTTTTTTGTTAATTGGTTTCCACTTCCCACACTTTCTGGGTCTCGCTCTTAGATTGTTTGGTTCCCACACTTTTCTGGGTTGAGCTGTGGGCTGCCAGGGCTGGGCTTTAGGTGGATATGTATAGGGTTTTTTTTTTCAATTGTTATATATAAAGCCTTTTTTGGCAAAAATCAAGGGGGGCATTTTCCCCCTCCCCCTTCTAAGCCTATAAATCTACCCCTGGGTACCACATACTCCGTGCTACATATTCTTTTGTTTCCTCCTGTAACCAAGCAAGTAAAACAAAACAAATGTATCAATATTTTCCAACAAAATCTGTAAAAGATATTACTTACTGTATTTCGAGAAATATTTTCATATTGGAAGCAACGGTTAGATGTTGGAGCTAATGGTATATTATACTTTGATACTACTGCCTTTATTTTCATAATAGTCCGTACCTCTGACATGTACATGAGCTCTTTGGTTCCAATGTTACCATGCCCTTCAGCCAGCTCTTCGACAGAAGCCTCACGCACAACAGCTGCCCCAACTTCAGTTTTAATATGCCAAATACTACACAAGGCAACATAAAATTATTTCAGTAGATAGAGACTTTTGTTATATCTTTGAAAAAGAAGGTTGTACCATGGAGATCAAAATATTACCTTGAAATTTAAGGAAAAAGGATTCCTTTGTTGATTTCTTCATCTGTCATATACGATGCAAGGCTGTATGGATCGCAAGTTATAACTATTATTCTTGGAAACGATAAAATAAAGTAACTTATAGTAATAAGTTCGTAGGGATAACCCATTACCAATATATTACCAAAAATTTAATATTCCATACCCCTACAGCGAGCTCTTCAACAACAGCCTCACGCACAACTTCCGTTGTAATATGCCGAATACATTCCATCATAAATATAATGAGCTCCTGAAAAAAGAGTTCCTAAGCCGATCCTGAAAAATAAAATCTCGCTAGACAAACATTTATTGCTTGACTTTCTAATAAAATAACATAGACTCGGCACATACCCAGGAAACAAATACATATTATTTGCTTGATTAACATGGCCTACTTTTCCATTCCCTGCAGAAAGTCAATAGTTGTTATTAGCATAATATACATAAGATATTTAAACAAATATTGCACGAGTAAGTAATTTATCATGGGGTGAATATAGAGTATGGAAGAAAAATCAAACTTGGGCCCCGAAAAGACGTCCAAAAGTGCAGTACATGGGATACAGAACACCATTTTGCTGTATTCCATTCTTTAGTACCCCCATATCTTCCATGCACACCTTCAACTTGATGTGCCCTCTAGAAAGAAACCTCACTGCCTTAATATTATAAAGGTTCTCTAGCCATTGACTGTACTTAATAAAACTCTGCAGCCAGTACGAGCACGCGTTGATCACTTGTGGAAATTAATCTTGAACTACAAGATAGGGTCCCCATCGTAGATTTACTTTTCTGTGAAGATGAACTCATGATAATGATGTATTTGTTCAAAATTTAGGGTAATCTAGAACCATAAATTATCTAAGGCAGGTGAGATCCTTGCAAGCACACTTGCCATTTAAGTTAGGATAAATCTTTGCGAGTAACCCTCATTGGTTGTGAGTCAATTCCAGAACATCTGCATCTTAAACTAGCACTTTAGGATACTCTCTTGTAGGAGGTGTTCTCTGCAGGGTAAAGGATTTATTGGAAATGGACGGCTTTCCAAAATATATATGTGCTTGTATAACATTGATTAAGGGAAACAAAGGTTAATGGTCGACATCAGGGGAACTTGGAATTCTTCAAACAAGCACGACACCATCTGAAAATGACAAAAAACTAAATTATAGGAAAGACAATGATTCATAACTCACTAACGAGTGTATTTGATTTACTGAAATGACTTAAAAATACCAATAATAGATCCTACTTGAGGTAGAAGGAATTGATTCGTCGTTGATTAAGTGAAGACTTTTTAGTATGGAGCTTGGGATAACAAATAAGCTTGACTAAGTCTTTGAAGATATACAGAACAGGGGAGAATGGAGAGACACATCCTTGGCGTCAATTTATAGATTAAGCATACAGCAAAAGTGTATTACTAACTCGAAAATCTATGAATTAGTAATTTGAATTTGGAGCAAAAGGAGAGTTATCGACAGAGTATATATGGAAGAACCAGAATTGGAAAAAGGCTTGTGTACACCTTCCCATTTAGTATGTATTGGTTTTAAACAATTTAGTGAAGCTTAAACATAATAATGTACCAATATACCTCTGCACTGCTGCAGTCTTCCTAGGGATCAACACCTGAAAAATGGATGGTCCAACAAGGGTGAGCTTGACCGAGCTCGCAAGTAACTTAAACCTCCAATATTGGTTTTAAACAATTTAGTGAAGCTTAAACATAATAATGTACCAACATACACGTTGTTATATATTAAGATATTCAATGCTTTCACTCGAAAAAAAAAAAACCAAGGCAATAATTTAAAAGCCCCAAACTCTGAGACTCTTCTCCCATCTTTGTCTGAGAGGCTATTGGTGGCCTTAAATTATGCATGATGTTTATTTTATATGTTACCATTTTCTTCAGTTACAGTTTTATATTATTAAGCTTAATCTTTCTATAAAAAACTATGCTTAAAAAGGGCAGTTTTATAAGCATCGGTGATAAAGAACAAGTGGTAGATTGCTAATTTTTAAAGAAGAGGTCTAAAGTAAAAAAAAATATAGATATGCACCCTAAAAGAAAAACTTGAAAAAAACTTCAAAATTAAACAGTATTTTCATTTTACCTATCAATTACCTTGGTTGCTCTGCAGTACTCTTTGTCCAACCAACATGCCTCGTCCTTGGCCAAGTCTCTTGGCCAGTTAGCATTCATCAAAACATCATCTATAGATGACACAACAACCACTTTCTTCCCACTGGTTTCTGAACAAGCCTTAAGCACATTAAGTATACCCGTTACTGCTGGCTCAATTAGTTCAACCTATAAAGGCAGTTTGTTAGATAGAATGAGACTAATGGATGCATAATGCCAAGATGAATAAATGGATTACAAAATAGAGTTCCATTTTAAATGGATACACAAAATTATTTTTGCAACACTCTTTTCATAGATTTTCTGCAAAAATAACATTTGAGCTTTCCTTTGAAACACAAATTGAGTTCCATTTTAAAAAACCATAAAAACTATCAAAATTTGGGTGCTTAATATAAAGTATGTGTAATGTCCCAGGTTTTATTTTTTCATTACTATTCGTGATCATATTTAGTTATTGAATGTATTTAGTCATTAATTACTTCAATTGTTTTGTGGTTATTAGTGATAGTCTTAAGTCCAATAGGAGTCCTAGTTAGAGTTATCTTATGGATTCTTATCTAGAGACATTAGGAGTTTTAAAGAGAGAAACACTAAGGAGTCCTAATACCTCTAGGACTAGTTCACCATCCCCTTTATATATATTAGTAGGGAGAGCTCTAAAACCCTATTTTCGGATTAGAGAAAGAGCTATTTTTTTAGAGAGAATTCTTGAAGAGAAAGAAGAAGAACAAAAGAGAAAAGGCTAGGGTTTTGTTGGAGGTTGAGGAAAAGAAGTTCGGACAAAGTTCTAAGGCCGTTTTCGCTTTCTTAAATCAATCATAAGGCAAGTGATTTCCTCCATCCTTCTCTCCATGCTTTGGGAGATCTATCACATGTTAGATTAAATTCCTTATGGTTTCCTCATTATATGTTCTTCTTGTTAATGAGACTTAATATCATAAATTAATCGTTATTATCTATCGTTGATCGGGGGTACTTGTAACATCTTTGGGGCTGTATTAACATGATCGGGGTTGTATTCTGCCAACCAACAATCGTTGGTGAGTTATTCATCTTTAGAGGAAAAGCTAGATTAAACCCTATAGTGATATCATATTCCTTAACTTCTTAAGTAGTAGTCAATGATTGATGAAGTTTGCTTTGATCGGGGACTTCTTTGTAAAATCAGCTAGGTTGTATTGGAGCTTTATTTATCATCATCATAGAGTTTGAAATACCTTTATGAAAGAAGTCAGTAGGGTACACATGGGCTATGTATTAAATTAATAGAGAGATATTTGGTTTTACAACTATTTGACATGATTATTGTGGGGACAGAAACCTAGATTTGTATAACCAAGGTGGTGGTTTGAATTGTACATGGGTTGTACCCTTCCTAGGGCAGGTTATGTATTGTGCTCTAGATATGGCATGCACTTGTGTGATATGTACTCTCTAATCAATTTTAAGCAATCGTACTAGTTGGATCACATTTGCTTTCTAAATTAAAGTTTATAGCGGTATTTACATTGCCCATTTAAATATATGATATCTTGATTAATGTAAACCCTATAGATAGACCGTGAACCGTTCTCGTGGTTTTGATCCTTGGACATCTAAGCAGAACTCGTTATTACCATAGTTAGTATTAGTTTTCCTATTTTACAAGAGCTAGAGTGCTTTAGATTATATTATCTTCCTGCATTTAGCGTAAGAGTCGTATTAGCATATAAAACCCTTATTCTTGTTCATGACATAGTCCTCATGGTTTTGATCCTTGGACGAGTGTTAAGAATACCATTTCCATATGAGTTACCTCATCACCGGAGTCTCAATAAGAGAGTATATGAGAGTTTTATAGTTCCTGGATATATAGGATACATAAATTCTTTACGCAAGAGTCGTGTCGGACCCAAATAAAAGATTTATAATGGGATCCTGCCTACAAGAGTTGTGGATCATTCTCAGAGGAGAATAAAGAGTATGATTAAGTTCAAGATTTTCCAAGAGTGGATTTAAGAGCATTCGAACCATCTAGAGAGAGAAAGGTACCTTCCTTCGTCATTAGTATGTCGTCTAGACTTTAGATCTTCCTAGTCCCTAATCTAGTTGAATTGTACACATTGGGGATAAGCTGACATGGTCCTTGGGTTGGAATCCCATAATCATAAATAACTTAGGTTTTTGCTTCGGTAATTACCTTGGGTTGAGAGACCCTAAAGAGAGTCCTTTTGAAATTAGTAGGTTGTCACTACCGGGTAGAGCGACTTAGGTAGGCACCGCCAAGGGATTGAAAGACCTCAAAAGAAAACAATAGGACTAATGGCAATCCTTGGGTTGAAATCCCCTAGCACACTTTGATCAAGTGTTTTTCCCTATTAATTCCTGGCTTAAAGGAATACGCTTCTGTACAAACAGAAGGGTGCGATAGTGCAGTTCCACTGAATTAAACTGAACCATGTGTACATAAGACATCTACCCATTCCTATCTCCCTAGCTAACCGATTGGCGCCAACGTTAGAATATTTCATGTTAGGAATTACAACACACTCATATTAGGACACTAGGATATTATGACATTAGAATACTGCTATATCATATTCATTTAGTTAGTTCTTTTAGTATTCATGTATATTACTTTTATTCGCATGTGTCTTCATTATTTCTTTTCTTCCTTTATCTTATTCGTTAAGAGTCTTATTTATCCTTTCATGCGTGGCTCGCTCGGTATGGCGAGGGGTATGGTTTAAGTTACTTGCGAGCTCGGTCAAGCTCACCCTTGTTGGACCATCCATTTTTCAGGTGTTGATCCCTAGGAAGACTGCAGCAGTGCAGAGGTATATTGGAGGTTGCTGGAGTGACAAACCGAAGTTGCTTCTATTTTTATTATTTTTTATTATCGTTTTTCGGTAGACTTTTAGTATGATTACTACAGTTGTCACACTTGTTTACTGACCCCGTTTGAGTACCGTATTTCTTGAGTTTTATTATTATTATAAGACTCGTGTTTTCCGCTGCGTTAAGTGATTCTATTGTATGCAAGTGGATGATTAATTTAATGTTTCTTTTTATCATCTGTGGGGTTCATCCTTGGGGGATTCCCGACCTATTGTCGCCTTGAGATGCATAGTTTAATTTTATATCAGATAGCCAATTTTGGGGCGTGACAGTATGCCTCAAGCTTGCTGAATAATTATTAGGACCATATAATTGCTAAGATGGCAATAACATACATTAGTTCACAAGGAAAATGGACCACGCAAGTGCCTGAGAGTATAACCATAGCGAGAATAAGCATGGGACAACATTAGCTGTATGTTTCCATCTCATGTCATCCATGAGATAGAAAACATGGTTTGATAGATGAATCTTGATGGAGATTCTACAACAATCAACCATGGAGTGTTTTTGGTTTTACCTCAAGGAACATGAAGTATTTTTCCTAAAAACAGATAAAAAGTATAAATAGGAGGAAGGAGCACCAACTTATCAGCATATGGTTGAGAAAAAGGACCATGTTTCTTTTGTTCCACTGTTGGGACGATGCTTCCCATATCTTCAGTGCTTTTGCCCTGAAAACAAGTAACTATTTCTATGAGCAACTTCAACTAATTCTACAATGTACTGGAAGCAGATATAGTTTAACTTAAGTGTGATTTAGATAAAACCCCTATTTTAGGGGTCATTCGTGGTGCTCCTGCATGTAAATAATATGAGATACCCCTTTTCAAGCCAATCACTAGCTAGGAAATGGCATATGTAACAAGAGTAATGAGTATACCTCCTTATAGAATATCTTCTTCTTTTTCATTCAAAATAGAGCAAAATTTTTATCATAAGATCATAAAAAGTGCGGCATAATTTTTTGGGTCCCGCTGCAACCAACATACGCTATTTTTTTTTAGATTTGGTTGAGCCTAGATGCTTCAACATATCAACACATTGCATCTCCAATAATGTTCATTTGTGAGTTGCAACCAAAAAACATAACAAAAAATAGCTCTGCAAATATTGCAAAATAACTGAGATGCAAAGACCTTTGTAAACAGAACTGGCGACATTAGTGAATATTCAAGATAACTTAATCATAAAATCAAGATGCATAGAGATAGATGTTTAGAAATTCTAAAAATATGGACAATCCTGTTGTTCTAGTTAGTTGCCTTGTATTTTACCTGTACATCGATACCACCAGATATCTTGTTGATTCCAGAAAAAATTACCAGCTGAAGTGCGCCATTTTTCGTTCCACCGCCACCACCAAAAATTACCTCAGCTGTTGAAGTTCTTGCAATCATACACGAAAACATTTTTGCCCATCGATTATATTTCAATCACAAGTAAAACAAATTTTAACAATAAGATTTCTTTAGCATACATGTATTAGAATTAAACGTTGAACATTCTCAAGACTATGTAAGCAAATAAAGCACAAAATATAGCCAAACATAAAGTTGTTTAGATAACTTACCACGTCCATTAATATCTCTACAAGAGTCAAGTTGCTGATAATTACTGTCTCTCTTATCGCCTTAGTAGCAAACCCACTGGGTTTCATTCCTATGCAAGGGGGGTGAAGTCGCCTGTACTCGTCAAGGTTTAACTTTGATGTTTCCCTCCCTCCTACCAAACTAGGGATCCAAAGGGTTCATCAGTCTGAGCCATCTTTATCAACTCATCTATGGCAGCCAAATGCAAGCTCTAAGAACATATATAGATCTTTCAAATGATCTCTAAACGCCTAAAGCGGATCTTGTTAGGGGAATCACCGCTTATAATGGACTTGACACCCCACCATAGTCATCACCGCTTACGATTCGAGCTCTTGGGTCTGTTGAGGAGTATGTCGATGATATCTCCTCTTCCTCCGTGGCTTATCAGTTCCTTGAGACTGGGACACTTTACATTTACATACTTTTCCTTTTCAATAATAAAATCAACATATTCCTTGAGTGTTTTGGTTCTTAAGGGGATTCTAGAAAAACAGGCTTAACAATTAAGAATGGATAGCAGAAAATGGATATGGCTCTCACTAAGCTTTTTACAGGCATCCTTATATATCAAAGGTGGACATTCCAGAGAAATAACGAGAATATAATTTTAGATGGATCAGGAAATAAAGATAATATAATTTTACTAATAATATAAGTTATGTGGAAGATGAAATATACCTGGATCGACTATTGGGAACCTCAAGAAACTTATAAGATAATATAACCTTCTCCCTCCTCCTTTATCCGGGCTTGGGACCGGCAATGTAAAGCTTAAGTTTTCCATTGGCGGAGTTAACAAGGTTTTACCTAGTTCATATATTACACAGTGAAACATATGTTAGTTCTCAAAAGAAATAAGCATATAAGTTCATAAGCATAAAACTTAGTCTTTTCCAAAAAAAAGAAGAAGGAATCTAGAGGTAAATATAATAAAAGACTTGGACCATGCAACAAAGCCTCCCGTACCCACATCTCCCATTGTCTTAGTGAAACTGTCTTGCCTAAACAATAAAGCATCTTCGTTGATGACATTGAATATCTCTATCATATAGTACCCATCTCCGAGCTGCTTATTATGGCAATACGCATCAGGACTAACATCAGCAACAATACCATAAGCGACTATCCCTTCTGGACCCCCATTCAACTTGTATTCTCTATTCAAATTTGATTGCTTTTGCTACATATACAATTATAATAAAAATAAATGCACCATAAATTCTAATTTATGATACTAATCAGTATATTAAAACTCTTAGTACCAGAGTAGCTTGCTATGAGTTACTTGGTGCATTATAAGATGAAGAGGGTTGTATTTGTGGTACACCCTGAGTGCATGAAAGTTGTCATAAAAGTAAAATATTTTTTACATATACTCTTTTTTTATACTAAAAATAGATATTTATAATATGACCTACGGATGTTTTTTTGATGCAGTCATCCAAGTCCTTTCGCATATTCAATAACATGTCTTTAGCTTATTATTTGTAGCTTTCAAATCCTCATTCTCTTCTACTATGTGAATTGCATTAGCCACAAATGATAGGGTGATGTCTATACCCATAGCCATCATATGACCTTTCTTGCCTTTGCCATAAGTCTACATACATTGAAACTATTAGTAAACATCGATGTATTAAGTATTAATTTATGATCTTCAAAAGTTACTAATATACCTTTCCAAGCACATCATCATGACCTATCTTATTCGAATCTGGATACAAGTTCATATTCTCTTGTAGTTTTTCCTATACAACATTGAAAAGTTAACCAAATAAAAACATAAGATAAAATAAATTTTCTATAATATAAGAGACTTATATAGGATTGACGGAGTATCTTACAATAATTTTAGGGAATTGATAGGTCTTGTCTGCCCTGGTATGAGCTTTAATGAACACATCTGCCCTACCAACATCTTCATCAGGGACATTTCTCTCCATAACCTATGTATTTAGATTAACAAAAATGAATAGTTATCTAAAGTAAATACATAGTACACAGAAGAACAAATTATATATATGTTCTTATATATGTTTGTCGAATAAAATATTACCAAATTATGGCAAACAACAACCATACTATTTCGACCAGTAGTACATGGCGCCTTTACTTTATTACGGTTTTTTGTATTCTTCTTGCTTTGAGCCTTCATTAATAGCATAAATCACATACCAATTAACAAGAAAAACTAGAAATGCATTTACTAAAGATAAATTTGGTTATTATAAAGATACCTGAAATGCATATGAATTGCACATGTCAAGAAATTCTACCCAAACTTTCTTTGGAACAAATGGAGGGGGAGTAGCTTTTACTTTTGCTAGATCTTTACCTTTAATGTACTTCTTATTTAGCCTGGACTTGTGTCTCTTCCAAGCATCGTTCATACGCCGTATTATGCTAAAATTAGCAACACGTCTAAGATCAAAGGTCAGCTGAATATATAAGAAGAATGAGTAAGAAAACATTAGTAAATATTAAATATGATAAATTAATAAATATTAAATATAATAAATTACCTCTAGCTCTATTTTCACAATATGAAAAAATTCATCAGGAGCATTGGTAAATTTTTTGTAATTAATAGGGATAAGGTTACGAGTTAGAGTTCTAACAGTTGTTGAGTATGAGTTGACCCCTTGAATAGGTTGACCTCAAGAGTTAACTCCAACTTTCTTCTTCTTCCCATCAGGTAAAGGTTTGGATCCTTGAGATGGACCCTTCTCCTCGAAGAAGATGAAGCTTGAGAAGGTATGTTTCCTACACAAGCAAAAGAATAATTAAACAATTTTAACAATAATATTAACTTCTATACAAATTTTGATATAACAAATTTTACCTACGGTATCCGCCACAGCTGAATCGGAATCGAGTAAATGCGTAGTATGATCCATGAAAGAAACTGATAACCAAAGCAACAAATGTATAAGTAGATAAAATAATTATACTTCATATAAATTAAGGCAATATAAATAAAGCATAAGTTGTAGCAAATACGAACAACACAATAGAAAGTTATAGAAAAAAGAAACCATACAAGACTACAAAGTAACATTTTGTTATTTCCTTAAACATCTTCGTTTCTTCGGCCTTTCTTCAACAATAATATCTCCGGGATGGTAAAATATTTGTTCATCATTAATATAACTTTCCCTATTACTAGGATCAATATCGATATTATCAAAATTAAGACCGACTTGAGATATTATCTTATACTAGCGCGATAGTTATTGGTCGGGGTTTTGTTTCCTGCTAGTAGTGCTTCAGCTTTTTTAACCGTATAATCATATACATGGAGAGGGATTTTTCTGGTTCAAGTGGTTAAACAAGCAAATATATATACCAGTAGACATGTTCCAACTTAAGTGGAGAATCTAATGTCTATTAAAAAAATCAGAGTCCCAACTGAGCTCACAAAGCAAAACCAGCCTATTGTATATAATAGTTCAGACCATATAAGAATATAACTATACCTTTGGCTACGTATTACATATTGTTTCTACCAAACTGGAATTGTCAAGCCTTGGATGGAAGTTATAAGCCTGACCTAATTTGGGCAAAACCCGAATGTCAAATCTAATGTTTTTCACAATTTTGGTATGAGTGATATACTGCCCTAAGAAAATATAGATATCAGGTTCTATTTTAGGAAATTGTAAAAATTTAAACTTTGAAATATCATGCTAAATATATTCTTTTTGCTACAAATTACAAAATTCAAAAAAATAACACATATATCACGTATATCGAATGATATCACTATATTTACTGATATGTAGCAATACTAACAAGTCTATACTTATATAAGGCACCGGTTTACCAATCTCGATATTTTGATCTAAGGCCACTAGGCATGAGGTCTCTATCTCAGTAATCTTTAAAAAAAAGTTAGCTAGACACTACAGATAGCGTCTCACACAATGGATATGTTTGTTAGTCTTTAAATTGGAGTCATCCGAAATAGGTAAATTTATTTTACCAAGAACATATTAAGTATTATTGTTCAATTGTCTCATAAGTCATAACCCTTTTCACAAATCAAGTAAGAAGTTATAACATAATTTCTTTTCCATGTCAGAGAGCTTCCTTAGGTCTCCAAGCTCATTCAGATGCTGAAGTTTCTTCACATGCAACCCATTTCACCATGGATCACTTCATACTAATGTAGCCAAGAACATTTATTGATGATCTTTAGTCACATTATGACAATTTTCCTCCACTATTTTCAGGAACGTACCCGTATAAATTCAATTCTGCAAATAGCTATGTAATGGCGTGTTTTTCGGGAGGATAATCTTCGTTAATACTTTAGTTAGGATTATGCAATAATTAGCTTAAATACATTCTATTTTACGTATAAACTTAGTGAAGTCTAAGAAAAACCACGACCTCGAGGACGGTTTTGATGAAAATCCAATAAGTTGCTAGTTATTACAATTATTGATTGATAAGGATGTAAGAATATCTAAGTGGTAGGGTTGTGGATCGGTTTAACATACTATCTGCCTGTATTTATAATAAATATAGGCTGTTATAAAAAATGGTTTCCTATTTTGGCGGGTAGTGGGCGAACTTCGTGGATATTCCTGCAACAGCTCTATTTGACCAAATATAATGACTACTTTGGTGGGTCGAGAACTGTGGTTGCAGATGTGACATCTTCTAGAATGATGGATTGTCTTCGACTAAGTTCTGTTGGCTTCTCTTTGTCAAATTTAGGAAATATGCTACTACAATCGCCCCATTCTAAATACAATTACTTGTTGTTACGTCGAGAAGAACATCGGAATTTGAACAGGTTGTCGAATGTTGTAGAGGTCAGTATTATGTCATTTCATAGATAAAAGTCAAATGAATCCCGCCACATATTTTCCTGTGGAGCATTTATGTCAGGTCGTTATGACTATGGTATCCGTATAGGTAAGAGTATAGTAAATACATATAGAAGGACATGAAGTATTTGTTTGGTAATTCTATAAGGTTTTATGATGGTGATGACACGGCTTTAGGCGCTCCTCAAGGAGATTTTGGAGCGCGTGGATGTCAAGTACGAGGAGTTGAAGAAATTTTAATTTGGTCATTTGTCCCTGTCCTCTTATTATCCGAAGCTGGGGGTGGTGAGATTTGAAGATTTGACGGAGGAAGAGGAGGATATTGCCGAAACAGAGTGTTTTTTTCCGGTGTCAGTTCCACTTTGTGTTACTGACAGTCTCAGAACGCATTAAGTGTCTTCGTAAATTAGCCACTGCACACGTAAAGAACAAAAATACTGTAACGGGTAGGTCTTCCTGCAGGGGATTCTCTGGGCGATGTCTTCTCTGTTATCTGTTGGGCTTACGAGAAGGTGGTGGTTTCAGAGGAGGAGGGTATGGATTTTTTTCCTTCACTAGAGGATATGGTACACTTAAGATGTACAATAACTTGTAGAATTAGCTCTGTTGTAATCGAAGGAAAGATTTGTCGAATGTAAAATGTAGCAGCTAACTTAGGAAATAAAATATTATTTGTGAATGTGCATCAATGAAATATGTTGTGATCTCGAATGATATGAAAATCTATTATCCGAAGATAATATTTTGAGCCAGGTTGATGTCGAGATAATTGCTTCAAACTGTAGGGAAATATTGATTTTATATTGTCAAGGTTTGTAAATCTAGAAGTAAAGTTGTTGACTGTGTGGGGCCTGTAAACGGTTTCCTAGGAGGTTTGATTTGACTAAGATGTTTAGAGTTCCAATATAGAGTGAATGTTATAGCTGACTGTCGGTAGTTGGGTAGTCTAAGTTTTTGCATATAAATACCCTTGTATTGTGGAGGTTATCATGTGGTTTTGGATTTGTTTGTTTTTGAGAATATGGTAAAGACTACGTAAGGAGGAGTTTGCCAACTGGGTGTATGCCAAGTATTGGGAGTTGCTAGATCGGTATTTTGGCAAGAGCTATGTAAATGGGCAGCCGTTCGTGCTGGTGATGCCTAACTATGAAAAGATGAATGAAGTGGAGGTGAAGGAGGCAGAAGAGGAGTATGAATTTTACTGTCAATTGCAGTCGTTGAGTCCTCCAGAGCGCGTCGATAAGATAAGGAATCGAGGAAAGACGCTGGTGAAGAACGAATATGTTATTCCAGGTCAAAGCGCTTGAATAATGTACTCATGGTGGTGTAAGAAATAAACAAAGTTGTACCATGATGTTTTGATATGATAGAAATGAGTTTATTTGTGTCAAATTTATTGTCGATGTTTATGATTAGAAATGTTCACAAATATTATGTGATATGTTGAATGAATAAATTTTTATTGATATTTGATTGTGAACTTGGGGATGTGAAGTGTATGATATCTCGATGTTTGGGTAGTTGTTTTGCCGAATAAGATTGAATTTGAATTATTGTTACAACTGGCCAGATAATATAGGGGAGTATCAAATAAGGGAAAATGTATTTAGGGTTATGGAGAAAAATGGCTAGGTGCTCTCCTGTAATGTTTAGAGGTACAAGGAATTGGATGTACAATCTCTATTTGATAGCATAAGAGTTACTTTGGTAAGGATGGACATATCAGAGGAGTTAAAATGAGATATAGAAGGGTTGAAGCAGTATTACATGGGCATGTTGGCATTCAAGAGGCAAAAATTTAAAGACCTCGAGAAGAGGCGATCAAGGCGTTACACTCGAGTACTCGAACGGTCGCAAAGGGGTGCGATGAATAGTCGTGTGGGTCCTATAAATAGCCCCATGGTTGGCGACTTTTCATACACCACTGATTTTAAAAAAAACTGAAAGTGTGAATTCTCTGTGCTTGTCTCTTGAGTCGATGCCAACAATTGGGAACGAGGAGATTATTGTGTTGATTGAGAGGGCAAAACTTGTGAAGCAAAAGGATACAGAAGCAGTGCGACTCCAAGGTTAGTGATTGTTTAAAAATTTCTTATACTTGCTTGTTTGTTGAATATCACGCGATTCAGTAGAATCCCTTTGTAGATATAAACGTGATGAAGATAGTGTAGGAAGGAATTATAGCTTGAATGTGTGTATTTGAAGTAATTAGAAAAATACCGTTTTATGGTTTTTGTCAAATTATTGGTGATATGGATTTTTGGTGGTGCGACTGATAGTGCAATGGTTTCAAAAAGGATTAAGGGATGTATTGGAGAGATGGGATGGTGGTAAGGAATAATAACGAGATGAGAGATTGAGCTTTGGATGTCGTTGTGATTATGGCGCGACTCTGGGTTTATCTAGCGCGATTAGTGATATTGGATGAGGTTTGGCAGTTAGAGCGCCAGATTTCCTGCGAAACGGACCGGATTTTATGCCGGAGAGAGCTTAAATTCACTTTTTTGAAATTAGCTTAAAATAACAGGAAATCTTGGTATTGCTAAAATGTATTTAAGATGCTGGTGGTCCTCAACTTTTATTTGAAGATATTAGTGTCAGATAAATAGTTGTCAATGTTAAGACTCAGAAAAAATATCAAATAAATCCTGTATCGGGAACTGAATGTAGTAACTATGTACTTAGATAGTAATATAAAGAATGACGTGTTGAAGATGAAACTCGACAATGATATGAATATTAGTATATGAACGTATATAATGTATTAGATGTGATAGTATACTAACTTAAAAAAGGTTGAACTTATTCAAAACCATAATAAAGAGGGAATCTTCGACAACCTTGTGGATGTTGAACCACTTTTAATTAATGTTAAATTATATGTCCTAAAGTTGGGGGGGAGATATAGGGTTGGTTCGAGTAGCGCGGATGTGGCGAGTATCGACCAATTTGAAGTTGTACCAAGGGTGGTGAAAGTGTCTAACGAGGAGGAGACTGAGACAGACATGGATCACGAGCCGCAGGCAAGTGATCGAGAAGGTGGTAATGGTGGAGAGGAAGATGTCGAAGGGGAAGAAGGGGTATGTTATGTTAAGGCCCCTAAGACAAGTGAAATTTTGATATTTAAGGTGACAGATCAAGATGTTCCTCTAGATGGAATTCTTGTCCATCGAGAATTGATAAAAAAGAGGCTAAAGCTTTCTCTTCGAGCTGATTAGAAGAGGTTTCTAATTTTTTTGATGTAGTGCCTTGTCAGTTTAACCCCAATGTGTATGATCTTTTCAATGTTGTGGGAGTGATAAATGGACGATTGAAGGAGAGAGAGGAAGAGCTTATTACTATGAATGATTTATGTGTGTATTACACACTTAAACAAAACCCACATAAGCTAGGGTACAGGTACTTGGCAAGGTTCTTGAAGAGACCCCTATTTTTTAAAATGGTATTGACCGGAGGATAATATTTTGATGAGTATTTTCTCATTTTGGGGAACTACGAGTTCAATAAGAAAAGCTTGGGAGAACCTCTAAAAAGAAAAACTTTCCACCTAGGTCTGTGCTTAGGTAATTTGTATGTCGAAGTTTTTATGTAGTTTGTATTGGTTTGAATTGGTGGTTAATTTGTATTGGTTTGTCTTTGTACAGGTTTGAAGGAGATTGATAGGACCTCGACCGTTATAGAGAAGCTGTGCAATATCAGGAAAGGTTATTTTGGTCGGATCGACAACCTGGTTGTCGACCAATAGAAAGTTGATAGTCTCTTTCAAGAAGCTGATTTAAAGAGAACTTGAGCTAAAGGGGCAAAAATTCTAGTCATCAGCAGAAAAATATTTTCCAAGAATAAGTGAGCTGCTGACTCAAGCTTGCCCCTTGAGAATCTGTCACTTATTGGTTATATCACAGACTCTGTGACTGCAGAAAAAGAAGCCTTGCTGACAAAAACCTTCGGAAAGGGAAATAAAATGAAGGCTGTCAGCCAGCCTACTGCTCCCATTCCTTCCCCGAAGAGGGCTTCTCAAAGATCTCCTGTTAAGGAGGGAGAGAAATTGATACTACACCATCTAGTACTTATATGTTGATTTCCAAAATCGGCTACTTATTTGTTGCCGAAGAAGAAGGCATCTTCGAGATCGATGAAGAAGCAGTTTGTCGAGGAGTCAGAGACTAAAGTCTAACAGGTTATTGAGTCTTATGCTATTGGAATGACTTCTCTGGAGGAGGATTTTGCTGATTGCCTGGTGGGGGCAGAAAGTTTATCATCTATCCTTATCGAAAACAATCACACCATGAATAAGGTTAGAAATTTTGTTGCTTTACTTTGACTAAAGAACTTGGTTCCGCATTTGAGAACTCTTATAATGAATCTATTGTAGATCAAGAAGTTATTGATTGAGGGGAAACCTCGTATTCTCGATACCGGGAGCCTAGCAAACCAGCTTCTAGTGTACAAAAATATCAAGAAGGGGCTAGTGAAGGAGAATGATAGTTTATTCTAGGAGAAGGAAAAACTGAATGTGAAGTTGGGGAAGCAGAAGCTTAAGGCTGATAAGGCGAAGGAAGTTGCTATTCGCGAGACAAAGAAAGCTTGGGACATGGAGGAGAGGATGAAGTTCAAGCAGATAAGGGCCGATCTCGCGAATGAAAGGGAGGAGGCATTGGCGTTGCAAAAGGCCAATTTTGAGGGCATTCGTGAACAGATCATATCAGCTCGGAGGGTGATAGAGGTGGAACACGCAAAGGTCTTGGATGAGGTGAGAGTTGAAGCTAATTGAGTTAATATTAACTCACTCAAGCATATGAAGACCAATTTTGTTGTGCAGTTCAAGGAGTTGGAGGAGAGAAAATATTTTTATAAAGGTTTGGTTGTTGCGGGGAATCAGTATTTTCTGGATTCAAATACGGAGGATGATGCTCCTAAAGCACCTGAGGCTCTTGTGGTGATAATTCTCGAGGGTATTCTTCCCGAGGAAATATTGGATGAGCTAACTCCAGGTTTACCAGTGAAAGTTGATGCCTCAATCTCTCCACCTGCAGAGTAGAAATTATGTTTGAATTTTTTTTGTTTTATGAATGATGTGCAAATGGTCGATGGGACCGAAACACTTTTTTGTATTTCTTTGTGAATGTTTTATTTGGATGTTTGTCAAAGAATATTTTGGAAGTAATTTATTCAAGATGCGTAGAGTTTTTGTAAAAATTATTCTAAGTGTTTGATTCAACAAGATTGATAGCATTATATAGAAATGTTGATAATATGCAGAGTGTTGCTTTTAAGCAAGTACCTGAGATGATGGAAAGTGGGCCATGTAATGGCTCTTGTGAATTTAGAATGATGACCAGATGTTTTTCCATGATGGGATATCTGGGTTTTTGAGAAAAAAGGATAAAACATGTTATATTTTGTTCAATAAGTAATGAATTGCAAACAAGGTTATCCTATAATTGGATAGGCATCTGTCAAAGAGATAAAAGTTAGTTGTGATGCATACTTGTCAAGTATGTACCGATACTAAGTAAATGATAGTTTGAAAGATGTAATTGATAGTAAATATGTCTTTATTTGAAATATTCAAAAGCGGTTACAGCGGTTATCTGTAGAACATTTTTAGATAGGTTGTATTCCATAGATATTTGTGTTGTACTTCATCTTCAGTAATTAACCAGTATGTCCCACTGCTATTCTTATCACTGATATCCATGGATCGGTCGAGTATTGTCTTGGATATGTCGCAGAACAAGGTCACCAATGCTGAATGTTTATTTACTAACCATCTTTGTGTAAGCTTTCTTGAGAGTGTCATGGTATCTCCCCAAGTTTGCAATGGTATGATCTTGAATTTTTTTTATCCAATTGGGGTTCCAGAGGAGTCCAAGTTCATTTTATTCATCTGTAATTTTTCCTGAGTACTTGGTAGATCAAGGTCTGAAGGTGTGACCGCTTTAGTACCAAAAACCATCATGAATGGTGTACAGCCAGTAGATGTTCAAGGAGTTGTTCGGTATGCCCACAAGACACTAAGTAGTTCATCCCCCCATCTGCCCTTCTTCTCTTCAAGGTGATTGCGTAACCCTGACTTGATGCTTTAGTTGATGGCTTCGGCTTGACCATTACCTTGAGGGTAGTATGGTGTCGAAGTAGACAGTTGAATCTTGTATTTGTGCATGAAGCGAAGTACTTTACTGCTGATGAATTATTTGCCGTTATCAGATCGTATCATTTAAGGACAACCAAATTTGGTTATAATGTATTCCCAAATAAATTTGACGACTTCATTTTCATCAGTGTGACATAGAGGTACTGCTTCGACCCACTTTGTGAAGTAGTCTATTACCATAAGATCAAACTTTCGGTTATCCGATGCTGAGTGGAAAGGTCCAATGATATCGATCGCTCATCTCATGAATGGCCATAGAACATTGCTAACATGTAAGTCGAGGGCTGAGCTCTTAATGCCTTAAGCATGGATTTGGCATTTATAGCACTTGCGGATAAAGTCTTGTAGTTTTGCCGCATATTAGGCCAGTATAACCCTTGAGTGAACGCTATTTATGCTAATGATCTTCTTGATATGTGTGTCGCGCAGATACCTTCGTAAAGTTCTCTAATTTTAATTTGGGCTTACCTTTGTGAAATGTATTCGATAAGTGGTTTGCCCCTAGTGATTCGATACAATACTTTATCATGGACTTTGAATCGATGACATTTTACTAAGAATGATCGGACTTCTTACTTGTTGCTTGGGAGGATGTTAGAATTGAGGTATGCATAGAATGGTTTTCTCCAATATTTTAGATCTTTATCTTTGGTAACATTGATCTGTATTATGTAACTCATGTTGAGACAGGAATGTTCGATGACTTCGATGTCTAAAGTTCTTTTCTCACTATCTTCAAGTATTGCAGCAATGTACGATAATGCGTCAGCGTGGTAGTTCCCGGCCCGAGGGAGATAAAAGATTGTTGTCATTTTGAACTTCTTTATTTTTTCTTCGACCAGAGCTGCACAATCAACCATTTTTCCTGATGTTTTAAATGTTTTGTTATAATGGTCGGCGACAAGTAAGGAATCGACGTAAACAGCTATTTATTCCGCTCCTAGAGCTATAGCGAGATCTAGTCCATGTAAAATAGCATTATACTTTGTTTCATTGTTGGTCACATAGAATTTGAGTTTGATAGCTTTTTTAATTCAATGGTTGAATGGTGTAACGAGAACGATGTTGATTCCTGATCCTCAGGGTCCAGCAGATCCATCAGTAAAAAGTCTTCATCCTGTGCTTTGTAACTAGGCATCTGTTTCTACTATTGAATCATCAGCTAGTACTTCTTCGAGTTCTTCCCATTCGGGGTCTTTGATTGGAAAATCCACTAAAAAGTCAGCTACTGCTTACTCTTTGATTGATATCTGAGGATCGAAAGAAATATCATATTCGCTGAGGAATACAGACCATTATTGAGCGCTCCTAGACTTTTCCTTTTCAGAGAGTACAATTTTGAGAAAAAACTTGGTAATAATTTTAATGGGATGAGCTTGGAAATAGGGTCAAAGTTTCTAAGAGTTGTACACCAAGGCGAGTAGCTGCTCTTCAGTTGTTGTATATCTTTTCACAACAGGCATGAGTATTTTACTGATGGAGTAGATGGTTTTTTCCACACCATCGCCTTCTCGAATTAGGATAAAACTAATAGAGTCATCTGTAGTTGATAAGTACATTGTTAGTTTTTTGCCATCAACTTGAATGCTCATTATGAGAGGATACCCCAAGTATCTTTTGAGATTTTGGAAAGTTAATTCACAGTCAGGGGTCCAAATAATTTTTTTGGGCTATTTTTTTGACATTAGGGATAGATTTCCATGGAGAAGGAGGTAAAGAAGTTTGCATCGATCAGATGACTTGGAAATGAACCTGTGAAGAGCTACAATCTTGCCAACAAGCTTCTGTACATCTTTTTTGGTTCGAGGAGATAGTATTGCCATGAGTACTTTGATTTGTGCCGAATCAATTTTTATTCCCCTTTTACAAACCAAATGACGAAAATAATTACCCGATGCAACACCAAATTGGCATTTTTTTTGGGTTGAGTTTTATTTGGTAAGTACGGAGGATGTCGAAGATGGTTTGCAGGTTGTTGCAATGATCCTATCGCTTTAAGCTTTTGCAGATCATATCATCGATATATACCTCCATGATTTTGCTCAAATTTTCTTTAAACATTTTAGTAATAGTCGTTGATAAGTGGCTCATGCATCCGTTAATCCAAGAGGCATTACTATATCACAGTAGAGACCCCTTTCCGTAACAAATGTTGTCTTTTCTTAATCTTCTTCGGTAAGAGGAACCTGATTGTAACTGTAAACAACATCCATCATTGAAAGAAGTTTGTGTCCTGCTACAAAGTTGAGTGAATAAAGGAAGAGGGAATTTATCCTTTGGTGTAAACATTTTGGTTCAGTAAAGTCGATACAGACTCAGATCTTCCCATTCTTTTTTGGTACAGCTACGATATTAGAGACCCATTTGGGATATTTTGCTTCTCGAATAAATCTGGCGCGAAGAAGTTTATCAATTTCTTCATTAACTGCTTCGTGAAGGCAAGGGGCCAAATTGCGTCACTTTTATACAACTGCTTTAGTATCTGGAAAGAGGTTGAGCTTGTGGCATGCTATCGAGGGATCAATACCATGCATTTCTTGAAAAGACCATACGAAGACGTCGACGTTTTTCTTTAGAAGTTGCATCATAGTTTCTTTTTTATTGGATATCAATTTTGAGCCAATAAAGGTATTACATCTAGGTTCATCGAGTTCAATGGAGTCAACCACCTCAGTGTCACGTTGCTCGAATGTTGGAGGTGGTTCCTGCTATAATTGATATGCTTTAAAAAAAATCGTCGTGTGAGAGTTGGTAGTGGTATTTTTGCATATTCGTGCCACAACTTCATTTCCTTTGATCTCATAGACTCTGTAATATCTTTGAAATTGTAAGACTAGATAATATCTTGAAAGTACTGCCTTAATAGAATGTAACCAACTTCGGCCTAAGATTCCCAGATACTTCGATTCAGCATCGATGACAATAAATTTGACAAAAGTGGTTTTTGATACCGCTTGAACTAGCAGTGTGATTTCTCCCATGGTAGATTCTTTAGAACCGTTAAACCATGTGATAGCTGTGGCCGAGGCCTTGACTGAATCCTTAAGTCCAAGAACATCAATAACCCTTTTGAATAAAATGTCTTATGCATTTCCAGTATCAACCAAAAGTGTGTATAGGTAGTCCTGACCCACTTTGAGCATTATAACCAAGGGGTCATCATGAAGGTACTTGACATGACTGGTATCATAGTCTTCAAAGGAATGTGGTACGGGCATTTAGCTTGCTAAAGCAGGGGAGAAGCTTTGTTGATTTGTCCGATGATGTCATCTTGCCGCAAGATGTAATTTTATCATCTATCTTTCTCTTTTTCCCTTCTCAATTTCGATCATGTAAAGATGGTGAGCTTGGCCTTGCCCTTGCTCTTGTTTGACCACTTTTCTTTTGGTCTCTTCATTGAGGAATTTCTGGACGTTGATAACATACTTGTGTAGTCGTCCTACGAGTAGAAAATGATAAAAGATCCATATCAGAGAATAACAATTGTCAGTCTTATGGTTATGCATGTTGTGATACTGGCACAAGGGTTTATTGGGTATATTAGGATTTGCATGTACTTCTCGAAATAATTTACCTCCCTTTATCGTTGGTAAGATAGCAAAGAGTGTGGTTATCATGGGAGGCTAGACCGGTACGGATCTTTCTGGCTTTTCATCACTCTTCCGGACGTTGTCAGTATTCCTCCCGTGCTGCTTAGGAGTCCAATTACTTGCTGACTTCGGCTGTAGCAACAAAAATGCTTTATTAGAGTGGATGACTGAAGAACTTTTTATTTTATCATTTTTAGACCGTTCTAATTCGATGTAGTTATTAACATCGATTATTTTTGTCACTGTCTTTGGTTTGTGAAAGGTAAGTTATTCTTAAACTTTGAAGTCGATGTGGAGTGCAGAAGAAAATGTTGGAATGACAATTTAGGGATCTGAATTCCCAATCATTCATGTTTCATGCAAAAAAAATGCTTGTAAAAGCTTGTTAAGGTCTCTTCGCACCTTGCCCGAAGAAAAACAAAGAATCTCCTGTTATCTTTCGTTCCTTAGCATGAGCGTAGTTTGACTCGAAGAGGTACTATAACTGGCTGAATACAGTGATAGAACCTTCGGGAATAGTATGAAACCATCAGAAAGGTTCTATTTTAAGGTTCATGTTGAATAATCTACAGAACATGTGATCGAGTTTTGAGTATAATCCAACTGCTACTTTGAAGTGTCGGACGTGGGTGAGAGGGTCGGTGAGACTCGCATATTGATGGAATTTTGGCATGTATAAATTTTCTGGAATGGTCATAACTTTGAGAAGGAATGAAATAAGGTTTGTCTTAATCCTATCGTGAACAGATCTTTGGCCTAAATTATCAGAGTGTATAGTATGGATTCTACTGTTTAAATCATCCAAGGAAATAAATTACTGTAGAGGATTTGGTACGGCTGTAACTTGAGGATCAAAGTCACCTTGTTCTTCTAGTCCTAACATGTCTCTCATTGATCATCTGACCGGTGGTGGTGGAGTTTGGTGACGTGTGCGTCGACTTCCTTGAATTATTGATGTTGTGGATATGAGTCTAATATATCAAGAAGCTTTGTCTGGATTCCCTGATCTAGATCGAGAAGTTCTAACTCTTTCCTCTCTCGGTAGGTTCTCTCTCTGGGTTGCTCTAGAGCGATGATCACTCCGGGCTTGGGGTGGAAATGTTTGACGGTCGGTGAACCGGTCTTGATGTTTTTGTAAATTCTCCATTTCCTTCTGATGTGTCTGACTCCGTTGATCCAGGGCTTTTCTCCTCTTGCCTTTTTCAACTTGTAGATCCTGGGCATAGATTCGTTGTTCTTCCAGTCTCTAGACTCGGTCAGACTCCATTTGCTTTTAAAATTTAATCACTGTATTATGCAGATCAATTTTTTTTGTATGGGGTTGATCTCGTGGTTCCTCTATGTACTAGAGGCACTTCAAAGATTCATGTTGGTCATCAGATTTCTAGGACTTCAGGTGGTAAAGAAAAAGTATTGTATTCCCACAGATTGTGCCAATTGTAATGACATGTTTTTTAGGAGGATAATTTTTGCTAATACTTTTGTTTGGATTATGCAATAATTAGCTTAAACACATAAGATTTTATGTAGAAACTCAGTGAAGTCTGAGAAAAACCACGACCTCGGGGAGGGTTTTGATGAAAATCTAATTAAGTTGTTAGTTATTATAATTGTTGATTGGTTAGGATGTAAAAATGTCTAAGTGGTAGAGTTATGGATCAGTTTAATATACTCTCTGCCTGTATTTATAGTAGATATATACAGTTACAAAAAATAGTTTCCAATTTTGGCGGGTAGTGGGGCAAACTTCGTGAATCTCCCTGCAACGGCTCTATTTGATCAAGCATAACAGATACTTCCGTAGGTCAAGAACCGTGGTCGCAGATGTGACATCTTCTCAAATAAAGGATTATCTTCGACTAAGTTCCATTAGCTTTTCTTTGTCGAATCTGGGAAATATGCTACTACTACAAGCTGATCAGGCACTTCATAAATCTTTTCTGAGTAAATATGGAATGTATCTCCAGCTACAAACTCATGAATACTACAATTAATCTCAAGAACACTAAATCCTGGCTTCTTCGCTATCCCAAAGACCTTCATCTTCTTCCTGACCTTCTTTACACTATCCCACTTTTCATCTGCATCATACATATTCGAAAGAAGCACGTAATTTGAAGCACAATTGGGATCAATCTCAACTATATACCCCATCAGTTTCTTAGCCAAACTCAAATTTCCACGAGTATTACATGCCGCGAGCAATTACCCCAAAATAACTTCATTTGGCTTCATGGGCATACTTCTTATTACACGAAACGCATCCTCTAACCTCCTGCCATGACCAAGAAGATCCACCAAACACCCGTAATGCTTAATACTAGGACGTATTCTTTCTTTTTTTGTCATGGTATCATACAACTGGAACCTCTTTTCAACTAATCCGGCGTGGCAGCAAACTGTAAGAGCCCCGGTGAAACTATCGCCATTTGGACTAAACCCTTCCTTTTGCATTGTAGAGAAGTACTCAAAAGCTTCCTCTGCAAGCCCATTAATCGCGAAACCCACAATGATTGAATTCCGCAATACCAAGCTTCATTTATGCATGCTACTAAATTCTTGACGAGCAAACTCTATATATCGACATCGTGAGTACATATCAATTAAAGCGTTAATTACACGGATTTTCTTATTTAAACCCTTCTGTAATACATACCGGTGCACCCAAATGCCTAGCCCAACTGCTCCAAAATTAGCATATGCCGCAAGGACCATAATCACAGTAACATAATCGTGTTCCACCCTTGAAATCTGCATCTTTCTAAACCAATCCAAAGCTTCCTCGAAAAAATCCCACTTTATAAACCCACTAATCAATGCAGTCTAAGACACCTTGTCTCTCACTGGCATTCGATCAAACAAATCGATCCCTTTATCGATACCCCCATTTCTCATATACCAATCTATCATAGTATTCTACGACATTGAGTTCTTCACTACCATCTTATCAAAAATTACTCGAGCGACTTCAACATTACCACATTTCGCGTACATATTAACAAAGGTTGTGCCCAAACTAATATTATTTATGTCTAAACCCAATTTATAAACATATCCATGTATCAAAATTTTGAAAGGGAGGGAATTTGAAGGAAAATGGGCCCAACCCCCGGTAAGTCTCATTTGGTGAAACTCTAATGCTGCTTCATGCAACATTCCGTTTCATCATCTACGGGCAATGGAAGAGGTTCATGAGACTATGGGGTCAACGGATGGAGAGGTAGGACTGGGTTGCGGTGAATGGGTGGGGGATATATCTAGACATTTACTATAAACATAAATAAAAAATCTCAATTTGCAAACAATCACATACTAAAATATCTAAACATAATTATTAACCATTTTAGCGCTTTACAAGGCCAAAACATAAATACTTCACAATCCAATTCTACTCTCATTAACAAAATAACAAAAAATAGTAACATAAGCATTAGAGCAACAACTCGCTAGTGACCAAAAGCAACCCAGATGAAAGTTGTTTTAGAAACACAACTCTCTTCCCCTTAAACCTCCCGACAAGCATAATTAAAACAGTCCCAGGTGTAATACTTGCCCTAATTTTACACAAAACAACCACAAACATCAAAATCAAACAAAAATAACCCAACCTCAAAAACAACTAAATCTCTCAAAAATTGAACCTGATCGAGCTTGGTAGGTTTGTGTTTCCTCTTGTTCACCAATGGTTTTTTCACATCATCACTTGGGTAAAATTTTGAGGCTTTCTCAGTGGGTGTTGGTACAACTGCTTTAACTACTCTCACATGCCATGAGATTAAAAAACTTCTGCATTCAGGATTAGGTACCTGCTCCCACAAAGAAAGATGTCATGGATCTTAAAATACAAAGTGGATGATCTGAAGTTGGAGATTCGGAGATTGGAGGTTGGAAATCATAAATTAAAACTTACCTCCGTGAGATTGGAGATTTGGATAGAGATATGATCGAAAGATTTTTGGGAGAAATTTATTTCACAAATCTTAAAACACAAAGTGGGAAGAGAGTGTTAAGAAATGAGGGAAATATAAATCTAAATTTTGTATCCCATGATTTAGCTAGTTATTAGCCACAGTTTGGCCATGAACTAAAATTAGCACCACCAAAAACAAATAGGTATATGTCTTTTGCCATGAATTTTGGGGTTTGGCCACGGTTAGGTTTGTAGTATTTAGCTCTTGTTATCACTGTGGCTAAAACTAATATAGACTGTGGTTGTTGGTCTATTTTCTAGTATTGATTACTCTGTAGTATGCCATGTAATCGTATGTTGATAAGGTCGAGTAAATGTATGATGGTTGAAGATGAGGCTTAAGCTCGAGATTCGGAATAAGCCACTACAACCGCCCCCTCTCAGCCAAGAGCACGAGAAGCATCATGGGTGAGTGGTATTGGTTGAGAAGCCTCATTAATATTGTACTCAATATCCAGGGATCATTTCCAATATTCCTTCATGCATATATGTTGTGACTACGGGGTTCCCTAGAACTAATGGCTTTGGTCAAGATTATTGTGTTAGAATTCATTCGGACATTGGGAATTTGGAACGTAACATTAATGAAGGTTTTGGTATAAATACTATTGTAGTTTGCAGTGGCAGTTGGTTATTCGTCAAGTAATTCCTTTATTTTATATCTTCTATAACTATTCTCTCTGTGATTGGTCTGTTAAGAAGATGGTGACCACCATATGCCAATCGTACGAGGCTCAGGTTATGGCCTAAGTGTAAGAGCTACAGTTTCAATACTTTGGGACCCAGTCCATTGACCTTCCTACTCCCATTCTGATGCATCCTACCTACTATGGCATGACGTATGAAGAGGTGGAGGAGGCAGATGACAATTACTACCAAATGGTATGTTTTCACTATATGGTAACGTCAGGGTAGGGGCGCAGAGATGGTCTGCATTTTCTGGCGAAGGGGGCGGTTACAGCGATATATGAAGCAGCTGGTGTACATCCAAGGAGGTCTTGCCGATATCCTGCTGGTGAGTAGATTCTATAAAAATTGAATTATTCTTCTTTATTTGTCACTCGGGGGTGGTGGGGGTTATGGATGAAGAAGGGAGACAGAGATTGGAAGCATGCTTCTAGTTTTTGTCTTTAGGATCTGTTACAATCGTTTTTTCTTTTCTTTTTTCTTGAAGAAGTATTTCGGGCAGTAAACAGATGTAATGCACTCTATAGGAAAGTTATAGAAATTATGTAAGAAATATTTGAGCTAATTAAAATTTCTTGTTGTGTGCCAATTTTATATTGCAATTCACAACATAACAAAATATATTTTTATCATACTGATGTAATTCCTCATTTAATAAAACAAACTAAAGAATAAGAATGGTAACTCGAACTGCTGATGGATCAAAGTGTGAGGAAAAGTGGAAAAAATATAAAGGGATTCTGGAGGTCAAAAATATGTTGGAAAATCTAATTTTTTATAATGCACGACTTGTCCTGCGTAAAGATGTTTTAAGTAACAAGGACATGTGTTGAACTGAAAGAATTTGGATTGAAATGAGTTATAAGATATCACTCTGTTCTAGAAGTGACGTGCTGATACAAAAAAGTGAGTTGCGGAGAGATGTTGGCATTTGTAAAATAGTTGAGAGGTTGTGGAAGCAAGTTTAAAAAAGAGATAGTTAAAATATAATGGGGTCATTTTGGGAAGATAACACCAAATAATAGGCTAGCATGATCGTAATGTTTGAGATGTGATTGGTATGTTTGTGGGTTGGTGAACTACATGAGGTAAATATGAGAATGCTTTTGTCAAACTATTTGTAGGATTATCTATCTGTCATCTTGGAATTACTCCAGACTATTTTATGCGAATTGTTTGTATAATTTTTAATCTGCCATCTTGGAATTGTGCAATGGTGTGCACCATTGTCATTGTCAATTTCCGTTGACAAAGTCGTTAGAGTTTTAACGAACTGTGCCCTTGGGAGAAGTTGTTTTCAAACTATTTTCAAAAATGTCGTGATGTAGTTTGATAAAGGATATATGTGTCTGTAGTATCTTGGTTGGAGCTGTTTCTAGACGGACTTGAATTATTTTATTCTGTGTGAATTCAATCTGTCTGGATGCATCATCTGTGAGAAGCATGTGAGGAATAATATCCATGTGGAATATTCTTTTTAGGATGGTAAACATGAGCTATCTGAAAATATTCCCAAAAATTTGCTAATATCTTTATTGCTAAAAATTTGTTCGTGTAGAATATATCTTGCCTCGAAATCTTATTAATAGGCGATATTGGTGGTGTATGAAAAGATCTCCATGGTGGCTATATAAGGCCTTAATTCTTTGGTGATGTGCATTGTATTCTTCTGAAGTAAAAGCTTGCTTTTGGTTGAGGAGAAGTTATCATGGTGATGACACGTTCTTAACGTGCTCGTCATGCGGCGGAAGGTAGGCTGAGCATCAAGGTGGCCAAACTTTATGAGCGATACTTTTGCTTGTTACCATATAATAATGTGTTACCAGAGCGTCCGTTGTAGATAACGGTTTATATGACGAGGCTAGGCACGTGGAGTTTGATCATTATTTCTAGTGTAATGTGTTCCGCGCATTACTTCTAGATGCAACCCTGCGAGAAGAAGTTGTTTGAGAGATCATATTAGATAAGCTGGCTAAAGAGGATGAGAGGGCAGCAGGAGGGGAGATAATTCCATGTGGTAAATTGAATTACTCGGGTTGCTTTAAATATAACTATATGTGAATGTAAGTAGGGGTGGCAATTTGACCTGAACCCGTTAACCCGACACGAACCTGACCTGAATTTTGCGTGTTTGGGCTTAACATTTTTGGGTTTTAGGTAAAATCGGGTAGACCCAACTAACCCGTTTATATAATAGGTTGGTTCAGGTTTCACTGTCATAGGTTCGGGTTGATCCGCGAACCCGTTTAAGTCAAATATAATTTAATTTTATACTCTAACTAATTCTCGCTGAAAAGCACCATTTGGACAAAGATGGTAAAAATTACTTCATTCTCCTCTATTTGATTATACTTTTTTCAATAGATGTTTTTTACTTTACGAGCTCTTGATTATTCGAACTGCGAATTTTTAGTTTTTCCATTAATGTTTCTTCAAAAGTGTTTAATTGTTAAATTTCTCTATGAAGTTATCTCTCTCTGTTTTGGAGTAAAGAGTCATTCGATCCCAATAGCTCTAATACTCTTTAGCATTCTCATAGGTTAAAATTTTGTTATAATATTATCTATTTCTCTACCTCTCTGAGGAATATTCTCTTTTCAAATCTCTTTTTCTAATATATGTATTTTATGTGGATTGTTATCATTTACTTGATGTAGCTTTTTGATCTCATTTCACTATGTACAGTTAATTTTTAAATGTTCTCACAATCACCCTCTAATAATCTAATTCTCACTTGCATTTTGTAATTTTTTTTTACTTATATGGGTTAAGGGGTCAGGTCGGGTCAACCCGATTATAAGTAGGTCGAGTTTGGGTTCACAAATCTGACCCGTTTAATAAATGGGTCGGGTTTGGGTTTGGTGTTTCTCAACCCGAACTCGGGATGACCCATGACGGGTTCACCCGACCCGACCCAATTGCCACCCCTAAATGTAAGCTCAAACTTTGGTAGCATGAAATTAATAAGTAATCTGTTTGCAGTGTTCTATGCTTGTTAGCTGTTGAATGTAGGATAGTACAAATTGAATCTGCAAACTGAAAAGTAGGATTACTGTGTTTATTTAGCCACTTATGTGGAGAATACTATGAATTACAGTTGTTTGATTATAACGGCTATGCAAATAATTTCAAATTTTAAATATGTGCTATTTATAGGAATAACGTACGGTATGATACAATCTTGATTGAGTGTAAAAGAAATATAATAGATCATGTAGATTATCTTGGGAATAAGGGATGAAATTGTTTAATGGCTGAAAGGAGAGACAAATGTGATAACATAACACGTTACCACAGAAGTAATGATGATGCCATGAGGTAAAAGGATATGCCTGTAGAGGCAGTAGAGGTGACCGACACATGTATTAGAGAGTCGACGTTTAAAAAATTAAGGGAGAGAATAAAAACTTGTCTCTCTCTCTCTCTCTCATAAATTATCTACAGTTATATATATATATATATATATATATATATATATATATATATATATATATAAATAGTGTAACCAGTGCTTTTAGAGAGAGAAAATGCTTGAGTTTTGAATGCAATCCCGTAGTAAAAGCTTCATCTGGTAAAAAAAATTGTCAGAGAAATAGTGTAATCATTCAATCTCAGTAAAAATTGTGGGCAGAGTAGAAGAGTGTGGATCTTCCAGTACAGGTTAATAAAATTTTGATGCTCTGTTATGTTTTGAAGAGAGTAATAGTTTGCATTTTTGTTGTTGCATTGATCGCCTTTATATGTTACTGATTGGGAATTGGAAATTTTTAGAATGTAGGGGACTAAAAAGGGATTATTTTCCAGTATTTGCAAATATTTGTAGAGGTTCTATGTCTGGTAACTATTTTTTGAGAAGAAGAGGGAAAGTTAAATATGAGTGTCTATTGATGGGGAAAGTTTGAAAAAAAAATTGTTTGACTAGGCAGGATGGGGTTTTTATTTGTTGTATGTGTGGAATATCATGTAACCATAGATATAGAGGAAATAATAAAAAATTGTTTGTACCTGTAGGTCCAGTATTCGCTTGAAAAACTTAAAGCCTAGTAGTAAATTTGTAGTGTCGTCCAGTTCAGAGGATACATCTTAGTCGGGTAGAGAGAACGATTGTGGAGGCATGGAGGAGACTGTAGATGGTAGGGAAGTTATTGGGGCTATATTGAATGAAATGCCCATTGAAGTGAGTAATGTAGTCGAGCAGGAAGACGAAATAGGGGCGGAGGATGAAATATTTTACACATATCCAAAAAGAGTAGATGTAGGGAGAAAATATATAAAATTTAAAAGAAGTTAACAGGGAAGTGGGGAAATTATGTAATAGAGCAAGGCCTATGGTTAAGACCTTTGTACCATAGAAAGTGAAAAAGATACATTATCAAGTGTCTAATTTGAATTTGTAGAAGGAGAAAGAAATTGGGGAAGATATAGAGATTATGTATTATAATGGGTCGGGTATGGTAGGCCCGAGTGATGGGTTTCTGTGTTATCAGAACCAGGTGGTATACGGTCTCAGAATACCCTTAACTTATTTTCAAAAAAGGGTTATGAATGCACTGCAGTGCTGCCCCGCCCAATTAAATGGGAATGCTTATGAGATGATGAGAGTATGCAGCATTTTGAATAAGAGGTGGAGAGAGAACGGGACTGCTAAGAAGTTCATTGTACCTGACGTACTAAAATATTACAAAATGAAGTATGTGCAAGCTAGTAGGAGTGGTTACCTTTTTAGTGATTCGTCTAGGCTAAACTTTTTTAACTTCAAATCTGCTGGTAGACCGTGGAATGACCATCTTATACAGGTAAGGGGTAATTGTATGCAAGTTCTAGATGAACTAGTTCTCGACCTTGAACATAAATATTTTAATCCAAGTAAGTAACGCTTGTTAACTTGACTGAATATCAGTTTGTCTCTGAGTTTCTAATCATTTCCTTAATTTTGTTTGTCAGATCCTGAACCCAAAGTCGTTCCTGATAAAATAAGCTTATTTGACTGCGTAGCCCTCGAACAGGTTGAGTTGAAGCAAGTACTTGGAGAGTTGAATATTTGTAGGTATAAAAGAGAAGATTCTAGAGTTCCAAAAGTACAACAAGATCACAAAAATTGAGTTATGGCTGGTCAAGAAGGTACTGAGAAGGTTGTGAACAAGGACCTTCATCCTCTAGGGGATTTGACTAGTATCCCTCCGCCTCCGCCAAGAAGTTTGAGTGGTTCATGGAAGCTTCGTAGGGTGAAAAGGACGTTGCAAGAATCTTCTTATTCGGCTGTAAAGGCAGCCCAAGGGAAAAAGGGTGACAAATTGGTTGTCTCAGATGCTGTGGAGCAGCAGACAATGAGTGAGGTCACTCCTCAAGAGATAGACAAGATGTCTCTAAAAATGAAATAATATGAGGCTAGTGATCAAACTCGGGCAAAAGCTGTGGCCAAGCAGAGGGAAGTAGAACACAAATGTTTTAACATAGCTGGGACTAATACGAGGAAGCTTGAAGTCCTATTTCAGGAGAAAACAACACAGGTATGTATTAAAAAAAATTGTTTTTGCTACAGTGTGGTTGACATTGTCTATTCCTGATTCTGTGTATTATATTTGCAGTTCTCGATATTGGTAGAAGGGGCTACAAATTTTATTAAGAAGAAAAACCAGGAGTATGTAGAGCTTACGCAAAAGTTTGATGTTCAAATAGCTCGGCTGAAGGAGCTCGAGAAGGAGCTCAAGATGGAGAGAGAGAGAGAGCAAGGCAGAAGTGGTTAAGGCTGCTGAGGAGTGGCCTGTGGAAATGTCAGACTACGAAGAGACCCTGGAGAAAGCTTTGGCGATGGTGAAGGTGAGGGTTGGTAAAAACAATCTGATCTAATCCTATCGTCACTTTGGGTTAACCAAGGCCGATATCACTCTTGGCCTAAAGGGTAGGTTCTAGGAGATAATATTTTCTTTGGATGTGGAAGATGAATTGAATGAAGATATCGTTACTCCAGTGAATGTACCTCCCTCTCAAACTGAGCAAGATCCAGTTGATGGTACTGAAGAAAGCGACCGTTTAAGGTAGAGATTGACAAGACTAATTAATATCATTATGTGGTATCCTATTTCAACTATTACAATCTGCTTTAACTTTGATGAGACTGTGTCCTGTATATTTTGAAACTATAAAGTTTGATAGACATAAGTTTATTACGCCTTGTTTAAATATTTGTTTGATAACATAAAGTTTGTAATCTGCGTAGGAGATAGAGCGGTTGAGAAAAACTGTTACCACAATGGAGAGATCGTTGAGTAGAGTGAGGGACTTTGTGACTCTTATTCAACAGGTATTAAATAAAACTAAATATGATATAAGGCAGTTTAAATCTAATTCGGAGAAAAAATTTAAAGAATTATATGATCTACAGTGTAGATATGCAAAAATAAAAATAAAAAGGGATGAGGTTTTAAAAAAAGAGGAGGATAAAAGTATGCTAGTACGAAAAGATAAAGACTTGATTTATTTTACTGACACGAGTGATAAAGCCATGTGTCAGAGGCTATTATTAACTTTGATACTATATTTTGAGGCCAAAGTAGATAGTAAGCGGGGTTTAAAATAGTCTTATGTAGAGCTCTTAAAGGAAAGGGGTGTAGTACCTGATCCAGTTTGAGTTATATTTTTAACTCATGAGGCGCATAATCGTCATAGCGTAGAGGCAAAAAAATGCTTGACTCAAGCTGGTGTGTCTATTATATAGGGTAACGTAGGTCATTTACCTAATGATGCTCTTGGCTTTATGTATTATCGAAAAGCAATGAGAATTTTGTTTTTCAAAATAAGGAAATAGCAAAGAGAGGTACAAGACCAGTTAGAGGGTAAATTAAATAAGTTGCAAAACATACTGAAGCAAAGTACGAAACAAAATACCTCTCTAGCAACTCAACTGAGAAAAGAAACAACTGTTAGATAGAAGGTAGAAGGGGAATTGAAAGCGTTGGGTATATTGTAGAAGGATACGCGTAAGCATCTGGATAGATTGCATATGCAATTGAAGGAGTATTTGTATCAGATGTGAGCAAAGTTTGTAGCTTAAACGGATCGAGAACGTCATATAGAAAGTGTGATTAAGTTTTATGGAGGGGAGTTGGCAAGGGTAGAGAACGAATTTAGGATGTATGTTATGGATTGTGGGAAAAACTTTGATGTCGAGAATAAAAAGGCTAAAAATATGCGGTTTACGAAGGATGAGGAGGAAAAAGGTGTTGAAAAACTAGCCCTTAAACCGATACAAAATTTGTTAGAGGAGGAGGTCGAGAGCCTGATACCTTGGTCATGGTGAAAGCAGCGCCAGAAGGAAGTGGTGACCTTTGTTGCACTTTTGGATGTGCAAGTAGATAGGTCAAGGTGATTAGGAAATAAGGGGCAGTCTTCTCATAATTCGAGGGAGTGAAAGTAAATTATCTATGTTGTTCAAACCTTGCGTTTGCCTTAAACATTTGGTGTACTATTTTGAAAATAGATGTGTGCTGTTTATAATGTAGATGTGATGGTAGAGATATCTTTATTGAAATGTAGATCGATCGTACACAAGTATGTTGTAATTGTAGGATCGACCACATACCATAGTTGTGTAAATGAATTATAAACTGTAATCCAGAAGTTGGATAATATGTAAACTGTTTTACGTATGAATTGTTATGTATGTGAAAGTAAATTGTCGATGTAGGTTAAAATAGAGGAGATTCAAAGTCAGTGTGAGGCCTTACGTATTTTGAATGAAAGAGCGAACCCTGATTTTAACTTTCATTGTGAAGTACTAAAAAATGTTGTTGAGTTGTAAAAATGGAGGTAAGGATGATTGAGGGGCAAGGTACGGTGGGTCGTTTGACCAAACAAATGGAAAGAAAGGTGGTGAACTAGCCAGTGTGTAAGAAAGAGTAGAAGAATTAAATGAGGTAGTGAAGAAAAAGAAGTTAGATATTGAAAAGCTCAATGTTATATAAGTAATATATCGGAACGAGTAACCAAGCAAGAGGCATAATTAATACCTGCACAAGCTAAACTGACAGAGTTGTTGGTGATGTTGAAGAAAGAAGAGGATGGTGCTAAGTACTTACAGATTTGGATAAACACATTAGAGGTGGAAGTAGTTGGCGTGTGAGCTATTGTGAGAAAGGAAAATGAGCAAGCTAGAGAGTTTAAAGGAATGTGAAATGTTGTTAAAAATAAAGAAAAAGATTTAAAGGAAGTTAACAGGAAACAGAATAAGCTGGTGAAAACTTATTGGGCTAGGATAGGGGGCTTAGTTAACGTAACTCAAGTATTGTAATTAACCCTTATGAAGTTTCGAACATTAGTGGAGAAGCTGACTAGGTCAAATAACAAATTGGGGGCAGATCTTATTACAACTCAACAGGATCTTAACATAGAGGTTGATCAGAGGTGCCATAATTATTTTGTTATGGAGGAATCATTGGCTATATTGGGACAAATGGATGAATTTATGACGGTAATGGAAACACATAATAAAACTTCTATTAAGGAAAAATTCCTGGTGGCGGCTCGCTGTAAAAATTTGGAAAGTTTACTAAATGAGGCGAGAGGAAAGATTGCAGAGCTCGTCATGCCTGACATGGGTAAGCTCGAGGCAAATGAGGTACATGAAAAATAAATGGCAGCAATGTTTACCTTTTTGTCTCTGAGTTTAAGAGACTTGAAAAAGAAATAAACACGATTCATGATAGCATGATCGCAAATGGTTTAAAATGCGAAATGCAGCTAGTGTGGACTGAAGATCTGAAGAGTATTATATCAAAAATTGACGTTCTTACTAAGAATAGATTTGATGAAGGAAGAAAAATTGTTGCTGTGAGGGCACCAGAACTGATGCGTCTGCAACCTTTGAAATGCAGGGAAAGTTCGCGTGATGATGCGCTGACTGAACTTTATGATTGAGGGGGCGTTGGTATTGATGTAAAAATGAATTACTTTTGTTATATCACTTAAAATAAAGTAGATAGAGTGTAAAGGCAATATTGTAGATAAATTTGTGTTGTCTAATAGTAGAACAAGTGAGTCGTGTGTATAATAGGTAGTTGTATCGATCTTTGATGAACCAATTGAGATCTAGAAGCATGTAATTTGTTAGCCAAATTTGGGGAAGCAATAATCGAACTGTTATGTATTTAGAAAGTCAAATTGTACGAACCAATAAGCGACCTGTAATGTATTAGAAGATCGAATAATTACCAACCTGTAATATAGTAGAAGATCGAATTGGATGAACCAATAACCGATCTGTAATGCAATAGTAGAATTGGCATGAACCCATTATTTATCTGCGATATAGTAAATGTGTTATGTATATATGGTAGATAAAAGATAGTAGATGAGTACTGCATGAGATAGTAGAATAGTACTAGAATGTAGGTGTAATGCCCCGGCATTTAATTTTTTTCAAGTATATATAACCTTATTTAAACTTATAGACTTAATTATCTATATGGGTTGGGGTTGGGTTATTATAGTAAAACTACTACCAAGTGCAAAAGATAATTCCTAATGTCTTTCCTTTCAAGAAGTAAAGGCCACGTGAGTTGGAGGAGGATGACTAGGGTTTTAGATTAAAGGCTACCTTTTCAAAAGAGGAGAATTCATCCCTAGCAAGAGAGCTACTAATACGTCCCCAAAAAAGAGAGAGGGGAGTAGAGAGAAGAGGATATAAACTTTATTGGCTACTCTCTACCACCCGACGAATTACATAAGAGAGAAATCAACGATACGACGATTGGCGAGAAGGAAACGAGATGGAATCTTCGGCATGTCAAGAAGTTTTGCCAGTAAAATTTGTGGTGTGCTCCGCCTTTATTTTATGAGGCAAGTGCACTATCCTTACTTTACAACCATGATTAGATTAAGGTTTATAACAATGATTATTAGTCGGGTTATACAAGTATCTTATGATTGCTTAAACAAGAGTTATTTAACAGAGAATTGGATTTAGTTAAATCATATGCTATAAAAAGAAACCGTAGCTTATTTACCCTTCATATCTAACACTGAGTAGTACAAAATGAGTGATATTGTCCCATATTAATTCTAGTGTATGTATAATATTTAATGGGGTTACTAGGACCAGTTGCTAGTATGGGAAGTTAAGTACAGTAGACATTTAAAAGAGAAAGGGCACACATACCTATTTAAGGGTTTACCTTTTATATGATACATTAAAATATTAATGCATTAATGTGCTAACCATGTTATTGTTAGTAGTGTAGGTTGTGTGTAGCTACACTAGAGTATTAATTCTAGTATTGTATTCAATAAGATATTCACATACTTTCTTGGAAAGAGTTACTGAATATTGTTTTGAGAAATTCTCCTCGGTAAACCTCTTTACTACGTGTGGTTAGGACTTTCCATAATCGTGTAGAGATACTTGATTTGTCGTTGTACAAATAGAGCCACATTAAATACATATGCATGATGCTACCAAGATTTTATTTAGATAGGTGAGTATGTAGGAGAGATAAGAAAAATATATCTAGAGTAACGTGTACAACGGGTTTATTGGTCAGGTCTACGGTAAATCTTGACATTTTCATGGGTTTTAATCCCTAAAAGAGTTTGGTCAGGTCATAGGAATAATAGAGTCCGTGACATTTCTATGGGTTTTAATCCCTAAAAGAATATTGGTCAGGTCATTGATTTAAACCGTAGGCATCTCCTTGGGTCATATCCCTAAAAGAGTTTGGTCAGGTCCTTGGATTTTGTGGAACCTTGGGCATTTCCAAGGGCTTTAGGCCCTAAAAGAGATGTTAATCCGAATGAATTTTGGATTACTTTTCGTGCAGAGGACGAAAAATTTCTAGAGTACGATTCAGCTATATGGGCAAACCCCTGTATATAGTTCACTGATAAGGATTTTTATGCATTTAGTTATTGTCCTAAACATCGATGAACGATGTAGTTATAAGTCACTTTAGTCACTAGGACTAGATTAGTTATACATCATACTACACTTGATTGATATTAGATAATAATTTATATATATACCTTATATGTTATTGTCTTCGCCGATATACCTTATATGATATGGTGGATTTTAAGGATTGTGTACTTGCTTAGTTGTGGCTTGCTAACGTCTTGCGCGATATTTTTCAGGACCAGGTCATTAGCAGAGTGTTCAGGTCAACTAGGGGTAGCAGTTGGGAGCGCGCTACGACATTCTTTTAGTTTGTGTTTCGTTGATGTGAGATTCTATTTAATTTCTTTGGTTGTAACCATGTTCATGGCAGACTTTTAGAACATGTTGGTTTGATGTTTATTTAGATTGATATTTTTGCTGCGTACATTTTGTGTAAGTGTAGTTATGTTAATTCGTTTAATTACTACACCGTTGGGGTTATCCGTTTGGAGATGCCCGACCTGTTCACGACCTTGAGATGCATATTCTAATAAGTCTCAGATTATAAGTTTTGAGGCGTGACAGTAGGTCAGTCAAACACAAGTATTTTATTAATGCAAGAGCGACGTACAAAAAAAGTAAGAGATAGTATAATGTAAACTGTGAGAGATAGTAGAGCAATAATGTATAAGATAGTAGAATAGTACTGGAATGTAGGTCGGTCAAACACAAGTATTTCATTAATGTAAGATCGGCGTAGAAAACAAGTAAGAAATAGTAGAATATAAACTATGAGAGATGGTTATCTGTGATACAACTTCAAACTCTTTGTATTCCAAGGATTGGGGACTCTATCTTCATCGAATGTAATGATGTCATAAGAGCCGAGGCCACTTTTGCCGATAACAATAAAAGGTCCTTCCCAATTTTCTGCGAGTTTCCCTGCATTTAGTTCCTTTCTGTGTTTTGGGATCTCTTGTAGGACAAGATCTTTAATATCAAACTCTCTATGATAAAAACCTTTGTTGTATGACTTTGCTAAAGCCTGATGGTATCTTCCCAAGTTCATGACTGCCCTGTTTCTTATTTCATCGATCCAGTTCATGTTACACGCCAACTGGAACTCGTTTTCTTTATCTGTTATGGTATTATCACGTAGTAGGTGGTGATATTGAGTGGGGATAATTGCTTCGATACTGATAAGCTACCAAGAACAGTATACATCCAGTCGACACTCGAGGTGTTGTTTGGCATGCCCATAACATATATGGTAACTCTTGCACCCAATTACCTTTCTTCTCTGTTAAGTATTTTTTTATTCTGTCGACTATAGTACGATTGGTGATTTTTGCCTGACCATTTCCTTGCGAGTAATACGGATTTGAAGGAGAATGGATGATGTTATGCTGATTAAGGAAGTTGACGACCTTTGAACCAACAAACTGTGGTCAATTATCTATTATGATGAGGTAGGGGCAACCAAACTGTATAATAATGTTTTCCCATATGAACTTGATGACGCAGTCCTCACGTGTTCGACTCAAAGGGACTGCTTCAACCCACTTGGTGAAGTAGTCCATTACTACTAAGAGGTGTTTCCTTTTCCCTGGTGCAGTGGGAAATTATCCTACGAGATCGAGGGCCCATCTTTTGAATGGCCAGACAACTTTTCTAAAATTGAGTTTTAAAGTTGGAGTTCAAATTTTGGGTCCATGTCGTTGGCAGGCATCACAATTGTTTGTATATTTGATGGCTTGAGCTTTTATTATAGGCCAAAAGACTCCTTGAGTAATAGCTCAGTTTGCTAAGGACCGTCCTGCCGCATGGGATCCGCAAGTACCTTCGTGTAAATCGTGCAGGAAGTCTTGGGCTTCTTTATTTGATAAAAATTCGAGATAGGGCCCGGTAACTGACCTTTTGTAAAGGAGATTATTGACAACGATGTATTATTTAGTATTGTCTATCAATCGCCTTCTTTCGTTAATATCTTCGGGGAGTTTGCCACTAAATGTATTTTTTAGTCCGATATATGCGAGGAAAGATCAACTTCAATCGTTTTCGAACTCTTTGTCACCCCCAGTATAATTGGCATTTGAGCATATGATGTTAATATTGGGGGTAGATACTACTTCGATCTTTATATATCGGGCTTCCGTTCCGTGGACTCCAGCAAGATAAGCAAGGGAGTCAGAATGTTTATTTTCTTGATGAAGTAAGTGTTCGATTGTAGCCTTTTTAAATTTGCTCATTCTGTCGGCTACTGCTGCTACGTAATTTATCATCTTTCTATTTTTCTGATATTTGTCTGTATAATGGTTCACGATCAATAAATAATTTGTATAAACAGATAATTCGGGTACACCATATGATCCAGGAGGATCTAGGGAAAATTGAGATATTACCAAAGTCATTCAAACGAGGTTGAGAGTCGTTCGAACGACCCAATTCTACCTCTTTGAAATTTAGCCCAGGAAACCCAAGTCGTTTGAACGACTCCCTATTTTGTTCGAACGACTTTGGCAGTGTTTATAATTTTTAGGCATTGTTTTGCCTTGAGATTCGTTCTTTTATTATTTTGAGTTATCAAGTATATAAAAGGAACTTAGGCTTTTTTTTTTGCTATGTTAAATCTAGAAAGAGTTTTGAGGAAGAAGCCTAGGATTTTAGAGTTTTTCATTGTAATTACTTCGTTTTAAGTAATTGAATCTCTTATTATTCCAAACCAATTGGTATTCTTCGTATTTTTCTACTAACTAGAGCTTCTCTATCGTATTGTGGATTAAGTGGTATCAATTTTCCAGTTGCGATTCTCAGGGGGTTGATTGTGGTGTATGGTCTCTACACGTGACCATTTCAAGCAAACAAAGGAGAAACTAGTGAGTCCGTTGAAGATTCATCACAAACTTAATTCGAAAAAGAAGGACAATTTGGAGATAAACGAGTCCAACGATCGACTCATGATTTTGGAAATGACAGTTTCCAAACTAACTTCTATTGTAGGGGAGTTGGTAGAACAATTACGTCTTATGAACCTCGCAAAGGCTTCTACTTTGGCGACACGGGGAGGCCGCAGTCATCGACGAGGCCGCTCGAGGAGAAAAGGGGTTATGGAGGTGGATGAAGACATCGATAATGCAGAGATAGATAGTGATTCTAGTGATGCTGATTCCGTCAAGGAGTGCCCAGGTTTTGGAAGTCAATGAATCTTATGCATAATCTTCATATTGGCTTTAAGATTGAGATTTTGGTATTCGATAGTTCTGTCGATGCCGAGAAATTAGATAATTGGTTAGATAGGTTAGAGACTTATTTTTCCATTGATGAATATTCCAATACTCAAAAAATTTGCTTCTCTACTTTGAAATTCACAAGTCACTAACTAACGTGGTGGAAATCCTATCGGAAACGACATGATGTTGAAAGTCTAAGTGGGAAGAAATTCAAGGTTTTGGTGAGGAAGCAATTTTATCCAATTGGGTATAAAAGAGCGATGGTACAAATGACATAATTTATACCTAAGGTTTGTGCAATTCGTACAACAATTCACTACGGAGTTTCATAACCAAGCGTTGGTTTTGGATATTAACGTGGATGAGTACGAGGTGTTCATGAAGTATACTGGGGGCTTGTCAGAGTCCATTAGAAGAGAATTAAGGCTCTTCAATGTGAAAAATATCGAGGACACTACTGTTAAAAAAATTGCCATTTAAGGCAAGTACTTGAAGAGGGACAAGAAATACGATAAAAGCAAGTTGGGGTATAAGGCTAATTGGAAGTTTGATCAGAAAGGGGAGTCCAAAGGAGAGGGGTCTTCATCCAAGGGGACTATCTGTAGTCATTATAAGGCTAATGGGCATAATTCAAATAGATGTTGGGAACTTTACCCGGAGTTTCGGCCCAAGGAGGAGAAAGGGCTAGAAAGAGAAATGTGCACTAGCCGCAGCGATTGTGGATCTCTCAGATTTAGATAAGCCAAATCCTAAGCTTACTCTAATGTTTAAGCAACCTCTAGCTATCGACGAGGCGAGTCTGGAAGAGCTTTTCTATGTCAGCATTTAAGTAAAGCAGAGCTTAGTCGAGGCCATCATTGATCTAGGTGGTCAAAAGAATTTAATTTATGAGGCGGTGGTGAAGAAGATGGGTTTGGCTACTGTGGCTTACCCTAAGCCGTATGGCTTAGGTTGGATTCAGAAAAATGTGGAGTTGAAGATCACTAAGCAGTGTGCGTTCAAATTTACGATTACTGAGAAGTTTATTGATGAAGTGACATGTGAGGTAGTTCCGCTGGAAGTGTGCCAAGTCATCTTGGGTAACCCTTATCTTTGGGACCGAGATGCAATCCTTTATCGTCGAGCTCGAAAATATCGTCTGGTGAAGGATGGGACTGAGTTTCATATTAATACGTGTAAGGAACATATAGCTACCAGTAATTTAGTTACGGTGACTCGGGCAAAGAGATTGGTTAATCCGAGCGGCAAATTTATATTGTTCTTGGTACGACCGGTTCAAGAGGGTCTGTCGGCTACGATATTGTCTACTTTGGCAATGTCTCATAAGCAATAAACCGATATGGGGGAGTTGTAAGAGGAGTATGAGGACTTGTTTATGAGCATAGAAGGGATGCCGCATAAGAGGGATGTGGAGCATAATATCACCTTGGTGAATGGTGAGCCACTACCTAATATTAGGTTATATCGAACATCTGTTACAGAGTCTGATGAGATCAAGAAAAAGGTATATGAACTTCTGGAGCAATGAGTTATTAATCTTAGTTACTCACTGGTATTACTGGTACGGAAGAAGGATGGGTCTTAGAGGATGTGTGTGGATTATCGGGCGTTAAACAAGATCACGGTGAAGAATCGTTATCTGCTTCCATGGATTGACAAGCTTTTGGATGAGTTGCAGATGGCTCGGTTTTTCACCAAGTTGGATCTTAAGTCGGGTTACCATCAAGTTAAAATCTGGGAAGAAGATACTTGGAAGACAGCGTTTAAGACCAAACAGATCAAACAGCGTTTAAGACCAAGTTGGGGGCAATCCTTTTACAAAATGGGAAGCCGGTTACTTACCATTCTGAGATGTTTACAGGAGCAATACGCAACTATCCTACCTACGATAAGGATTTCTACGCGTTATATTAATCAGTAAAATACTGGCGGAGTTACTTATTGGGGAAGGAGGTTGTGGTACATTTTGATCACAAACCATTACAGTTCTTATTTACACAGTCCAAGCTTCAGCAAGCTCACCATATGAAGTGGATATCGTACCTTCAACAGTTTACCTTATTGATCAAGTATAAGAAAAAAGTGGACAACAAGATGGCTGATATGTTATCTCGACCCCCATTACCAACTATTTCCATTTTATTGGTAGCTATATAGATCTAGCCTATTGTTCCTTCTGAGTACGTCTCAGGGTATGATGACAACAATGAACTCAGTGTGATTCACAAGAAGTTGCTACAAGGCAAGACATGCGAGTATGTTCTGAAGGATGGTTTGATTTACAGGGGTAGTCTATTATGTATTCCTGAGGGTGGAGACCGTTTGCAGTGGATTTGAAAGGCACATTATTCCTGGGTGGCAGGTCATTTCGGGGTTGAGAAGACTCTATTTAATTTGCGGCATTATGTCTATTGGCCAAAGATGCGGGTGGATGTTGCTCGTGTGGTTCATGGTTACGTGTTATGTAATACATCGAAGCCTTCTAATAGGAAGATAGGACTGCACTTGCCATTGCCAGTTCCCAGTCGACCTTGGGAGATTATTTCGATAGATTTTATAGGTAGTTTTCCCATGACCAGGTGTAAGAATGACTATTTGTTTGTGGTGGTAGATCGATTCAGCAAGATGATTATTCTTATTCCATGCCAGAAAATGGCCATAGGGGAAGGAGCAGCGCGATTATTTTTTAGAGACGTCTGGAGGAATTTCGGGCTCCCTTTTTTTATTATTTTTGATAGGGATAGCCGCTTTTTGGGGCATTTCTGAAGATCGTTATGGGGGATGAGGGATACTAAGTTGAAGAGAAGTACCATTTTTCATCCACATATTGACGGGCAAACAGAGGTAGTTAATCGCACTTTGGTACATTTATTATTGGAATTTCATTATAAGCATCCTAAGACTTGGATTGAGAGTTTACCATATCTTCATTTTGCGTTCAACCGGGCAATTCATGGTTCCACTTTGAAGTCTCCTTTTGAAGTATGTTTGAGGTACTTGCCGCAAAGCCCTTTTGATTTGGCATTTAGTCTTGGCGACAAGATGGTGTCAGGGAAGGAGGAAGAAGAGCAAGTTAATGCTCAGTGCTTCATTGAGAAGATAAACAAGGTCCATGAGGCAGTTGAAGCTCAGTTGAGGAAGACTCAAGCAAAGTATAAGGCTCGCCATGACAAACATCGGGTTTAGTATACTTTTCAAGAGGGCGACCTTGTTTGGCTGCATTTGAGTAAGAAACGGCTTAAGGGGGAAGGTAAGAAGCTCAAACCTATACGTTATGGTATATTTTTTATACTCAAGAAGATTAGTGACAATGCATTCCAGTTGGATTTGCCACCTTTCATGAAGATGTATTCGGTGATTAATACTAAGCATTTGAAGTTGTTTGAGCCATCTCGTCTAGATGAAGACATTATAATCGACACTCGCCTATCGTCAGTTGATGACTTATAGATGGAAAGAAAAAATCCATTGTAGGAGGATGGTATTTTAGAGAGGAAGGTTCAAACTACATGATGGGGTGGTATTGAATCGTTCTGAGTTGGGAAGAAAGGTCAGCTACCGAGTAAGTCAAAGTGGTATAGCAGAGAATTGGGCATCGCCGCGTTCCCACATCTCCAACTCTAGCTTAAGTAGAAGCTCATGCTCCTAAAGGGGGAAGCCATGATCCAGGAGGATCTAGAGAAAATTGGGATATTACCAAAGTCGTTCGAACGAGGTTGAGAGTCGTTCGAACGAGGTTGAGAGTCGTTTGAGAGTCGTTCGAACGACCCAATTCTACCTCTCTGGAATTTGGCCCAGGAAACCCAAGTCATTCGAACGACTCCATATTTTGTTAGAACAACCTTTTACATGCTCTTTGGAATTTGGCCCATAAACATATTTATGTTCGAACGAGTTGTCAACTTTCTAAGGTTTTAGACCAATTAGGCATAAAGTCGTTTGAACAACTCCCTATTTCGTTCAAACGACTTTGGTGGTGTTTATGAATTTTAGGCGTTGTTTTGCCTTGAGATTAGTTCTTTTATTATTTCAAGTTCCCTAGTATATAAATAGAACTTAGGTTATTTCTTTTGGCTATGTTAGATCTAGAAAAAGTTCTGAGGAAGAAGCCTAGGGTTTTAGAGTTTTTCATTATAATTACTTCATTTTAAGTAATCGAATCTCTTATTTTTCTAAACCAATTGGTGTTCTTTGTACTTTTCTACTAACTAGAGCTTCTCTATCGTATTGTGGATTACCGTATCTAGTCCGTAGATTAGTGTCTCATACTCAATTTCATTATTGGTAGCCTTGAAGTTGAGCCAGATTGATTTCTTAATTTTATCATTGGAAGGTGTGATAAGAACTATCCTGATGCCTGACCCAGCTGGTCCGGCAGAACCGTCAACTAAAAGGTGTCAACCTTTTTTGGATATCTAATCTGATTGTTCTTTGAGCTGCTCTTTGTTTATGTCGGTACTATCCTCTTCCCAATCAGGGTCATCTACGGGAAAATCTATGAAGAAATCTACTACTGTTTGCCCTTTTTTGGAATGTCAAGGTTCAAAACGTATATCGTGCTCGCCAAGAGTAACCGACCATTACTGGAATCGTCTGGATTTCTCTCATTTGGAAAGAACTTCACTCAAGGGATAATTTGTCATTACTCAAACTGAATGAGCTTAGAAATATTGTTTTAACTTCTGCGATGTATAGACGAGAGTTATGAACAAATTTTCAATCTTAGTGTACCGTGTTTCTACTAGAGTAAAAGTTTTACTGATTAAGTAGACAAGTTTTTCTATCTTGTCGTCAAGTCGGATGAGAATAGAGCTGAGTGAGTTATCAGTAACTACAAGGTATATCATTAGTTCTTCTCTACCCGTGGGGATACTTATTACGGGTGGTTTCCCCAAGTAACATTTTAGTTCCTGAAATGTTACTTCACATTCTGTGGTCTACTCAATCAATAAATCTTTTGAGTTTTGTCTTTCTCTGTTCCTTCTCGCAGAAGATCAAATAGCCATCTACACCAATCTGAAGACTTGGAAACAAAACAATTTATTGCTACTATTTTTGCCAGCTATCTTTTGGACGTCTTTCTTTATCTTTGGTGAAGGCATGAATAATAAGGTATGGATACGATCTGGGTCAGCTTCCATACCTTACTTGCTAATCAAATGTCCCAAGAATTTTCCTGATTGGACTCCGAATTAGTATTTGTCAGGATTTAGTCTCATTTTGTATGATCGAAGAATTTCAACGGTTGTGTATAAATCTGCGAGATGGTTTTCCTTCTTGAGACTTTTATACGGCATATCATCAATGTAAACTTCTATCATTTTTCCGAGATGGTATTTGAACATCTGAGTCATTAGTCTTTGGTAAGTGGCTCTGGCATTTTTGAGGCTTAAAGGCATTACTTTATAGTAATATAATCCATGTTCTGTGATAAAAGCTATTTTTTCTTGATCTTCAGGCAAAATGGGTATCTGATTGTACCCTGATACGGTATCTATCATAGACAAGAGTTCATGTCCCGCAGTTGAATCGAGCAGATGGTTGATGATAGGAAGGGGAAAACTATCTTTCAGAGTATGCTTATTTAAGTCTATAAAATCCACGCATACTCTGATTTTACCATTTTTCTTCGGGACTGCTACGATGTTCGAGATCCATTCGGGGTATTTGGCTTTTTAAATAAAACCAACTTCAATGAGTTTATCCATCTCTTTGTTGACTTCCTCTCGTAATCTCGATGTTAATGTCCTCTATTTCTGTTTGACCGCCTCGGCCTTATCTTTTAAGCTAAGCTTGTGGCAAGCCAAAGTTGGATCGATACCTGGCATTTCATGGAATGTCCATACAAACACGTCACTATTATCTATTAGAAACTGGATAAGAGTGTTTCGTTCTATTGTGGGCAAAAGAGTCTCAATGTAGGTATCCCGCTTGTCTCCACTGATTTTAACGTATTATGTGGTTCTCTATAATATTCTCTGTAGTGTTCTGTAATTGTTATGCGACGTGTTTTTCCGGTGGCTGGTTACAGTATTTTTGCAAGCGCGAACTAGCTTCTGATTGCTTTTGATTTTATAGAAACTTCCCTTCCAATCGAACCGTAATGCCAGATGATAGGTTGATGAGACGGCTCTCATGTTGTGTAGCCAGCAGCATCCCATTATTCCCAAATAACGAGATTTTGCATTTATGACATAAAATACAATGTCAAATGTTGTCGGTCCTACAGTGATAGGAAGTATGATCTTTCCTACGCATTTTTCTTTCGAGCCGTTGAAACTACTGACATCAATGTCACTAGGCTCAACTTTCTCAGCCAGTCCCATCTGATCAATTGTACTTTGAAAGATTAGCTCGATACTACTGCCAGTATCTACTATCATTATGTGCAGGATGATATTTTTCATTTTTAACATGATCATGAGTGCGCCACGATGAGGAAAGTTGACATGGCGAATGTTACAATTCTCAAAGGAGATCCCTGTTCGTTGTGAACTGGATACTGGGAGTAATCTATCTTCTTTATCGACCATGGCTAAATCGTGGCATGGTCGAGACATCGTCTTTTGAACCTGACCGATTTGTTGATCATATGAGTCTCTATAAAATAGATGAGGGATATGTGCTACAAATTCTTTTCCTCGGTCCCTCCTTCTATTTGTACGATCTCAGTATTTTTTTTTTAAAAGTATACGATCTTAGTGTTAATCTTGTAGCTCCCATTTTTTTAACTTTCTATGTCTACGATGTACTCGTGCATTCTTCCGTCCGTAAAAATGTACTCTAAAAGTCTTTGTAACACTAAGCAATGTTTTGTGTCGTGGTGTCAGACTTTGTGGTGTATGCAATATGGTTTTCTTTTAATGGGCTATTGATATTGGGCATTGCAGAAGAATTTATCCTTCTGAAGCATGGGATACAGGTTGGCTATAGTAGCCATTAGTTTAGGAAGACATGGCTTCGGTAAGTTACGACCCCTCTAAGGCCTATCTTTATTAGATTTAAACTATTTTATGTCTCCTCCGTAAACTATAGTACAATTAAAATCTCGTTCAGTGGATTGATCTTTTACTGTCAGAATTGACTTCTAGGGCTTCTATCTTTCGGTTAGCATCCGTTTGAGATCGATATAGCCATTTGCCTTTTCGATCATGTCTTCCAGGGTTACAAGTTTATTGAGAATTAGGTATTCTTTCGCTCTTCCAACTACGAGCAAGGGAACATAAAAGCCAAAATAGTAATCTTCTGGTCAAGTCGATCTACTTTTCTAGCCAACTCCAAAAATTTCTTAGTGAACGATTCGAGCTTCTCTCTTGGCATTTGTTTAAGGCTAAACAAATAATATAGATTTTCCTCTTTTTCTATGTTGTGCGAGTAGTTCTTGACAAAAAGTTCTCACCACTGTTTGAATGTATGAATGGACCATTCTTACAGCGAGTGGAACCATCACAATGGTTTGCCCTAGAGACTGGTAGGAAAGAGACGGTATAAAATGTGATTCGATGCAGAGTACAAGCCTAAAATGCCCTAGAATTCTTGGACATGTTCTACGGGATCTGTTCCTCTGTACTTTTAGATTTTTGAGGCATGAAAAGCGGTGAGAACCTCGCTGTCTAATAGATCTTAAGCTATCAGGATCTTCTATAGTCTGTTGTATATGCCTTCGGCAGTTTGAATCTGGGCTTCAAATAATTCTTTCATGTACTTTTTGACATGCTCCTAGGTCACGAACTAACGACCTGTGATGATCTGACATGGGATGTGCCCTTCTCGAAGAATGTGTTCGCCACTTCCTTTACTTTATCGTTCACGTACAGGAATGCGAACTCTTCCATGGGGTGGGTCATTTACTTGCCTGACTTCGACGGGAACGTCATCAACTTCTTATCGAGCTCCTGGTATCTGTATGAGCTCGGCCCCCAGTTGATTATGATCGGATCGAGCATCAATTCCCTAGTTGTTACCTCGAGGTCCCAGTCTGTCTCAAATAAAACTTTTGAGGTGGCTGGCAGCGCATCTTTATTCTTTTGAGTTGTCATATGTTATCCCTATAGAACTTCTAACTCGTCTCTTACATCTGCCAGCTGTTATTTCAGAACGGCCCTCATTCTGTCTCAAAGCTTAAAATGGCCCATAATTCTGCTAATGAGGCGCTTCCTTCTACTGGGCCAACTGGGGTTTTCTGTTATGGAAGTTGCATTCTGTGAAGAGAGTAAGTATTAGTTATATCTGAAAACTGTGGCTAACTGCTTCATTCCCACATACGGCGCCAAATATAAGAACCTAATTACATATATCAAACTTAGTCTCTCACACCAAAGATAATCAGAGCATTATCAAGTAACTACTAACACAAGCTTTAACGTGGAAAACCTTTAAATAAGTTAAAAACCATGACCACTAGCTATTACAAAGATCGCTCTAAATAGTTTTGTGTAGTGTTTCTGGATAGAATTCTTTATCCTCAATCTGTAGTTCTATGATCCATTTTTAGGTCTTATAATATGACTGTTTGACGACCATTACTATTCTTAATGATGAACATTACCATATGAAATTGATGAGTCTTTGAACTGATTACGTAACGGTCTGATCCTTCTATTTTGTAACGGCTTCATTAATGATAGAGTGCTTGTTAAATTAAGTTGTTGATGTAGAGGTTGAGAATGAGAAGTAAACTCTTCTTTGTAGTTGTTTTGTACTGTGCCATGTAATCGTATGTTGATGAGGTCGAGTAAATGTATGATGGTCAAAGATGAGGCTTGAGTTTGAGATTTGTAATAGGCCATTACAAAATCAGTGGAGATTTGTGAGATATGGTGAATACATGAAACAACGAAAAATTATTGGTAATATGGTCAATCGCACCACTATCTATTATCTAACAAGTTTAGGGGTAGAATAGAGAAGTGAAGCATAGGCTCTTACCAACAAGATAGGCTGTGAGTTACCTAAATTGATCATAGATAATGATTGATGGTATTGATCTAGAGTGAATTGTGGGAGAACTATTCCAACAGAGGGATTGATTGTGGAACTCTGAGCGATAGTGGCATTATACGCTGAGTTAGGATGAGGCCGAGATGCACCTTTAGGGTATCCAACTAGACGATAACACTGTACACGTGTACTAGACGATAACATTGTGCACGTGTATGACCCAACTTCTTGCGTTGTGGTTCCCGAGTGTCAGATTGGGTCATAACAGTTGATCCATGACGTTGGACAATTAGTGCAATGATCTCACTCGTGGCGTGAGAGATGTACAATTCCCGTTATTTTTCTTATTGTGAAACCAAAGAGTATGCCCTTAACACTGAGGGTAGCGGAGCAAGGATTAATATTTGGCTGCGGATATTCATTTTTTTGGTAGGAAGCAAGCGGTTTAGACGATTCACATGAACATTTAGTAATGGGCATATGAGATATTAGCTCATCCCAATATTGCTTGAGTTTTATATAGTACAGAGATACAAATGTTGCTCTTGAACATGATTTGTGATAAGCCGCCTGAGTTGAAAGATACGAGGTATATTGGTCTGCGAAAAATGGTGACAAAGTTCGGTCCAAACCTCTTTGGCGGTGTTAGCAAAAGACACGCTATCAACTATCTCCCATTCGACCGCATTCATTAATCAAGAAAACACCATGTTATTGCATCTATCCCATAAGGGAAACGAGGAAAAAGAGTCCTCTAGTTGTTTAAGACTTCCATTGACGAAGCCAAACTTATTTTTGGTAGTCAAGGCCGTACGCATGGCTAGACTCCAAGTAAGGTAGTTATCACCTTTAAGAGTATGGGAGACCAAGATGTATCTAGGGTTATCTGAGTGGTGGAGGAAAAAGGGGTTGTTGAGTGAGTTTTCATTCTCTGGAGTGGTGTTGGTGACGGGAGTTTCTTGGTCATTTGCCATTACGGTTGGGTTGAGTTCACAGTAGAGGTAAAGAGCAAGGTGGGGAGCGGATCTCAGAGTCGCTCTAATACCATAATAAATTAAGAGAGAGACTTAATAGAGAGAAAACTCTTGTTTATTTATACCTCTTTTATATCCAGGTATTTATATAGAGTGTTGTAACTAATGTCCCTCTGATATAGGGATTTACATAATAATAGTAAAAGTTATTGCATAACAATAGAAAAAGTGATAAAGACTTCATAATTGTAGGGAGTTAGGAAGTCAGTTAGCTCCATATCTTCTCTATCATTGTTTACCTGTGGAAGGAAGCAAGACATGTAAAATATGCAGTTTGCATAAAATTATGCGACTAATAGACAGTTGTATGAGTACAGGTATTGTCGACCACTGCATTGGTCGATAAAAACTATCCCACATACTTTATTAGATATTATCGATGCCTACATTTATCGACAATACTATATAGGTAGTTGAACTAGATTTAGCATTGGTCGACAAAAATTATTCCACACCTAATATTGTAACTTGTTATTGTTAGCAGGGGCATAAATCGACAATTTTGTGTAGTGTAGTTGAACTAAATTTACCAAGGGGAGTCATCTCAGTTTTACAAGTACTGAACAATCCCTTTAACAAGGGGGGACAAGTCATACACATAACGAAGAAGTCTTTATTGGACAGTGTAATCACTTTAGTTGCATATTCTACAAAAAAAGGAAGGAAAAACAAATGCGATAAAAATTACACGGGAAATTTTTAAAAAAAATGTTTTCACATGCACCAATAAAATTGAATTTCAAAGCATAACTAAATTGAAAATTCTTCATCACAATGGTACTTAGAAATAGAGGGAGAAAAAACAACCATACCTAAATAACAAAATTGATCAACAAAAGCTTTGATTTTCCCTTTAATTTGATGAATAAACAACAGTGAAAGAGATAACCATAGATGAAACCCCAACAGCGATAACACCTTCGTACAGACCTCAACCAAACTTTAGCGCTAATGTTTACTAAAACCCCAACCACTAGTAATTGTAGAATGTAGAGGGGAACTCAAAAAACCCTAATTTGGGAATGGGTGAGGAACACAAAAAACCCATAATTTGGAGATACAATCTATCAGACCTAACCTAATTTGAGAAAATCGCAGTCCAAAACCCTTAGTTCGTCTGTAATGGTAGAGAAAGAGAAAGAAAGAGGAGAGAGAGAGAGAGTGACAAACACGACTGGATAAAATATTTTGGGGACAATTTGAAATTTTCTTTTGATAGAGGGAAATAGACATGTCAGGCGAAGAGAGATATGAGAGAGAAAAAGAGTTTGCCAACTCATTTGCACACCTAATATCAGATTTTCCACCTCATTTGCTATATAGGAACTGCCCAATTTTAAGAGCCACTCATCTATAGAGATGAGTGGTTCCTATTGAGGGATACTTGTGTGTCCCTTTTGTAAGAGCATCCACAACAGTTAAGAGGGTGGATTGGATGAATTTGAAGGTGAATCCAATCCACCTCAATCTAGCCCATAGCAGTTTGAAATCCACCCCAAGGTGAATTCACCCCAGCGCAGTTCTGAACCGCGCGCTTGAAATGGACGTCCAAGATGAGTCCACGTGTTTCAATCTGAGCCATCAAAATCCCAGCGCATTTCTAAACCGTGCGGCAAGCTTGGTTTATATATATACGCACAGTTCTGAAGTGCGCTTAATGGGAGTTGTTGGATGGGAGCCACGTGTTTTAATCTTAAATGTTATGTGTTGCCGCGCACTTCAGAACCGCGGTGTGAATTCACCCTCAATCCACCCTCAATCCACCCTCAAGGTGGAAAATCCACCCAAATTCACCAAACAATTCATCCCTTTTATTATATGGCTCGACTAATTCCCATAACTAAAAGAACACGACATTTCGCCAAACTTCACAGAATACACGATATTTCGGATATATAAAACCAAAAAACCCTTCTACGTGTGGCGTAATCCCAACACGCGCAAGGAGAAGGGGAGAGAGAGAGCGAGTAAGAACATCTCTCAACTCAAACCCTCTCAATCGATCATCTCCAATTGTTCGTTCAAGGTAATTAGGGTTTACGTCTTCGATTCAATTAGACTAATTTCTCTTCCAAATGCAGTAATCACTTTTAAATCAGTCTCTCAAATTACTAATTACATGATTCTATATTATGTAATTCGAACCAGGGATCTAGGGATTTGTAACAATGTCGGATCGATTGACGCGTATCGCTATTGTCAGCTCCGATAGATGCAAGCCCAAAAAATGTCGTCAGGAGTGTAAAAAGAGTTGCCCTGTTGTTAAAACTGGTATTCTTCGATACCCAATAGTTTGTTTTTGTTGAATTGTTTTGGTTTTGATTGGTAATTTTTAAGGTTTTTGTTTTTGTGATAAAGTTTGGATTCTTAAGATTTTCGGTTACCTATAGTGGTATGGTGATGAATTTGAATGGTTTTGTTTTCTTCGGAAAGTTGATTTCTTTGAGTTTGGGTTGTCAACGTTAGTGATACGGTTCTAAACTTAATTATTTAGGATTTGGAGCTGCTTTTGTCAAATACAGCGGTTACTGCTACCCACCCCAACAACGCTTTTGGCCAGAATTTTGATTTTTTCTGAATTGCAATAAGAAGCATGGCTGAAAGGGTTATTTGTGTAGGCAGCGGTAATTGCTGTGGATGGCAAAAGCAATCTCTTTTAGGATTAAGTTTGATTATTTATGTATTGAAAGTTTATATTACAAGACCATGTGGATGTATATCAGTATATACCCCCAAAATCCAAGTTACTGAAACTCTTTTCTATTTTTTTGATACACTTTGGAAGTTTATTACCAAAATTGATAGACTAGAAGTCTTGTAATTACTGTCCCAATTTTATTTACATCATCTTCAGTTTGAATTCTTAACTTTTGGCATATGCTGCTGAAGTTCGATGCTACTGACCTACGGCATGCTTTATTGGTTCACATCATTTGTGGGGTTTCAAAATTTTATGAGTTTTGGAAACCAATCGAAAAATAGAAACATACGCCTTTATTAGTAGGTAACAACGACACAGACACGAGTGTCGGTACGGGGTGTCTGACACGGCGACCTCAAAAAGAGCAAAAACGGGGATACGACTGTACACTTAGTATTTTGTTACTTTTATTATTTAATAAACCACAAGTCTCGAGGAGAGTGAACAACTGTTATTAAATAAAACCACAACTACTCCTAACCATAGCACACCAGCAAACTTCTAAAGACTTCTAAAGAATTAAGTAAAAACAATAAAGCTCTGTGTTTGCCCTAGTGGCGACTAGGGTTCACGGAAGCTCTATAATAACGCTTTCTTCCTCCAGAACTTTAAGTAAAGTGGAGAAGATATATAATTCAGATCTGAGGTAAGTAAGTTTTTTTCTCTCTTTTTTTTTGGGTCTTTGTGGAAGGCCGTGTCCAACCACGTGTCTGAATGCGTATTCGCGTCAGACATGTATGGACACGTTTTTTTTTGTTTGTGAGATCGGAGTGTCATTGTTGCGTAACTTTATTCTTATCAGTATTAGAGAGAAAGCAACCTAACTTTCTGTGAGAGGAATGAGTATGAAAGAGGAAAAAAAACATAAATTTCATGAACTAAAGAAACACAAAGGTCACTACAACTAATATTTTGTGGTGGTCAGAAAAAATTGAGTGTTGGCGGCTCTAACTAACATTTTAAACGAAAGAAATCGGCGAGTCACAGTAGATCCCCTACCAAAGTTTGGTACTTTCTAAATGGCTAAATTGAGAACTTCTAAATGGGCTAATATAGTAATATTTTGCAAGCAAAATATAAACCGTGGTTCTAGCTATTCAATAATTTCTGCCTTGAACTTTACTGTAGTTTTTAGCTTCTGTCACTGAGCTCGATACAAATATTCAGTATGGGTACCTGGGGTTTTCCTTACAAAATATAAGAGCCTGCTGCGGACGTTCTGTGTTTTTGCTCTCTACATTAGCAAACATCATTTTAAGAGAATGCTACAGGCGGTTTTCTTAGTTTTGGCTCTCTACATTAGCGAACATCATATTATAGAGAGTCTACTACTGATTTTGTGGTTCCGCATTGAATAGCAAATGGGACGAGTCAGTTAGTCGATGACAGGCATCGAATAGGAAATGCCATGAGTGAGTTAATCGATAACAGTGGGTCATTATACTCGTGAAAAGAAAATTACACCAATGGCTTGCATTCAAGACTGGAAAAGTAGAAATCATATATGTTAGCCAACTAGAGTGCAGAAGTAGGTAGTTCACTTCATCACTAGCTCTTTGTATCCTCCAACGGTTTGCTGCAGATATTTTCACAAATAGGCAAATTTTTGAGGGAAAGTTTTGAATCGCATAGTGAAAAATGGTAAAAAGTTGGAAAGAATTCAAATACTCTCTTAAAATGAGCTGACCCCAAATAGACCTTGTACAAATTTATTAATGGTTTATCATTGTCTCGTTGACGTATTTGAGTGCTATAAATCTGATAGAATGTCTTTTCGCTGCTGCACAAGTCCTTTTGTTTACTAGTTTTATTTGATTTTCTGTAGGTAAACTATGCATTGAAGTCTCTACAGCATCAAAGATTGCTTTCATCTCAGAGGAGCTTTGCATTGGATGTGGTATTTGTGTAAAGGTTTGTAAAATATTGCCTTTTTCTACATTAGTTCTCCAGATTATAGTTGGATATACGAGTACCCTAGAAATGTTTACTTGTCTCTGATGACGGCACTGTTGCGTCGGGCCAAGGTTATAACCCCATATTGGCTAAATTGAGGGAATCAGATGATGAGAAACCTTGGGAGCTTTGCTTTCTTGCATCTCCAGAGATGTTTAGCATTCTTTTCTAGTGCATCAGTCTGAGAGTTTATTCTTTGGTGCAGAAATGTCCATTTCAGGCCATTCAAATTATCAATTTGCCAAAAGATTTGGATAAAGATACGACTCACCGTTACGGCGTCAACACCTTCAAGCTGCACAGGTTAGCAAATAGTTTCAGGCTTCAATGCTCGAAGTATAATAAAAGTTGATTTTTTCCCCTTTGAATGGGAATCGCTAAAAGTTGTATTACAGGTTACCAGTTCCAAGACCTGGGCAAGTTCTTGGTTTAGTTGGAACAAATGGCATTGGAAAGTCGACTGCCCTTAAAGTGCTGGCTGGGAAACTGAAACCAAATTTGGGTCGTTTCAATGTAACTACATTGACTTGTGGATATTTTTATATTTCCAATAATTTCTTGGAGTATGCGTTTAGATAATAAATATGGATGTTTCTTTTTCAGAATCCTCCAGACTGGCAGGAAATTCTTACATATTTCCGAGGGTCTGAACTTCAAAACTATTTCACTCGTATTCTGGAAGACAATCTGAAGGTTCCCCCTCAATAAATTTAGCATTGCCTCTTACGTATTTATTTGGTTTGACTTTATAGTTCTAATGATGAACTTTTCATTTCTTCTTTTGTTTTGTTCTTGTTTTTTGGCAAAGATGCATGATTTTGGAGGTTTTCTGCGCAACTCATTATGTGATTAATAGTTTTTTTCTTACTCGTTATTTTCGGGAGTTTTGTGATAAGCCATCAATTGGAGAATTTTACTAGTTTATTCAGATAACTTTAAAAAAACAAAAAAAACAATCTTATCTAGCATTACCTTGTAGAATTTAGCCTCTATTTTCTTAGTTCTCTCTTAAAAGTTCAATTTGTATGTATAACAGGCTCTCATCAAGCCCCAGTATGTTGATCACATACCAAAAGCAGTTCATGGGAGTGTCGGGGAAGTTCTTGACCAAAAAGATGAAAGAGATATGAAGGAGACACTCTGTGAGGATCTTGAGCTGAATCAGGTTATAGAGAGAGAGGTGGATAAGTTATCAGGTGGAGAGTTGCAGAGATTTGCTATTGCTGTGGTTGCTATTCAACATGCAGATATTTATATGTTTGACGAGCCTTCCAGTTATTTGGATGTACGACAAAGGCTTAAAGCTGCCCAAGTCGTTCGATCTTTACTCCGGCCCAACAGGTCTTGTTTATTATATCATTGATTACAACTAATCCACCTTCTTATTACTTGTACTGAAAATCACACTTTCAATAAATCCATAACAATATTATATTTTTTTCTACAGTTACGTTATCGTTGTAGAACACGATCTTAGTGTCCTGGACTACTTGTCAGACTTCATTTGCTGCTTGTATGGGAAACCTGGAGCTTATGGAGTAGTAACCCTTCCTTTCTCTGTTAGAGAAGGAATCAATATCTTCTTGGCTGGATTTGTTCCTACAGAAAATCTGCGGTTCCGTGAAGAATCACTTACGTTCAAGGTGCTAATTTGAATTCTAATATTCTGGATTGAATTTTTTCTTTTTCATCTACTATGTTTTATGCACTCTTAACACTTGTGATTTTCCAGGTTGCGGAAACTCCACAAGAAAGTGCTGAAGAGATTGAGTCTTATGCAAGATATAAATACCCTTCTATGAGTAAAACTCAAGGAAATTTTAGACTTCGTGTGGCGGAGGGTGAATTTACGGATTCTCAGATTATTGTAATGCTTGGTGAGAATGGAACGGGGAAGACAACATTCATTCGCATGCTGGTAAGATTTTTTCTACCATATCTAGAAGTAGCTGTTACTCTAGAGGTCATATTGGACGTGGACATTTGTGAATTACTCAGAGTTAAGGGTTTGATCTTACTCTTTAAGTCCTTGACATGTTCCAATCAGATTAATTTGAACTTGCATTTGTTTCTCCTTTTAATATGTACGAAAACTACAGGCTGGTCTACTGAAGCCCGACGAAGTTGGGGAATCTGATGTGGAAATACCCGAATTCAATGTTTCTTACAAGCCCCAGAAAATCAGTCCGAAGTTTCAAAATTCTGTCAGGTACTTGCTACATCAAAAAATTCGTGACATGTGCATTCATCCTCAATTTGTGTCCGACGTCATGAAGCCTCTTCAGATTGAGCAATTAATGGATCAAGAAGTTGTTAATCTGTCTGGTGGAGAACTGCAAAGAGTTGCACTCTGCCTCTGTCTTGGGAAGGTATTTGTTAAGTATTTTTGCGTTATCGGCTATCAAAATTTTCAACATTATAACATTTCTTACATCAATACGTGATCACATTATGTCAATAGGGTAAACAATTTAATAACCATTGTGAAAAAGAACTATAAGAAAAGTAGGATGTGCAACTCCAATCATATCAGTGTCCTATGTAGCTACTAGATCCTTAAAACACCAGTTATGCTTGGAAATTTAGAGGCTGTCTACCCGTACTACTGCTTATTCCTCGCATAAATCTGCTTTAAGATTTTGTTTTTCCTGTTTGAAGTCTATCTTTCTGTTGTTTCATCTCTTTCCATCAATCTTTCGCATATAATTTCTGCCCCCCCCCCCCCCCCCACCTAAGAATGTCTTTGATTCCTTATGGAAAACTGCACATAGCCACGTCTGTAGTAGGTAAAGGACTCCTTCTCACAAGGGCCACCCGCCAATCAAAATGACACAAGAAATATTCATTTCAAACCTTACGGTACTATAGGGATCAACTGTAGGGAGATGTGCACTCACGTTGCCGGTGAACACGTGCAATTCAAACCTTTTAATTTGTAAAAAATCAAAAGGGCGATTAATGCTAACATAGAATATAAAATAATATCTAAGGTAGCTGTGCTATGACGTAGGCATCAAATACGTGATGAACCTGTGCTATGACGTAGACATCAAATACGTGACGAACCTGTGCTATAGTTTATATATCTTAAACTCACAAAACAAAACAGAACAAAAACTATGGAAAGCTACCAGATATTTATATTTATTAGTGTGAACGTCCTTAAAAGATCGCCTGGAAGAATCTTTGTTCACACCCCTGTCACCACTATTCAAGTACTAAGTAACTGGGGCAGGTTACACATATATTGTGACAGATGTAGAAGGTTCTACATAAGCTGTAAACAAGGTAGTCAAATGCGAAAAATGTGATTGAAAATGCGACTAATGTGATTTAAACGATTGGGGATCACATTGTATCTCCGTCGTAGCCCCTAAAATGCGATTGGTAGCAACTGCATATACCATATTTTGGATATAATTTCATCATTTTCTAATGCAGCACATTGCTGAAACACAATAGAAAGCACAAGAGCGAATACATGACACTAATCCACAATACGAAGAGAGAAACCCTAGTTAGTTGAAAAGTATGAAGAACGCCAAAATTGGTTGGGAAAACTCTCTTCAAAGAGCTTCAATTGCTTAAAAACGAAGTAAATTACAAGGAATTACTCTAAACCCTAAGCTTCTTCCTCATAAGTAAAATTGAATTAACATAGATCTAGAAAAATAACCTAAGTCCCCTTTATATACTAGGGAACTAAAAATACCAAATAGCACGGATCTCGAGGCAAAACTACGGCTCAAAATAACAACCTACGCTAAAGTCGTTCGAACGGCATCCAAACTCGTTCGAACGACTTTACGCCTAATTGGTCTAAAACCCTAGAAAGTTGACAACTCGTGTGAACGAAAATTTGTCTATGGGTCAAATTCCATAGAGCATGAAAAGAGTCGTCGTTCGAATGACTCTCAACCTCGTTCGAACGACTTTTACTAAAACCTCAAACGTTCCTAGATCCTCCTGGATCAGACACACTACGCAAAAATAACATATAGTATATAATTGCTAAATCTAGACTATAATACCACTACCAAAATTATAACCTTCCTAATACGTTTAGGATAGGAGATATGAGTTACTCTACCTTATTGCGAGTAAAACCCAAAGCAGTAAACAGCTATAGACATAGAACTCCCGTGAAACCAACAGTATGTTAGTTAGTTTGGTACTTGGCATATTTGTGTTTCTTAGTTATGGTTCGTTAGTTGTTACTTAGCAATGAGGGTTATGGTTTGTTAGTTGTAACATTGCAATGAGGGTTAAAGTTCCAAGTTATGGTATGTTAGTTGCTATTTGGTGTATTGGGTATTATCTCAGTCATCCATTTGCATTTGTGGATCTTCTAAGTTTATTATATGTTTTATAATATTTTCTCCTGTTTTTTAAACTGATATATTGTATATATGCGCGTATATTAGGAATATATGCAAATTTTGTCACAATAGTCGCAATGGATTATGATATTTACAATAGCATTTTTCAACATTATCGCATTGCATCACAGCATGCATTAACTACGTTGGTTGCGAGTAATGCAATTTGTAGGGGCATATAGAAAACACAAATAATTGATGATGGAAAAGTTATACTGCACTGTGGATGTACCCAACTCATGTAAGATAGTTAAGATATAGATATTCATAGATGTTCTTCACGGGTTTTGTGAGGTCCAGATTTAGAAATTCAGAAGTACAAGTATGCTGGGAATTGAGCTGACCCATATTAACGAAATATATTCTGGCATATTAAGGTGAAACTTTAGGTACTCTAATCGAATGAAAGAAATATGTTGTTTGTTGAACTCAATACTATAGAACTAAACATCCTCTATGGTATGTTGAACTTTGAATTGGTAGAAGTCAGTATTGATCAAAGAGCTTCATTTTTATTTTGAGTAGCACACCCATAATGTTTCCACTTTTGAGGGTTGTTTTGCGGTATGCAGCCTGCAGATATATATTTGATAGATGAACCAAGTGCTTATCTCGACTCAGAACAGCGTATTGTTGCTTCAAAAGTTATAAAGAGGTTTATTCTCCATGCCAAGAAGACTGCTTTCGTTGTTGAACATGATTTTATAATGGCAACGTACTTAGCCGACAGAGTAATTGTGTATGAAGGCAAGCCCTCGATTGACTGTACTGCTAATGCTCCACAATCTCTATTGACTGGGATGAACCTCTTCTTATCTGTAAGCCTCTATCCTTGTTTTTTATTTTTTTATTTTCTTATTAGTATTATATATAGGGGGCTTTAGTATCTTAGATTGTTTCACAAAAGCTGAAAAATAATGCTCCTACAGATATATCTGCCATATCCCCATTTGCACCTTTAATGTTTCTAATTGGTTCTCAATGGACGGTCTCATATGTGTATTATTGTTGATGCAGCAATTAGATATTACATTCAGGCGGGACCCAACCAATTTTCGACCACGTATAAATAAGTTGGATTCGACGAAAGATAGGGAACAGAAACATGCGGGATCCTATTACTACCTGGATGACTAAGTAAATACGCAGGTAATAGTCATTTCATTTCTTTTCAACTTTTTATCGTTTTTATTGGTAAATAACTTGATTCTCTCTATTTGTCATAGGTATTTATTCCGTTAATTAGTAAAAGGCATCGTTCTGTTATGAGGTGCTTATTCGAAGCGTAAAGTAATATCTGGATTTTACACAATGCAATGGAAGATCAGGTGTGACATGCTTGAGTTCGAACTGTGGCTTTTCATTTCGTAGCACCTCCCAATTTTGAGTTTTCTTCCATCCAGTTTAAGTTATGTGACTGCACTTTTCTTGTCTCTCGAACTTTAGAGCGATAAGTCGTTCTGAAAATGTACTGATAGCGTTTAGCTCTCTGGTAAAGAGCGTCATATTTATCAACACAGTGGCATGTTATTGTTTGTTTGTTTATTTAAAACAACAGGAATTTTGACAAGATATCCTAAGAGAGTTCCTTACTTGCATTTGTGTGAATGAATGCTATTTACTTTAAGCTCATTTTACACACCGAATAAGAAGGTTTTAATGCGATAAATGTGCTCGTAACATTATGTTTCTTTTGCATAATCGTATGCTTCTGCTCTGCATCTTTATTAATTTTATGGGGCTTGTTATGTGGGGCTTGTTATGCTAGAGACGAAGTGTGAGATCCCAAGTGTGTTGGAAGCTAAATCCATGATAGTGGAATTACAAAATAAATGCCCCCCCCCCCCTCCTTGCATGCCAGGAGAGGCGTAAGAAAATTGAAAATGTTCCTTGTATTGATCCTAATTAGTCTTTAAAAAAGCTGGACGACCTTGATACCATTCCTTGGAACCCGCTAGGAGTCTACTAGCTTGTCTAGCATGGAATACAGAGGCGTATAGATGCTATTTTAATAGATTTCTTATCCTCGAAATATAGAACATATCAAATGATCTCCACATATGTTTCCAATACTCTTAGTTTCCCTTTCTCGATATATGCTGAGCTACAAGTTGCTTCATTAATTCAAATATGGAACCCTTTATCAGAACCTGGCTTGCATGAGGTCTCGTCCTCACCGCTAGAAGAATAAAACCCTCTGCTAAAAATTGGCACTTGTTAAATAAAGCGTACCGCGGCTTAAAATTCTTTTCATTTTTTGATAAGTAAGCTTTTATAACAAAAACAAGAAGTTTACAGGGGAGAACAAAAGAAGACACAACACCCCCTTCCCAGCAGGCACACTAAGGACAAGGAGCAAAAAATAGAACCAAAAATACATGATCAACTCTACTCCTCTACAGGGCAAACAAAGCTACCTGGGCACAACATAGTATTTGCAACCTTTCATAGAGATGTCCCGAGGCATCCTTAGTGATCATTACCTTCAGCTCTTCAGGTAACTGAGTTATGTCCAAAATGAGTAGTGGGACTCCAAGTTGCATTCCAGCTAAGAAATCAGCCACTGAGTTAGTCTCTCTAAATATATGTGCCACTTTAAACGATTCAAACAATTCAATCAGTTTGTGTATTTTTCTCAAAATCCACCTTGCTTCCCAAGGTGGCTCAGCTTCCTTCTTAATGTACTTAATCACCAAAGCTGCATCCACTCCAAGGCAGGCTTTCTTAAAATTGTTATCCAATGCAAGATGCAGTCCCAGTGAGTACTCCTTTGCAGTTCATATACAGGAACTGAAATGGCCTTGGAACTACTAATTGTAGCAGCTAAGGGATCTCCATTGAATGCTCTGATCATAGCTCCAGACCCTCCCCAGCTCCAGTCAAAGAGCCATCTGTGTTGATCATTACTTCATCAATCCTTGGATTTGTCCAGGGGAATTTGATGCCTTCCTTCAGCTTAAACTCCATATTTATGTTCATTCTGTTCATGAATTGTCTGTTCCTATCTGTATCTTCTATCTGCACAAAGCAACAGTTATCTTGTTCTTGAAATCATTCATAATTGTGACGACCTACCGAACGCCGGCCAAATCCACCCGAGCGTTTTGAGTCTGTCCGAGTATATATGTTCTCTATATCCTAATATAGCTGTACGCCAAGTTTCGTCGAAATCGGATTCAGTTAAGGGGGCGAAAAGGGCCAGTACACTTCGTCTCATGTTTTAACGTTTCCTTTTGGAATTTGACTATTTACTTAGTAGCTATATTAAGGAGGAACCTTGGTCCAATCCTCCCCATGACTAAAAGAGCTTTAATGCTTGGTCATCAAGGACCCCGGCTCATGGGCTATCTACAAGGGATAGTCATGAGTTCTCCTAGGCCTAGGGAAGGCTAGGGGGCATTGCCTCGCAATGCGGGTCGGTTTTCCAAGAGGGCTTTATATGGAGCCGCTATGCCCCACGGGCTATCCGAGATGCACCGCCCCTTACAGATGGACATTATAATTAGTCCAGGCTCGTCGCCCCTTCATATATGAGTCCTTTATCTGGAAACTGGCATATTGAGCTACCCTGATCCGCTACAGGACATGTGTACTTTCCGTACCTCGTGCGCGTCACGAGAGATTACGTCGTAGGGATTATTGAGGGAACCTTCAATGTTGTTGCCTATACCGAATACATATTCGATGACCCCTCACGAATATCCAGGATTATCCGGGTGTCGTTTTAGAATCCGCGGGTTGAATGCCACTGGCGCGCCGCGCCCGTGAAGATGGCTGGTACACGACGACCGCACACGTGTGTACGCCGCATGGTCCCTTATTCCGCTGTGCTCTGGGCACTGTAGAGGCAGACCCGGGTTGGGCCGTGACAGATGGTATCAGAGCGAGAATAGATTGTTAAAGCTTAGCTCTTAAGTTGGTAGAGCATGGATGGATAGTGCCTACGTCTATCAGAGCTAGACTAGTTTGGTCTAGGCTTATCCGAGCAAGGCTTATTGGGTGTTTGTTTGTCAGAGCGTAGATGGATTGTGCCTATGTCTGTCAGAGTAGATCAGTGTAATGATTCCCAAGTTGGGATACCAATTTGGCAGTTGTTATCCCCCGAGCCGTAGTTGCTACGTACAGATGATCCAAGCACCGTTGTGAACGCTTGTAGAACGAGTTGCCTACATGTCAGCTGATATTGAACGCGAGAGAAATGTTCCATATCTGAGCGCGAGATTGCTCAAGTTAAGTGTGCTTTGGACAATGACGCTAAGAGAAGGATTAATGTTTGAGTTGGACGCGATGTTCTATATCGTTGGTTGTCTCTAGAAGGCTGGTCAGTGTAGCAGATGCTCTATGAAGAATTGTAATAGGGCGATCTAGCAGGTTGTTATTGCATTCAGTCCGCATACACACTGCGAAGTTTAGTAACAGTTGTGATCAAGGACGATGCCCCTCAGCAGAGATCGATATGGTCAGTGTCAGTTGCCGAGTACTTTCGTGTGGAAGCCGCGAAGCTTGGTTTGGTTGGAATTTCTTAGTGTTTACAAAAGATTGAAGAATCCTGAGAGATACTCGTTGCGATTGTCCTGAGTTGGGCAAAGACGTTCCGGAGGTGAATGTCATGAGCCGATGTGGAAACGGCGTGAAGTAACAGATGAAGTTTGGTCCCGAGTTTGCACACAGTGATATCGTCATGTAGACGTCGAGGGCAGAGTTTCTCGTTGTTACGCGACATGAACTGCGACCTTCAAGATGGGTCGTCGCTTGTCTGCAGTTGGTCCCTAGTTACACAGGACACTGTTTTGCTCACTCAAAGAAGGCAAGTTCTAGAGTGATGTTTGTTCTCTGGCTCCGTAGTGAATTTCAGGTTTGTCGGCGTTCGAGTGCTCTAACCGAGTTGATCCATGTTGTTCCACAAGATGGTTCTGGGTCATTTTAAGCTCACAGATGGATGAAGACTCACGTTTCTGAAGGTTAGTAAGTTACGTGGTTGTCACAGAACAGAGTTGAGCTACAGTCAGTTGTGCGGGTTACCTCAGACATGATCTCAGATTGAAGAATGTTCTAGGATGAAAGATCCTGAGCGGAATTGGATGTTAGTTTCCCAATTCCTTATCATTTGGTGGTTGGCGGTAGGGATTGAGTTCCCGCGCCTCGTTCTTTGCTTGTATTGATGGAGTGTCTTTATAAGACCACATCCCAGTGACCGTTCAGAGTTGGCTGCGTTTACAGAAGCTAGTTCAAGAGACAGAGAATGGCTACGCTTCAGTTTAAAGATGATTGCGACAGTATGAAGGTTGGTCTCCGCGAGTTTGATAGCAGTTGGACATGGCAAGCCAACAAGCTCAGGGCGACAGGTACAGTGACAGTATCTTGCTCCCAAGTTCCCCAAGTACTCAGGTTCGAGTAGGGATGTAGAGATGGAAAAACACTTCAGCAATCCGTCAGTTATATGTCACAGCTTTGTTCTCGACGCGGACGTCGAGCTTATTGAGTGTGGGAAGAGCTATAAGTTGTGACGCAGATGTACGCAGGTTCCAGCATGGGTCATTACCACCAGAGTTTGGCAAGTACATATGCCAGTGTTAAGTCCTCGTCAGAGAAGAGGCATTGAGAAGTCCTCCTTGGAGAGTGAGGCAGATTAGAGTCCTCCGAAGTAAGAGACCTTGGTGACGCCGGAGTAGCGATCACCCTTCCTGCAGCCAAGTTAGGTGCAGATGCCATCTAGCGTTACATTAGTTAGATGATGGCCTACTACGAAGTGGTTGAGCAGAACGTGGCTGCACAGATAGATGTCTCATGGGTTTTACAAGTTCACACAGGACGCCTTTATGGCGGACCTCGATGGTTAGCTGGCGGTAGGGATCAGAGTACCCGCGCCTTGATAGGCTGCCTCGTGGTTATGTTGGCGGTAGGACTAGCGTGTCCGTGCCTTGTTGAGAGTATGCTACCTTCTAGGAGCTACCCTCCCTTGCCCAAGTGAACAATGAGTACCAGTTCAGTTTTATACGGGTAAGGCTAGAGTGCCGCATTTTGATGTTGTGTCCCCGATGTTCCGTAAGAAGGGCGGACATGGTTTGAAGACCTTTGCAGAGTTAATTGAAGGGCAGTCAGGCATTTTCAGTGCGCGGCAGATGTTCCGTTACAGTTGGGGAGAGTTTACCCCTTGGTTTTAGAAGACTTGTTCCTTACCACTCGCAGAAGAAGAGTGAAGTTTGAAGCTGAGATTCACAGAAGATTGAATTCTCGAGCAGCGAAGGCATTGTGTGACTCGAAAGTGAGTGCACTTTTGGACGGGATTGCAGATATCCTCGTCGGGCTGTCCGGAGGAGACGCCCGTGGTTTGTCGAGTAGAGCGACATTCCACATTATGTCAGGGGAGAAGGCGCTTGCAGCAGGATCCAGCGCATTTTAGTGGCCGCGATGCTAGAGTGCACTGCCCATACATTTTTCAGAAGGCTTGAGGCCACGAGATAATATCCAGACGAGAAGGCAGACTCCAGAGTTCGAATGAAGGTCAGTCACCACGCACTTCAGTTGGGAAGGGCGAAGTTAAGGTTAAGTTCTGAAGACATAGTTGTCAGCATCGAGACTAGCAGTTGGGCTCAGTATCCGCTAGTGCAGAAGAAGATATAGTACTCTGAACTAAGTGCGGGAGAGTTGTTGGTTTCTTGAAGATGCAGAAGATTGAATCCTTGCAGAGCCGTGTTGAAGAAGTTTCTCGACGAGGACGTCAAGATTATTTTAAGTGCGGGAGGGTATGACGACCTACCGAACGCCGGCCAAATCCACCCGAGCGTTTTGAGTTATGTACGAGTATATATGTTCTCTATATCCTAATATAGTTGTACGCCAAGTTTCGTCGAAATGGGATTCAGTTAAGGGGGCGAAAAGGGCCAGTACACTTCGTCTCATGTTTTAACATTTCCTTTTGGAATTTGACTATTTACTTAGTAGCTATATTAAGGAGGAACCTTGGTCCAATCCTCCCCATGACTAAAAGAGCTTTAATGCTTGGTCATCAAGGACCCCGGCTCATGGGCTATCTACAAGGGATAGTCATGAGTTCTCCTAGGCCTAGGGAAGGCTAGGGGGCATTGCCTCGCAATGCGGGTCGGTTTTCCAAGAGGGCTTTATATGGAGCCGCTATGCCCCACGGGCTATCCGAGATGCACCGCCCCTTACAGATGGACATTATAATTAGTCCAGGCTCGTCGCCCCTTCATATATGAGTCCCTTATCTAGAAACCGACATATTGAGCTACCCTGATCCGCTACAGGACAGGTGTGCTTTCCGTACCTCGTGCGCGTCACGAGAGATTACGTTGTAGGGATTATTGAGGGAACCTTGAGCGTTGTTGCCTATACCGAATACATATTCGATGATCCCTCATGAGTATCCAAGATTATCTGGGTGTCGTTCTAGCATCCGTGGGTTGAATGCCACTGGCGCGCCGCGCCTGTGAAGATGCCTGGTACATGACGACCGCACGCGCGTGTATGCCGCACGGTCCCTTATTCCGCTGTGCTCCGGGCACTGTAGAGGCAGACCCAGGTTGGGCCGTGACAATAATGCTTGAAAAAAAAAAATATCAGCTGTTCTAGATTCCTTCTTAAACACCATATTATTTCTCTCACGCCACATATGGTAGTAGTGCATTGAAAGCTAATTTCTTAGCCTTAGAGATAAAGTCCTTACCACCCATGTGAGTATTGCACCATACTATTTCATCATACCAGTTAGTATAAGTATGCACCAAACCAAGTGAATTCAAAATTTGAGGCCAAATTATTTTAGCAAAAGGACAGTCAAAGAAAATATGTTCCTCAGATTCAACACCTGAATTACAAAGAATGCAGTCAGTGTAATCAGTTGTTCCCCATAACATAAGTTTGTGTTTGTCCTTGGTTCTCAAAGCCTTCTTCAAAGCAAGCCATGATATGAAGCTATCCCGATGAATAGCTTGAGAGAACCAGACAATACTAGTCCAAGGGATTCTGGGATTAGTGTGTCTGAGATGCTTATATGTGTCCTTAAGTGTGTATTCTTCATTATAGCTCACAGACCACACTATCTCATCTTGGTGTCCAGAATGTATGTCTACATCTTCAAGCAAGGCAGTAAAATCATCCATAGTCACAGTGAAGTAATCAGGAACAATCCACTTGCCTTGATGTATTATGTTTCTCACAGGTGTTCTTCTGTTAAAAACTGAGTTATATATAAATTGGTTAGGAAATTTATGGATGAGAACACCTAGGGGGTGCCAAGGGTCATACCACAAACTGGTATCCCAACCATCACCCACCATGTAGATAGCTTACTAGCAGTTTCAGATTCCTTGAGAAGTTTCCTCCAACACCAACTGCAATACTGTGGGGCCATTAAACTCCAAAAATTCCTACCTCTCAAGTAGTGTTTAGATACCCAATTCACCCACAAGTTGTCTTTCTGAGACAAAAGCGCCCAAGATTGTCTCATGATTGAGGCCCTATTAGTTATCTAAAGAATTCTAAAGTTCAGCCCTCTCTCCTCAAAAGGGTGACAAGAAGCTTCCCAATTAACATTTGATGATTTGAAGTGCAGGTCCACTCCACCCCAAAGAAAATTCCTGAAAATCTTGTTGATCTCATATTGTGTTCTTTTGAGGCAAAATGAAGCAGGCACATCAGAATACACTCATACTACTAAGCACTGCCTTGATGAGAAGCAGCCTCCCTGCATATGATAGGAATTTGCCTTTCCATGTTTTAACCTTGTTGCTGATGGATGCTATAATGGGTAAGCAATCAATATGAGTTAATCCTGTAGAAATCAATGGCAATCCAAGATATTTGACAGGTAACTCACATATTCTAAACCCCAAAACATTACTAAGCTCAAGTGACTCAACACTAATCAATCCTGAAGTAAAAATCTCACTTTTGTTTATATTAACTTCAAGGCCTGTAAAGTTTTAAACTGATGCAAGGACTCTTGAAGGGCAATAGCTGATTAAGTACTACCATCCATAAATGCCAAGAGATCATCAACAAAGCACAAATGTGTAATGACTGGATCCTTGCACTTAGGGTGTACTCACCAACCTCAACTTTCCTTATAAGAATCTTAGTAAACAACTCCATTACTAATAGAAAAATGTAGGGTGAGATAGGATCACCTTGCTTGATGCCTCTTTGTCCTTTGAAATACCCCTTCAATGTTCCATTGATGCTGATGGAGTACTTTGGTGTTGTGATGCATTCTTGATTCTTGAATCCATCTGATAAACATACACGGGAAATTAAATCTCTTAAGAATTTCAATTATAGCAGACCAATTAACCATATCATATGCTTTCCTTAAGTTCACTTTGATAGCACATTTTCTAGGTCCATTGTCTCTATATCGTAGTTTCTTACTGACTCATGTGAGATTATAATGTTTTCTTGTATGTGTCTCCCTTAAATGAATGCAGATTGGTTTTGATCAATGAGAGAGTGAATGACTTACTTAATTTTGCAAGTTAATATCTTGGTAATAGTCTTGTATACAATGTTACAACAAGAGATAGGTCTAAACTCCACAAAAGAACATGCAGCTTCAGTTTTGGGGATCAGTGTTATAGCAGTTGCTTTTCATCTCCCCTAAAAGTTTCCCAGAGTGGAAGAAATTCCTCACTGCTTTCCCAGGAGATTAGTGTTATAGGCCAACATTTCTTAAAGAAATGTGAAGTAAACCCGTCAGGCCCCGGGGATTTATCATCTTTAATGCCAGAAAGAGCTTGTGTAATCTCATTATCTGTCACTCTCTCAACCAGCTTAGCCTTCAAGCTTTCCTCTATTTTTCAAAAACTAGGCTATCAATAAAACTATTATCACTAGAGCTACTACTCTGTTCACCCAGGATTTTTTTGAAGTAGTTTGCACTTTCTTTACCAATTTCCTTTGGGCATTCAAGTCTGTTGCCATTTTCAATGATAATCAGCTTAATATTATTCCTAGATCTTCTGCTTTTAATGACTTGGTGAAAAAACTTGGTGTTACTATCTCCTAGAGTAAGCCACTGCACCCTAGATTTTTGTTTCACCATGGATTCTTCAGCTTTAGCAAGTTCTACATAGCTTCTCCTCTTAGCTCTCTCATCATGAGCAGCCAAGCTATCAAGAGGATTAGCTTGTAGTAGAGATTGAGAAATATCAAGCTGGGTTTTTGCCATATTTACTCTTTCTTCCAATGAAAAACGCTAAGGTTGCAACTCCCCTTACCACGCGTGCTACTCACAAAACTCACTGCATCGAAGTTTGACGCATGTCTATCGACTCAGCTCACAATTTTTAAAGGCCAAAAAATAAGAAAAAAACAACAGAAGACAAAAAAAACCCAACAGATAGAAATAAATTAAGAGAAAGGAAACTTTCTTAAAATATTTCCGGACTTCCCTAAGAAAATAGAGGATCTTGCCCTCCCTTCTACCAAATAATCCAATATTTGGGCACTAAGTACAACTATGAAACAAAAGAGTCCTAAACCACAATTTCCCATTAACATCCAGACAGACTTAAGGATATTCTTTCTTAATCTTCTACCACACTATTCCTCCCTCAATGCCCATGAAGAGTCCCTTTGCATAGTTTTCTTCAAAATAAACTAAGAGAACACTAACAACTATGTCTATGTTGGAGACACAAGGCTCATCTCCCCCTACATCAAGCCAAGGAAGCTTATGGATATTAGTAGCACTTCTTGCTTTGATCTTTCTCATCTTTATTTGGAACAAAAGGTATTTTTTCAACCTAGATTGTTATTGTAGACATTGTACTTGTTGTATAAGCAAAGAGTATTCAGGGGGGAAGAAAAAAGGGAAACTACAGGCGCGCAATAATACTAAAGGTGGTGGTACTACTCATGAGAAGCCTGGGCATATAGGTATTAATATTTGTGGTGAAAATACAAGGACTTTTGCATTAGAAGAAGTGAAGTTTGCAACAAAGGATTTTGGGATAAGGATTGGGGTCGGAGCGACTTCTTATGTGTATCTTGCGGTGTTTGGTGATGGGAGGTTGGGCGCGGTTAAGCGTGTGATGGTTGATAGAGGAGGGAGTAGGAAAATGTTTCTCCATGAAGCTTCTGTTTTGATGAGGATCTCTCACCCTAATCTAGTTGGATTGATGGGGATTTGCTTTGAAAGAGGTATGCGTTTCAATGTTAATCATACCACAATTTTCAACCCAACAAAAAAAATAATCTGAAAAAAACATTGCGGGTATCATAAGCCCCCGTAAACATGCACCAAAAAACATTAACACGTTTTTGTAATCTTGATCATATGGTCACAGCATAAATGGCCGAAGAGAGTATACTCATCTGGCAATATTTCTCTTTCTGCGAAAATCCTTATAAGTTTTCTGGTAAACAGGGGAGCAGCTGTTGCTATTGGAGTACGTCCCTAACAAGAGCCTCTTTGATCGAATGCATACACATAGAGGCCAATCCTCCGGCATTCTTTCATGGTCTAAGCGTTTGAACATAGCGTTAGACATAGCACACGCCTTGGACTACTTACATTCGCATGCTGATCCACCCATCATACATCGAGACGTAAAATCTTCCAACATTCTCTTAACCGAAACCGATCATGCAAAACTTGGAGACTTTGGGTTCTGCAAATTAGGAAACAATGGTCATGTTCAAGGTCGAAGTCCTGTCAAAGGTTCGTATGGCTACACGGATACTAATTACCTACGAACAGGTCAAGTATGTTACAAGTTAGACATTTATAGCTTTGGGGTTCTACTTTTAGAGCTAATAACAGGGTTGAAAGCCTTAATAGGTTCCGCAACGCTTGCAGAGTGGACTGAGAAACCCCGAAAGAATGAAACACTCGGTGTTTATTATGGGATGTTGGATCCAAAGCTTAACGGTGATGCAAATGCCGACCAGCTTCAAACGTTAATGGAGATTGCAAACATGTGCTTGCTCGAAAACTCGGAATCAAGACCCACCATGAGTCAGATTATAAATAGGCTTGTGTACTGTATGGAGCCGCAGTTACAGCCGGAGTTGCCGGTGTAAAATTATTTATACCTTTGTATTTGTTTGCTTATCTTCTGAAAGCTCAGTGTTCATAACTATTTTTTTTAGACAATGTAATTACAAAAATCTTGTAGTAAAAACCCGAATATACATTTCAACTCTATTTATAAGAAGCTCTATACTTTCAGGAAATTGTGAAAGAAAAAGAACGACCCAAATACGGCCAGTCTAAAGGCCTAATACTGTGTAAAGGCATTTCCGCAAAATATTTCCTCAAAGACAGACCTACTCTAGCAAGCATAAGCAAAAATACTTCCCCCCCACATATTTTAGTCAAGAATTGAAATGATGGTATGTTCCAAATGTTGCGAGCCATTCTACTTGTCACTCCCTTGTCGACATATAAGTAAAGAGAGTCGTCCGTCTCTGTTTCTAAATCTAAATTCACTCTTCAAAGATCTTCGACAACGACTTGGCATAAATTTGTTCAATCACATTCTCGAAATTACTCAGTAGTTACAGATCAACATCCCAAGAACACTTGCCCACCCTATTTATAGCACTAAGAGAAAATAGTTATCTAGCTAAACTGGTGGTTTCTAGTCATTCCAGTTGAAAGGTACTCGAACCAAACTGCCTAGTGTGAGAACTTTACAACTCCAATATCCCTTCGATTACGCAATCATAAGATATTTCTCGGAGTAATGGAAATTGAGAATTGACAAGTCAATAGGCGAAGAAAAACTTCTATTTGTCTTGTAAAATGTAATCAAATGAAATGACGAAATTTGAGTTTGGCTTGTAACTGAATCTCACTATGTCAAGAAAAAGCGACTCTATTGTCATCACTAAAGGCGATAGTTTGAGTTCCCTTAACTTGATAGTATAAAAGGACTGAGTATCAACACTTCAAAGAAGAGCTTAAAACCCCATCTCTCTTCAATGTCATCTAAATACATTTGCATAACTTTTCTCTCCGTTCTTCTTCCTTGGATGATCATGCATGCTACAACAACTGTCTCCAATGGCAACATGGCACGTACTCGTACTGTTTTCATGATGGTTCAGAAACGCTTTGTACCACCTTCAGGTCCATCGAAGCAACATAATGGGTCAATCCAACGTAGGCAACCTACGAACACAATGGAAGTTCCTAAAGCCGTATCCCCGTAATTACAAATGCCTAGCAGTTTAAGATTTTTTTTTTGTTTTTGTTTAATTGAAGTGCTCAGTGTTTAGATATATGTACTGTTCTTACTTTGTGCTCTCAAATAAGTACAGAATGAATAGATCTTGTTCAATTTATAAGTGTGTTTTTGAATATTTTTGTAAGAAATGATGTCAAAAATAGTTGTTCCTCCAAAATCAATGGATGTCACTGAAAAAATGAAGCCATTCCAATTCCAATATTAAGCGAAAGGAAAGAGCCAGAAATCCAAGACCTAAACGAGAAAGCGGCTACAGTCTCAAATATGCAGATTTTTCCTCTTTTTGTCTTTACACCATAATCGATTAGGTAAGTAAAGCTGAAATAGTCAGAAGAAAAATAACTAAATAATAACACTGCTGCGGTAAACAATTTGATACAATATGAACTTCTAGAGTTTGTACAAAACAGAAAATCACATCTACACAAGATTTCTCATTACCATGTTGCTCTTGCTCAACTGTCAATCATACTATAACGCAAGTCCAACACGTAACTTGAATTCAGATGCTCACTTTGTTCTGTTCGATTAGAACATGCGAAACAACCACAGCCATGGATCAAGGTAATATATCCAGGTGACTTGATTTGTACAGGCAGAATTCCAGTTACAGTTTCAGACCAAAAGTGACTGAAAGTTTCACAGCTCTTTCCGACCTTAGCCTTAGAAAGGATGTTCCTCAGCCATTTTACTTTAATCTATAAGATATTTCTGTGGAAACCAATCTTCTCTGCTACGTATTGGTGCAACGGTTGCCTTTCTCCAATCTTGCTTTCTAGGTATTTAGCATGAAGACAGCCATGATGGATCGTGCAAATTGCAGGGTCCAATGATACTGTAATCCCTGTTAAAGTGTTAACTTCACCAAAACAAACATACAAACATCCCTGACAAACGCTGCTTGCCTAGGGCGAGTCTGAACACGTTGATCATACAGAATGATGTTTGTATGTTTGTTTTGCCTAGGGCAACTAAAAGAAGTAAGAAATCATAGTGAAAGACAGAAAGTTCACTAAATATAGTGAAAGAAACCATTGAGAAAGAAATAAAAAATCATAGTGACAGAAAGAAAGCATTATAAGAGAAAGTGATAAAGATCACATGAATAACGATAAGACGATAGATCGGCAATCGAAGCAAAAAAGAAGGATAAATCTCTTTAAGATACTCGTATATAAGAACCACCGCGTTGATAAAAAACATCGTTGAGTCACGATAGCACCAACAATCAAAAGCGTCACTTGGTAATACACCCAACGTCAAGAACTCCACTTCTGGCCACTATAAACAAGAAGAAGGTTAAGGCAGATATACGATCAGCACTGCACAAATAACTAATCAACTATACCCGAATCATTTTGGAGGTGCTAAATTGCACCACTATATCATGTTGCAAAGTACTATATCGAAGCTCCTGTGAAGTGCAAATAGCAGCATCAAGTAAATCACCGCAAATGGAAGATCATAGCCTCACTACAGAAATCTGGAACCAGATATTGTAACACTAATAAATCGAGGATGAACCACATCAGAGACCAACATGAATCATGAAGAGCTCTTGTCCATCTTCAATTCCTTTCCAAGAAAATCAAACACGGGAATTGTAATTATAAATAGATTGTTATCCTCCAATCCTTCTTATATCAATCACATAGATGAATCTCAAAACACCAACCGTTATATCACCATTGGAAATCAAATTTGAAGTTGCTCAGAATATTCAAACCTTCGGATCCGATTTAGCTTCAAACACTAACTTTTGAACCCTAACTTTGAGGAACACAGTCTGTTTGATGAAATTTCTCAACTAAGCAACTCAAATCAACCAAAAAACAACATCAAATCCCAAGAAACTTCCAAGAATAAATCAGGAAATCGGTAAATAAGAAAGCCATTTCTTCTTCTTCTAATTGCAGACCATAAATTCCATGAAAGATCAAATTGCTGCAGCAAGAGCTGAATCACAGATTTGCAGTGTTAATCTGGGATTATCCAGAAGATATAAGCCCTAATCTCAAGAGAAGTTAGTAACTCCAACAGTATAGCAGCACGGATAATCGACCCAAAAATTGCATAGATTAAACATCTACAACCATCATTGAAGGGAGATGGAAGAGTAGCATTGAGATCCGACAAACTGTTCTTTTGAGAAATAAAATAAGAGAGTCCAATATAAGAACTTAGTTGCAAAGTTTCGTCTCTCACGATTGCGGAAAGAGAGAGAGAAAGATAATTTACTATTCGTGGATTTTAATATTCACCGGAAGCAGTAAAAGAAAGAATGAAAAAAGAACCGAACTTCACGAGATTTAGTTTTCTCGAAACTCAAAGCAAACATACGAAACAAAAAAGAAAATATTACCGGATTGTTTCGTAGTTCAGCGACAGCAATAGCCGCCGCCGCGAAAGCAAGAAAACTTTAGGCTGCCTTCAAGAATGCAACCGCTCTAATACCATGTAGAAATAAATAAGAGGAGAAAGTTTATTTACTCTTAAGTCGATAATAGTTTACAACCTAGCCTCCTTTATATAATAGGCTCTTAAGTTACTTCTACTCCTACCCAATGTGGGACTTAAGTAGATATGTGTAGTTACACACATACACTCCAACCAAAGGATGTATGGCTAAGGCTTATGATAAGGTTGAATGGGATTACCTTCAGGCTGTCCTTGAGAGCTTTGGATTGAGTGGTATTATCCTTGAGACTTTAATGAATATTGTTACTTCACCCTCTACTATCTCAAGTTGAATGGTAGTCCACATAGATTCTTCAAACCCCAGAGAGGACTCACACAAGGTGACCTCATCTCACCTTACCTGTTTCTTCAAATCCTTACTAGACTTCTCCTTCATTCTGAGTCTATGAAAAGCATCCATGGTATCTCCATAGGAAGAGAAATTACCCCCATTGCACATATGTTCCTTGCAGATGATGCTTTCATTTTCCTAAGAGGTAACCTCGAAGAAACAGCCAGGCTTAAGGATTTCCTTTATACATAATTTATGGGCAATAAATTAATTTCTCCAAGAAATTGTCATTAGTCCTAACACTCATCATAAATGTCATCACCTGATTAGAAGAAGACTTGGTATCCAAACAACAAAAATAACTTCTAGATATCACGGAAAACCCCTATAAAACTCACAAGATCAAAAGTTAAGGATTATGATAAGGTGGGTCACAAAGTTAAAACCAAAATCCAAGGCTGGAACTCAATATACTTTAGTCAGGCATGAAGAACTACTCTTATCAAGAGTGTGACCAATGCCACACCAATATACCAAATCCAAATGTCCAACTGTCTACTTCATACCACTCTCCATAAAGAAATAGATAGAGCCAATAGAAACTTCTGGTAGGGCTTAGAAGATCGAGGAGGAAGGAAGTGTCATATGGTTAATCTTGATATGACAGCCAAGCTTTGTTGGAAATTGAGTGATAAAACCAATTTTCTCTCAAAAACATTCAAAACCAAATACTTCAACAACACCTCTTTTCTGCACTCTAAAAAGAAGAATATGGATTCTAGATTCTGGAAAACTGTGGATCATGAAGTACATTAAAGAATTCATTGTATGGAAAATTTGTAAATATCTAGACTGCCAATTAGATACAACCCTCCCAAGGGGTAAGATATTCCAACCACACAACAACAACAGACAATAATTGGAATAGAGATCTGTTACACAAAATGCTTTTTCCTGATGAAATTGAAGTCATTCAACACATCCAAATCCAAACAAATGAGGAACATAAACCAAGGTGGCTCCCTGAAACAAATGGAAAAATTTATGTCAAGTCAGCCTATAAGGCTCTCAACATGTACCTCTACCCCCAGTAATATAACATAACATTCCAAAAAAAGAAATGGTGAAGAAGAATACTAATTTCCACATAGTATTCAAATTACTATTTGGAAACTGCTTAAAGACATCATCCCAGGGAAAAATAGACTTAAAAAAAATCATATCCTCTGGGAGGACATTTGTGAATATTGGAAAGCAGCCAAGGAAACCACCACCCATGCCTTATTTCAATGTGAATGGGCTAAAAGAGTGTGGTTTGCTTCTTGCTTTAACCTTAATACGCCCTCTCAAAAATTTAATCTATGGAGAACCATTTGACAAATGGAGGACTTACTGGAACAACGGAGTTTAAAATTAAATTCTCCCACTTTTGTGGCATTTTATATCCAAATTGGGAGGCCAGAAACAATTGAGTTTTTAACAAAATCCCTTTTATACTCATCATATTTTGCAGAGAAGTTATCAACTACTGGTCAGCGATCAGACCTCGTGAATCAAAGTTAGCTGATAGCCAATCATGCTGAACAGATGTGGCATGATAATTCAAGATTTTTCATCATGACAGATGCAGCCTGAACAAATGGGGTGCCACCTACAGGAATAGGGGTGGCTCTTATAGACTTTCATTCAAACTGCATTTTCGCAGGAGCAGAACAAAGCAAAGCAGGAGACGCATAAGCAGCTGAAGGGAGGACAATCTTCTGAGGAATCCAAATAGCCAGAGGGTTGGAACATCAAAAGAGTTTGGTCCATGCTGACAACAGGAATTGCATAAACTATCTTCAAGGTAGAGCATATGAAATTGGCAGGGCTGCCTCATCTTCTTTCTCTTTCCTGCGATGAATCTCGTGACGATTATTATGGCTCTCGCCCTCTTTTTTGTCCTTTTCTCTATGGTGAAAAATTCACGATTTAAGATCTCCTTTTCGCCTTCCTCCAGATTATCAAACTTCCGACATCCTACTTCATCGGCACCCGCAAAATCCGCAAACTTCATCTCATCATATAATCTTTCTTCTTCGTCGCCTTTCTTTTGTTTACGAATGATCGAGATTGTAAGCCAAGCGCCGGCTCCTTCATATTCTTTTTCTTCTTCGTTGGGTGAAGCAAGGTGAACCCAATACTTTTCCATGAAAAACTCATACCCATCGAGATCATGGCTCAATATCATCAGAAAACTCGTACCCATCGAGATCCTAATAACTAATAAGCGGTTTCTATTGATCCAAGGTAAGAGGGAAACTCGTGAGCTATGACGAACTTTCATGTCATCCTCGTGACGGAAAAAAAAAATCCCGAAAACAAACTTTGCTCTTGATACCAATTTAATAGTAACGAAGAACGCAAAAGCAAGAATTCAATTCCTATCATATAAAACTTCTAAGAATCAATTATAGGCGGTTTCTTTTATTGAATTAAGACCTTATTAAGCTTTTCCCCCAAACTCTACATAACTACTTGGAACCTTTCTTTACCCAACCCAACCTGAAGAACCCTAGATCTCCCTTTCACATAATATAGAAGGAACTTACTTTGTTCCATCCCTTAAATCAAGCTAATAAGCAAGATTTAGGGGAATCATATACTACTTAACAAATAAAGAAATAGCTATATTTAAAACATAAACAAGCTACTGGAGAGAGTGAACAATGTGTAGAGGTCAAGCGACCATGTAATAGACGACCACACGATCACAAACAATCAAATATTATTTATACGAAGCTCCAAGAAAATGAGTTTACAAATAAATTACAATAGTAAGAAAAAAGAGAACCTGATGGATAATGGCCTCGCATGTTGCTCTTTTCCTGTCCAGTCCAGCACCATACTTTCTTTGGCCAACCAAAACAGAAGAGTTAGTGTTTTAATATGATATGTATGCTATGCAAACCATGTTCCAAGCTCTTTGAATTCTGATGCTGACCTAGTGTTATGTTACTCAGTCCATCTCAAGCCATAGACATGTGTTTTAGTCTAATCCTCGTGGAAAGCATAATAGTTTGCTATGTCCCCTTTGCAGTACACAGCATATTAAATCATTAACTGGAGCTCTTAACGATGCCGCAGATGTCGCGTGGTGGCAATGTAGAACGGTTCACTAATCAACAAGGGGCATCTAGTCCTCCTCAATGCCATAAATAGGCTTCTATAAATAGACTTTCTTTCTCTTCACAAGGGTACTTTAACCAACTTCTCCATCCCTTCATAAAGGAATTTTAATCAACTTCTGAAACTTTTTCTGATGAGGAAATCCTTAGTATGACAGTAATGCTAAAACTCATTTCAAAAGACTAGATTGCCCAAAACTACGTGATTGCAGTTACAGGACTTCGTGCGAGTTGAGATCAGCCTTGCATCACATATTTCCATTAAGACTTTATTTAGCCAATTCAAATTCTTAATCCCCAAGTCATCCTTGGAAGCTTCATCAAATGGAACTTTCAGAGTGGCAATCTCTAACTTGACCAAATGTATCAGTCAATAGAATTGGTTTATTAGTTCTTAAATCGTTTTGACAATATGGACATAAAAGAGATTGGGAAGTTCAAGAAGGTAGTCTTATATCATGTAACCATCACACGTTTTGACAATATCGGTCTTCTAACTGCTCAACCACTTAGAATGTATAAAAACGATAGGATCCTAGAGAGCTTTAGATTAGTATCTTGAGAGAGAAATGTGAAGAAAAAAAAAATGAAAACCCAGAGAAAGAACAAATATAAGGGTGCGTTTGGTAGTTCAAAAAAATGAGAAACCAAGTGAGAAAATGAAAATTTTAAAAATAGTTTCACTTTGGGTGTTTGGCAACCAAAATAAAATGAGAAATGTGTTTTCTCAAAAAGAAAATCTAGGCCAAAAAAGTGAGAAACGGTTTCCCACACACTTAGATGAGAAACATAGTTTCCTCCCGAGAAATGGTTTCTCAAGAAAAAAAAATATTATGGCTTCCAAACACACCCTAAATGAAAAATGTTGAGAGAGAAAATTTAAAGAGATCTGAAAAACAATCGAAGATAAGAAAATGTAGAGTGAAATAAAAAAACACGAGAGTTAAAAGTAAATATGGAGAGACAAAATGATAGCGTAACTTTGAGAGAAGAAGCTGGAGAGAAAAAATCAAGACAGAAAATTGAGAGATATAAATAAAGAAGCAAAATCTTACGAGGGAGAAACGGTAGAGAGAAAATGTGAAATACAGAATTTACGGAGAAAACAAGAAAATGATACAGAATTTATGGAGAAAAAGAGAAAATGATATGGAATTTATGGAGAAAAAGATCTAGACTCTAGAGCAAGACAAAAAAATTAGAAAAAGATTGTGTTAATATAGAGAGACAATCTAGAGAGAGAATGGAGTGAGAAAATCTAGGGAAATATGAAATTTGAAGACAAAACAACCCTAATAGAGAAAAACTAGAATAAGGAGAGAGAAAATATGGAAAGAGATTTAAAATACTGAGGCAAGTAAAACGTAGTGAATTAAAACAAATTTTAATTTCATTTTCAACCATTTTCATGGATCATTGTCATTTGTCCTTAGTGTTAAAATTGCACAGAGATTCTTATCCATCATAAATGCTCCTGGATAGAAGTAAATGAAAAAGATAATATTACATACAAGGAAAGGATCGTGTTGGCCCTTGGGACAAAATCCAGGAGCAACGGCAACCAAGTACGATAGGCTTTATAAACTTAGAAAATAACGAAGGTTCGCAAGAAGGTAACATAATACAAACTAATAGGAACGAAGAATGCGGAAGCAAGAATTGAATTCTTATCGATTAAAACTACTAGCAATCAATTAAACACTTCTTTTATTGAATAAGACCTAGGGTATTAAGCTTTCCCCTAAACTCTACATAATTACTCGCAGCCTTTCTTCCCTCAAACCAACCTAAAGAACCCTAGATCTCTCTTCCACATAATATAGACGGAAATTCCTTTATTCCATCTCTTAAATCAAGCTAATAAGAAAGATTTGGAGAAATCTAATATACTTAACAAATAGGAAAATAACTAAATCTAAAACATAAACAAGTTACTAGAGAAAGTGAGCAATGTGAAGGCCAAACGACCATGTGGTAGACGACTACACGACCTATCACAAACATTCAAATATTATTTATACGAAGCTCCAAGAAATTGAGCTTATTAATAAATAACAAATAGTAAGAAAAGAGAGAACCTGATGGATAATTGCCACGCATATTGCTCTTTTCCAGTCCAGCACCGTACTTTCTTTGGCCAACCAAAAAAGAAGAGTTAGTATTTTAATATGATATGTGGGCTATGTAAACCATGTTCTAAGCTCTTTGACTTCTGATGCTGACCTAGTGCCATGTTACTCGGTTCATCTCAAGCCATAGACATGCTGTCTTAGTCTCATCCTCTGGAAATCATAATAGTTTGATATGGTCCCTTTGCAGTACACAGCATATTGAATCATTAACTGCGGCTCTTAACGATGTTGCATATGTCGCGCTGTGACAATGAAGAACAGTTTACTAATCAACAAGGGGCCTCTAGTCTTCCTCAATGACATAAATAGGCTTCTATATAAATAGACTTTCTTTCTCTTCACAAGTGTACTTTAACCAACTTCTCTATCCCTTCATAAAGGAACTTTTATCAACTTCTGGAACTTTTTCTGACGAGGAAATCCTTAGTATGACAAGAATGCTATAAGTCATTTCAAAATACTAGATTGCCCCAAACTACAAGAGCATTCTCTTATTATAAGATTTCAAATACTACACTTATCGCTCTTCATAGAAAAAGTATCCTCTCCTCCTTATAATTTGTATGACTCTCGCCATAGCAGATCTACAGTGACTAATAATGTCTTGTGGAAGGCCAACTTAGCCACCTTCACATCCCATCCTCCGTTAAACTATATTAATCTTCAGAAATCAAATAATTTAACTAATATAACATCAAATTTTCCAAGTATATAGACTTGAACATTGTTGCTAGTTGTGTTCACAGACCACAATTGGCAACAAGGATAGGCAAGCATAGAAAGAAATAAGAAATATATAAGCAAAATAAACTGTAAAAAGGTATCATAATGAAATATTGAGTTGATAAATCACAATTAAATAGAACATTACAGCCGACGTGAGAACCCGCAAACTATAATGAGCCACTTGTCAAACTCGAAATGCCTCCGTTGATCGAACTAATGTTCTGAAAACAAAACGCCAAAAATTAGCACAAGAACACGGAATGCACTACTTAAGTTAGCGTCTCCTCAACTTTCTTTCTATCTGATTACAAAACTCAACTCCGCTCCTCCCTTTCTTCGCAAAAACTTTTTTCAACTTTTGCATTGTAGAATCATAAATGTCGATCCTCCTATCCATCATTTCATCCAAGAACCTCCTAAGCTCTGGAGATCTACCCAGGCCACTAAGCCCAACAAGCAATTCATTTGAGCTTTCATCAAGCGGTGAAATATGTTCCTCGATCATGTACCACCATACCTCAACTCCCAACTCAGGATCATCCCTATCAAAGAACATCTTGATAGCTGCTGCACAGTTAGTATGTGTTGGAGGCCATTCATTTTTTTTCATCTCATAGAAAAAACTAGTGGCTTCACGAACCTTCTTATTGTTTATCAAGCATTGAAAAATCATGTTATAAGTAAGGGAGTTTGGGAAGGCACCATTGAAGACCATCTCATCGAGCAAACGCAAGGCACTGTCAAACTTGTTGTTGTTGCAGAACAATCCAATCGTTGCATTGTACATTATAAGATTAGGCACTAACCCGCTACCAACCATGATTTCCCATAAAGGAAGGGCGTGATGAAAATCATTTTGCTTCACAACAATATCAAGAGCATTGGAAAAGAATTTCATACCTGGAAGGCAGTTCTTCCCCTTCATGACTTGCAAGAACTTGATTGCTTCATCCACTTGCGATCCTCGAACAAGAGTTGTTAAAAAAGCATCATAAGCTGACATGTTTTCAGGTCCCCATCCAACACGAATCACCATCTCCCCAAACGTGTTCTTTGCCTTGCTAACATTCCCTTCTTTCTCCCAACCTTCTAAAAGAATCGCAAACGAGTCGGCATCCGGTGGAATCTTCATCTTAATATTCTCAAAGAACTCCAACGCCTTCATAGTCTGGTTCTGCTCCCGACAAATCGCACTAAGTAACGAATTCACAGCTACAACATCCGGCTTCATACCATATCGATCCATAACATCAAACGTCATTATCGCCTCCCCAACTTTTCCAGCACTACAATAACTTCCAAACACAGACACAAAAGTTGTCATTGTCAACATATTCTCTTGCTTCATAGACCGAATCGCATCCCACATTGTCTCAAACAAACCATTCTTCCCCAACAAGTCAACCATTAAATTCCACGACCGAGAACTATGCTTATTATTCAAACCCGCCCACCGAAAAAACTTGACAGCCGCAGACGCCGACCCATATAAAAGCTTCAACACCTCTTCAACATGTTCCGGTAACGGCTTAACCCCACATCGGGAAAGCGCGTTTTCAAGCTCCGGGGTCGGAACATTGGTAAGAACATTATAGAGAATGTTTGCTTCAGGGGACATGGGATGGTTCTCAAATATCCTTGAGGATTTAACAACAGGAACTAAAGGGTTTTCCGCCATATATGAAATTTACATAAGAAATCAAGAGAAACTGAGAATTGTATCCCCAAGTTTGATCAACTCTTAGTATGATAAAAATCCAATCTTTGAGAGATGAATTAAGAGAAAAACAAAAACCCAATCCTCTAGAGAGAGTTTATTAAAACCCTAAAGGTAAGAAATCTAATATTAGATGAGAGTTTAGAAATCAAAACCTTAGCTTAAAGAACAGATGAAACAGGCACCTCCTTCTGAATTCTGATTATTGTTGTTGAACAATTTTAAGATTTAGAGTATCTCCAACAGGTTGTGAGTTTCTTTGAGTTCGGGCGAACTAACCCCATATCATTTTCCTTTTTTTTGTCTAGCTGAGCTAGTGTGTTGAGGCGGTGCTAGGGGTCAAATATAAGATATGGGGATACTCCTCTTACTGACAATTTGATGGAACATCGTTCTAATAGTTGCCAAAATCAACACCATTTTTCTAGCAGCATATATGTGAAAGGAGAGAATTTGAAGGCACACGAGTGTACTAGAAGCCAAATGAAGCTAAGCCCCACTCAAAAACATTTGTGTGGTTGCCTGTAATTCCCTTGTAAGATAGGTAGAAATATCATACTCAGGATTCAGCTTAAGCTTCACCGAGTTTCTATTCGTTACTGCCGGAATATTTCGCCCTAACACGGGTTTTTTCATGTTTGACACCATGAAACCTTATCAAGTATTGACTGGGAGTTTGACAGGCGGGTTTATTCCTATTGGGCGATGGACAATCAGTAACAATCATCATAGGGGAAGAACAGTTTGCGAGCTACGGATATCAGGACTACTCAAGTTTCCAGTCTCCATGAAAACTATTATGTCTAGACTCGTGGAGAGTAGTAGTAATAGTAGGCCCCTGGGATATTCTCCTGTTCCTGTAATGGCCTCAGATATTGGGACTGATTTGATTCAAGAATCACCAGGAAGGATGCAAGCGTACGAAGAGGACGTCGAGAAGGTGAGTCTTTCTCTAGAATATCTTTACTAGCTCTCTTTTATGTAATGAGTTAAATCCTATATTCGGATTGCAGGTTATATATCGTTTCCGGTTCTTGGCGCTTCTCGGAGTGTTGGGGTCTTTAATGGGATCCTTGTTGTGTTTCGTCAAGGTATATATCAAGGTTATTATGTTTCATAATCGAGTGTTCCAAAGGTTATTTACTACCAAAAAAACACCAAAATATTTTATATTCCGAGTGTGTCATGTAAAGGAGCAAAGAATGTTGTGAATAAATGATATTAAACCGCAATCTTTGGGACTAGAAATTGTCTTAGAGCTTAGAAGACCATATATAGATTGCTGGAAAGCTAAATACATTTGCTGATGGGTACATGATGCAGGGTTGCACCTATGTTGTGGCTGCTTTCAGGGATTATTTTGCGAGCTACACAAATGTGATTTTAGTACTGGTTGAGGCCATTGGTATGTCTTTACTTTTTGAGCGAAGGTTAATCCCTTTTTCGCTATTGGCAATGGTAGGGGCAATGAGTGCTAGTGGCTGACCATTGCTGTAAAGTAAACTATTGGATTCGCAACACTCATATTTTCGTACAATTAATCTCTTTACATTAGCTTCTAACGACCGGCTTGTTACACTTTTTGTAGATGTGTATCTTCTTGGAACGGTGATGCTAGTGTTTGGAATGGGTCTCTATGAGCTTTTCGTTAGCACTCTCGACATTGCCAATTCACTCCCAGATGGCACACCTTCCAATAAATCCAATCTCTTTGGTTTATTCACTATTAAGGTTAGTCGTAAAGCACTAGGACTTCAGATTTTATATGCTTAATGGTCATTACTAAGTAAGTTACCATTTTGATTTTCGTAGAAACGACCAAAGTGGTTAGAAATAAAATCGTTAAACGAGCTAAAGACGAAGCTTGGGCACGTAATAGTGATGGTTCTTCTAGTTGGGATGCTTGAGAAGAGTAAGAAGGTGGTAATTACCTCAACTGCTGATTTGCTATGCTTCTCAGCTTCTATTCTTCTGTCATCTGGTTCCCTGTATCTTTTGTCTAAGCTCCACAGTTCATCAAAAACAATGGTTTGAATTTGAGGAATTGATTGTATGCTATATGTGTACCATTTGCGTACTGATGCAGCTCGATATTTGTCTAGTACGTATAATAGATAGCTTACATTGCATCACTTTGTAATGCTCCGAAGGTATATATGCTGGAAAGACGTTTAACTGATTAAACTTGATAGTTGTGCTACATAATTTAGTTAAACGTCATTTAGATTCCAGTCGGGAGGACGATTCATAGAGTGGGATCTCACTGATTTGTTGCGGACTAATGTGTGCATTTTTTGGGCTAAAGGAAAGAAAAAAGAAGTGTTGCTTTAGTAAGAAACATTGTTTCATAAAAAGTAACACACATGATGACCATGTTCTTTCATTCAGAATTGGGAAATGATATAACACTTTTGAATGAGAACTAGCATACATTGTTTTGTTAAAGCTATGGTCTCTCTCATCCATCAGAACCTTAACCCTGACTATAGACTAGTATATCAAAATTTCAATGCAGCATTTTAAAGGAAATCACTTGATCTCCCTGTAGAGTCGCAATTTAATACTATTTTTTTCTCAACTGGAAGGACTGTTTGTTCCACAAGTAGGGCTGCAAGTTGGGTGGGTTAAACCCACCAAACCGAAACCCAACCCGGTTTGGGTCGGGTTTGGGTAACATCCTTTGGGTTTGAGTTGACTTTAGCGTTTGGGTTGACTTAACCCAACCCCGAAATATTGGGTTGGGTTTTGGGTTATTAGCTTGGGTTACCCATAAAACCCAACTATGTATAATATTTGATAAATGAAATTCTATGTGCTCGTAATTAATGTATTTTGAGAAACTAGGTCAGAACAATTCCAATCAATCAATAGTCTAAGGTTAAACAGAAACAATCAAAAACAAAGACAATGAATTAAATGACACAAACAAATGTTCACCTTGTGGAAACTCCTTACTCGGGAGAAAAACCACAGATCGTTGTCGAGGATCACGACAGCCAAATGTTTCACTAGTCAAAAAGAGTTATACTGAATTACACTTACAGATTTAATAACCTAGTCACAAAATTACTACTCTTCTAACTAAAGCTTCACGCTCCACCTTCTTCTTGTTCTCACAACAACTCTTCTTGATCTCTCACCAAAAAACTTCTTCTATTCTCGCAATAGCCCGTCTTGATCTCTCACCAAGAAATTTCTTCTCGAATTGCTCTTGAACAAAATAATTGGGAAGTCTTTGAAACCCTAACTCAACATCAATCTCGTGATCAAAGAATGATTCATTGATCTTAAGTTCTTTACCCTCTCTGATAAAGTCTTTTGGATCCCTTAGAAAGAAAATCGTTTTTCCCCTGGAAAAGAAGAAGCCACTGAAAAAGAAACTAGGGTTTCTTTAAATAGTAGTTCTATTTCACTCGATATTCGTTCGAACAAGACCAAAAGTCGTTCGAACAAATTACGACTAATTTGGTCAAAAACCCTAGAAAGTTTACATATCGTTCGAACGAAAAGAAGTCTCGTTCGAACGACAATTGCATGTGGGCCAAATTCCAGGGGACTTGATAAGTCGTTCAAACGACAAGAAAACTCGTTCGAACGACAATTGCATATGGGCCAAATTCCAGAGGACTTGACACTTCGTTTGAACGACAAAATTGTCTATGGACCAAATTTCCAGGGGACTTGACACTTCGTTCAAACGACAAGAAAATTTGTTTGAACGACAAAATAGAGAAATGCTCATTCCTTTTATCAGAGAGTAATACTTACCTTCTGTCCTGTGATTTGTGTCTTCGACTGAGATAACCAGAAACTCCACAAGTTCAAACTGAGACAAATAAAACCTTTCAATCTCCCCCTTTGGTTCATTTTGTGACAAATAAAAACTAAGACAGCCACCACCCCTTCCTTGAACAGGTTCAATCTCTGGACCTCTTCTATGGACAATATCTTCTTACTAAATATCTGCACACTTCAACAAACTCGTTTATAATATATGTGGCAGAAATAAAACTTAGAAAATATGCATATATACAAAAAGAAATAAATTACAAACGAATACGTCCAAAGAAGCATATACAAACCAGATAAGTAGACCCATCTCTCCATTGTCACGGAAGAAATAATCAAATAACTGTAGACCAAATATCTCAATGAAAAGTAATTAGAGATAACAGATAATTATATAGCAAAAGATAGTACTAGCGTACATGCAAAGTTAGAACAGAGATTCCTACCTCATAAAATGCTCAAAACATAAAAAAAATACTAGTCTCAAAGACGAAATAGACTAAAGAAAACAAAATACACAGATGAACAATCACAGCTCTCCAGAATCAGATTCGTAATCACCCTCCTCTCTGTCTCCTGACCCGAATGACGACTCTGAACTGCTGACTCAATAGACCCCAGTCGACTATCTATAGTCACCAGACGTGTCTCCATAGTGCCCATCCTGGTCGACATCACCTGAAGCATGTTCCCAATACTCTGAAGCAAAAACACCTCCTGGGGCGCCTGAGTAGCTGAGCTAGAAGTACCAATGTGCTGATCTGGAGGGGTTATCTCAGAAGGTAACACATAAGGAAGATGAGAGGAACTCTAATTGCAATTACTCAAATCCAACCGATCTGTCTTGGTATCTTCAGGTTCAGTTAAAGCCACCGCGTAGCCAGCATCAGTAAGGAGCGTTGTGATTAGTCTAGCAAACGGTAAAGAACTCCTGGTCATTATTTTGGAGCTAGCCTCAAGCATCTCCTCAATGATGATGTTAGGAAGATCAATTTCTATATCATTTTTGAAGGCATAAAGAAAAACCTTCATCCGCTCAAACAATTCATTCTTTTGGGACCGCGGGATGATATTCGTAATAGCAATGCTATGTATGAGACGAGACTCATTATTTAACATTCTGCGGGATACAATACCCGATCCAGTATACAACCTACTCTGAGCCGTGATATCAATCACCATATCTCGAAACTCAGGAAGAATAGGCTTCTCATCCTCGCCGTCAACAAACCCACCCCTAGAATTAGCAACCGGCCAAGGATAGGATGTTGGTGGCCAAATACACCGTAGAAAAGCGATATGCTGAGAAGGAGTAAAACCCAAAATATCATAGAGTCTCTCCCTGGTAATAAGGTACTCAGTGCCATCAAGAGTTACTCGAAAAGAGCTATTGGACATGTTCCGGGTGGGCACAAGTGTCATAGTAGCATAAAAGAGACGTACAATCCGTGGATATACTTTTCCCGTAGGAGTAAGAATCTTAGACCAATGTCTAGCTCAAAATTTTCCAAACACCCGAGCAAATTCTTCATTCACTGCAGAGATGCTCTTTATGTCCACCATCTGTTCCCTCACAATTGGGCGATCTCGAAAACCCTTCTCAGTGGCCTAAAACTCAGGATTTTCACCCACCCTCTGACCATCAAGGATAACGGCATCGTCCACTCGTGACCTCTTATTTTCGCCCCGTACTCTAGGTGTCATTTAGAGAACAATAAAAAGATTGAAACTCTTGTTCAGAAGTAAAACCGCAACCCAATATTAAACACTTAAAACCTGTCTTCAAACCACCTGCAAGAAAGAACCACCTCTTCCCCAAACTCAATCAACACAAGTGAGCAGGGAACCCAAGATAATACAAGCACCCACAATACAATCCACCACCCTCAAACAAACCAATTACCAGTTTTATTCGTAGTGCAATTTCACAAATCACAACTCAATCCTTCCCAAGCAGTAGAATCACAAGCATAAAGGCAACAAAATACTAGTAGAAGAACAATGAAATCACAAACCAACCTTGAATTCGAGATAAAGCATGAATTAAAGAACCCTAGGTCACACCTGCCGTCGCCAAGAGCAAAATTGGAAACCCTAGAACTGAAATTGGGATGCTAGATGAAAGAGAAAGGATCAATAACTGAAGAAATGGACTCTACCAAGCTTAATCCAACAAGAATTCAAGGTAGAGAGAGGTTGGAGAGAATTTGGAACGAGAGGAGTGATTTTGAAAAAATGAACTGACACAGTGGTTTTATACCACCCGCTCGAAAGTCGTTCGAACGACTAGATTGTTCGTTCGAATAAGAATAAAATAACTGATCAAGAAAAGAAGAAAAAAAATGACCTAAGGCAAATACTCTCCTTGAAACATCGGGTTGCCACTGACAGACACAGAAAACAACAACGATAGGACACAAACACACTCCCCATCAAAACCTGCAGAGTCAAATCTATAAGCACATGAAATACACAGTATAAATTTTTTATTATTGAGATATATAAACAAAATAATGCAAAAGAACTCGGTGTGTGTGTGTGTAGTCCAAACAAATACCTAACAAATAAGCATAAGAAGAGCACTATATTAAACATATGAGTCAACTTAGGCCTCTCATGGTTGGTCACTCAAAATCACTGAGAATTTACTATATATCACTCTAAGGACATGAATATGAGTAAATAAAGTGAAAATTCATAGTCCAAGAAAGCAGCGCTATTGTACTGAAGATATCATGAAAGGAATATCAATTGTGTTTGGTGGTGTCAAGTTAAATACCATAGACTTTCAAACTATCATCTCCACTAAATTGATTGTATCAAGCTTAAAATCAACTAGGTCTTTTAAGGTAATCATAAATGCAAAGGTAGGCTAGTGAGGAATAATGTGTTTTGCTGGCATTCTGAGGACAAAAATTAACTTCCACCTCCATAGTTGAAATTAAAACTCGTCCATTGTTAAAATCAAAACTCCTTCATTGTGGAAATCAAAACTCCTCCATTATTGTTCTTAACTCCTCCATTTTATATATATATATATATATATAAAACAAGACAATCTCCCAACCATACGCAACCACACATTCTTCTTCAAATTTTCTCACTTTGAGTCCTCAGAACAAGGGTTAAAACAAGAATTTGGCGAATACAAAGAAAAGACTAATTTTAGGCTCAATGGGTAGCAAGTGAATACATGATTTAGGTTAAAAATTGAAAGGCCAAAACAGGTTCAACAATGAAAATGCCTAGAACCATGTCCTAAGACTTATACAATTTCTTATTTCACCTCAAATCAAGTAAAGAAAAGGTTATAGTATTTTAACTTGAATTTTATGTCACCACCAACAATAGACTAATGCGAAAAATAATGAGATAAAAAACAAAGAGAGATTTTGCTAAAAAGAATTTATTTAATAACACTCAACGCTAGAACAAAAGGTTAGATCCTCACATAATGTTAGGTAATGAAGTATCTGCATATATCCTCAAGATTTCTACTTACACCTAGAGTCAGGGACAGTTAAACTTTGTGACGAATAAGTGAAACCAAGAACTTAAGCATTAAATGAGTATATAACATATAAATAATTTTCATATATGCATATGCAACGCAATTATAGACTTAGCTCAAAGAAAAAATAGGGAAGATAGTACCTGACAATGTCCACAAGAACTACACCAACACCAGAAAGTCCTGAGAAATCTAGGAAATAGAACAAACACCAATAGCGCATCAAAGATTTTCAAAACGAATAACATCCAAGGGCTTGGTGAAGAGATCAGTAAGTTGATTCTCCGTACAGACATACTCCACAATAACAATCTTCTTCTCAACAAGGTCTCGAATAAAGTGAAATCGAATGTCAATGTGCTTGGTCCTCGAATGCTGTTCAGGATTTTTAGAAATGTTGATTGCACTGGTATTATCACAATAAGGTGACATCACTCCCTGATTCACCCCATAGTCATATAACATTTGCTTCATCCAAACTAGCTGTGTAGTACAACTTCCCGCCGCAATGTACTCTGCCTCTGTAGTAGACTGTGAAATGCAGTTCTGTTTTTTACTTTGCCATGCAACGAGATTGTTCCCAATGTAGTAACATCCCCCAGAAGTACTCTTCCTTTCATAAGAATTTCTAGCCCAGTCAGCATCTGAGTATCAAATAATATCTGATGTAGTGTCTCGAGTATACCACAAACCAAACTCACAAGTCCCAGATACATATCGAATAATCTGTTTAACAACATGTAAATGAGACTCCTTAGGACTTGCCTGATAACGTGCACATATGCAAACACTGAACACGATATCTGAGCGACTAGCTGTAAGATACAACAAGCTTCTTATCATGCTCCTATACACCTTCTGATCCACATCAGTACCTGCAGAGTCTTTACTCAATTTTGTGGTAGTGCTCATTGGCGTCCGGGCATGTTTTGAAGAATCAAGACCAAACTTTTTGACAATATCTTTGGCATATTTAGATTGAGAAACAAAAATGTCATCTTCCCGTTACTTGATTTGAAGACTTAAGAAGTAGGTCAATTCTCCAACCATGCTCATCTCGAATTCCCTTCCCATTAACTCACCGAATGCTTTGATACGAGAGTTTGACATTGAGCCAAAAACAATATCATCCACATACACTTGTGCAATAAGAATTTCATCACCTTCCCGCTGAATAAACAATGTTTTATCAACTCCCCCTCGAATGAACCCCTTTTCAAGTAAAAAGTTTAATAGTCTATCATACCAAGCTCGAGGAGCTTGTTTTAGGCCATAAAGTGCTTTCTTCAAACGGTAAACATGCTCTGGATGATGAGGATCTTCAAATCCTTTAGGCTGAGCTACATATACCTTTTCCTCAAGTAGCCCATTTAAGAACGCACTTTTCTCATCTATCTGATAAAGTTTGAATTTTTTGTGACACGCAAACGCCAAAAACATTCGAATAGATTCAAGTCTAGCGGTGGGAGCAAAAATTTCTTCTACATCCACCTCTTTTATTTGGTTGTATCCCTGAGCTACTAACCTTGCTTTGTTCCGGACAACATCACCGCCCTCATCGAACTTGTTCTTGTAAATCCACTTAGTGCCAATAATATTAGTATTTGCCGGTCATGATACTAAGTCCCACACGTCTTATCGCTTGAATTCATTAAGTTCATCTTGCATGGCGTTAATCCAATATTCATCAGATAAAACATTTTTGACGTTTGTTGGTTCAGTAATGGACACATAACACAGACTCTCCACTGTCTCATATAACGTAGAACAATGATACCCCACACATCTAGCAGACTCATGAAGTGTAGAATACTCATAATCATCAAGGTATCTAGGAGCACCACAATTCCGAAGAGGATTAGTACGAACAGTATCATTTGGTACTACAATCTCCCCAGAAGATGTTGGAATAGTTTCAGCAGGAGGTTCTTCTTGAGCATCTTGTGTCGTACTAGATGAGGTTGGTAGGGAATCTTCTTGAACATTACTATCCCCATCATTGTTTGTCCAAGAACCGCCGAGTCATCAACTACCACATTAATCGATTCCATGACCATTTTGTGCTTTAAGTTGTACACACGATAAGCTCTAACTGTTTGTGGCATATCCCAGTAAAATACCTTCATCGCTTCGAGCATCAAATTTTCCTATGTTCTCCCGATCACAGGTAATATAACACTTACTTCAAAACACACGAAGATATTTCAAGTTCGGCTTTTTACCAAACCAAAGTTCATAAGGCGTATTAAGTGTAAAAGGACGCAGATAAACCCTGTTGATTATGTGACAAGAGGTATAAATAGCTTCTCCCCAAAAGTGGCTAGGGACATTCTTTCCATGAAGTAAAACTCGCTCCATTTCCTGTAGGACTCAGTTCTTACATTCAGCTACTCCGTTCTGCTGTGGTGTGATTGGTGCTGAAAATTCATGTTTGATTTCATTCGCCTTATAGTACTCTATTACATCACTATCCTTGAACTCACCTCCACAATCGCTACGAATTCTGTCAATAGAGCAATCCTTCTCATTCTGTATTCGCAGAGCTATGGCATAAAATTCTTCAAATGTGTCTAACTTCTGCCTTAACAGAGCGATCCACGTGAATCGTGAAAAATCATCAACCATAACCAAAATGTACTTCTTTCCTCCCAAAGTACTTACTCTCATAGGACCTATCAAGTCTATATGAATCAACTCCAGAACTCATGTAGTAGTAATGTTGGTAGATTTTTTGTGCGGACTTTTGGTTTGCTTTCCAATTTGACATGGTCCACACACTGCATCGGTTAGCTTGCTTAGATTCAGAACCCCTCGAACTATTTCCTTATTCGTAATCTTTGCCAGATCACTAAAATTCATAAGTTCTAACCGTTGGTGCCAAAGTTCCACATCGCTTATCTTAGCAACTTTACATGATATCTCCTTTTGCGATACAGCATAGCAGTTGTCTGAAGTTCTATCCGCAGTTATAATGCATTTCCCAGTATTATCAAAGACACGATAAGTTTTCTTGTCAAATGTTACTGTGTTGCCCGCATCACATAGGTGACTCACACTTAGAAGGTTTGTAGTGAGTCCCTTGACATAAAGTACATTATCGACTGTCGGGCATCCAATTCCTTCTACACTCCCCTTTCCCACAATCTTTCTACTCATTCCTCCTCCAAAAGTAACATCACCTCCTTGAACATCTGTGACATTATTCAGACGTGTAGCATCCCCTGCCATGTGTCAAGAGCATCCACTATCTACGTACCACTGTGTGGAGTTAAAAGTATTTAGAGCCATTACTGCAACATTAGACCTTAATTGTGGTACAAGGTTCTTCTTCTGAACCCAGATAGATCTCACTTTCTTTCTTTCTTCTATTGCTTGAGTCACATTCCTGAAACCATTAAAGGACTGTTGGGCAAAAAAGGAGTTAGCAAACGATTGGGCATATGATCGATGGGGTTTCTCTCTTTCCAAACGTAAATTATTCCTACCACGGAGTTGAGGAACATATCTACAATAGGGAGCAAGATGACCCTTTCGACCACAAGCCTCACAATAAAATACATGAAAGACAAAAGGCTGCTCAGTCTGCCTATGAGGAGCATCAATAATACTAGGTTTGGGCAAAAATGGAGTTGAAGTAGCTTTGATAAACTTAGTGACTTGAGATGAGGTAGACTTGGCGTTTTGCTCATCAAATCCTAATCCTATTTTTGTCAGATCCATTTTTGCTCATACTTAGTATTTTGTCAATGTTATTAGCTCCATGATAAAACACTTCGAGTTTCTGTTGAGTGCAGGTCAACTAGAGTCTAAGTTTCTCAATTTCTATTTCTTCCATTTTCACCTTTTCTACAGCAATGAGTCTGTTTTGTTCACATGTCTTAAGTTGACCACTAAGAGATTGTTTCTCATTCTTAAGTTTCTCAAGCTGAGAAACAAGTTGAGAGTACAACTCTTCAAGGCTCAGCTCTTTACAGTTATCACTTTCATAATTATTATGATCATCTCCGTCAGTTTCAAGTGCAAACATATCAAAGTGATCACTACCTGAGGAAATAACAGCAATGTGAGCTCTCAAACCATTTCCTCCTTCTTGGAAGGGATCAACATGGTCATTAGAGTCATCATCACTATCATCCCACGTAGCGGTAATGTTCATAGCTTTATGATTCCTGTTAGAGCTCTTAGTAGGACAACTGTGAGCATAGTGACCATACTTGTGACACCTATAACATTTAACTTTATTGAGGTCTTGGTCTGAGTCATTATGAGTATGAGTACTTGAGTTAGTTTGTTTGCCATAAGACTTAACACGGTCATGAGGACGAGACTTGTAACTCACATTTTTCCCTTGTTTCTCAAATTGCTTCTTTTTCAAAAGTTTTCTAAATTGTTGACTTATAAGAGCAATCTGAGAGTCAGAGTCAAGTTCCTCATCATTGTTAGAAACACAGTAGTTTTCAACATATCTGGTTCCCTGAGAAGATGAAAAGTTGGAGGAAGACTTAAATGCCACACTTTTACTCTTCTTAGGATTTTCCATATCCATTTCAATTTCAAAAGTACGTAATTTTCTAGCAAGTGTGTCAGGTTTCATAGTTTTAAGATTTTGTGTTTCCTCTATAGCATCACGTCTGGATCTAAAACTCTTAGGAAGAGATCTTAAAATTTTACGTACTATTTGAACATCGGTGTATCCAGCTCCTAAAGAAGAACTGTTGTTGACAATGTCACTAAGTTTAGCACAAAACTCACTAAAGGACTCATCCTCACTCATCCGAATATTCTCAAATTGAGATGTGAGCATTTGAAGTTTGCTTTCTTTAACAGTATCATCACCTTCGTGAGTACGTATTAAGATGTCCCAAGCTTCTTTTGAAGTGGAACATACGGATATATGCCTATACTCACTATGGCTCAGCGCATTAAAGATAGCATTAAGACCTTTAGAGTTATACCCAGGTATTTCTTTTTCTTCCTTGGTCCATTGATTTCTAGGTTTATGAATTTCTATAGCAGTTGCTGGTTCACCCCGCAAAATAGTAGGGGGTGCCCATCCATCTTCAATGGCAATCCAGACATCCTCTCCCATGGATTGCAAGAAGGCAACCATTCGAACCTTCCAGTAAGAAAAGTTCGTACCATCAAAGAGTGGTGGACAGTTTAAAAGACCTCTAAATTTTTCAGAATTCATTATATCAAGCACGTACAAAATAGGATCACCTCTCAGGATATAAAGCCTACAAGCGAGTCTGCTCTGATACCAATTAAAATTCTATGTGCCCGTAATTAATGTATTTCGGGAAACTAGGTCAGAACAATTCCTATCAATCAATAGTCTAAGGTTAAACAAAAATAATCAAAAGCAAAGACAAAGAATTAAAGGACATAAACAAATATTCACCCTGTAGAATCTCCTTGCTCAGGAGAAAAACCACAGGTCGTTGTCGAGGATCACGACACCCAAAGGTTTCACTAGTCAAAAAGAGTTATACTGAATTGCACTTACAGATTTAATAACCTAGTCACAAGATTACTACTCTTCTAACTAAAGCTTCACGCTCCACCTTCTTCTTGTTCTCACAACAACTCTTCTTGATCTCTCACCAAAAAACTTCTTCTATTCTCACAATAGCCCGTCTTGATCTCTCACCAAGAAATTTCTTCTCGAATCGCTCTTGAACAAAATAATTGGGAAGTCTTTGAAACCCTAACTCAACATCAATCTCGTGATCAAAAGATGACTCATTGATCTTAAGTTTTTCACCCTCTCTGATAAAGTCTTTTGGAGCCCTTAGAAAGAAAATCGTTTTTCCCCTGGAAAAGAAGAGCCACTGAAAAAGAAACTAGGATTTCTTTAAATAGTAGTTCTATTTCACTCGATATTCGTTCGAACAAGACCAAAAGTCGTTCGAACGAATTACGACTAATTTGGTCAAAAACCCTAGAAATTTTACATATCGTTCGAACGAAAAGAAGTCTCGTTCGATCGACAATTGTATGTGGGCCAAATTCCAGGGGACTTGACACTTCGTTCGAACGACAAGAAAACTCGTTCGAACGACAAAATTGTCTATGGACCAAATTTCCAGGGGACTTGACACTTCATTCAAATGACAAGAAAATTTATTTGAACGACAAAATAGAGAAATGCTCCTTCCTTTTATCAGAGAGTAATACTTACCTTTTGTCCTGTGATCTGTGTCTTCGTCTGAGACAGCCAGAAACTCCACAATTATGAAATGAGACAAATAAAACATTTCAATAAATTTTATAAAAATAATAAAATGACCTTACATTTTGTAAGATTTTTGAAAAACAAAGAGATATAAATTTGTGTTTTAAGCTACGACCTCAGGAGGGGAGCCGAATAGCTTCGGTCCACTGTGGGACCTACGTGGGATTTGGGAGCCCACCCAAGATGTCACGTTAATCCTAAGGATACACACTAGAGATTACTTGGTGGAGAAATAATCTCCTATGTTTAGGGTTTATTAAGAGAGCTCTATATATATGTTTTGTGTCTCTCATTGTAGTATATATCTCAAGAATAAATAAATCTCTCTCTCTATACTTCTATATGAAATATAAGGAATTTGGGGGATGGACAGTTTTCTTCAAAATTTTCTCATCATATGGAACGCAACGTAGCACTTGGGAGCATGAAGTTATTTTTAAGATTTTAAAGGGTATTTTATATAAAACATGATAAGATCTATAAACGTTAGAGATCTAATAAGGATCTGAGACCTAATAGGATAATCACAATAAACGATAATGTGGAAACATATATGGATTCGGTATACTTGCAACCGCAGAGGAGAATAGGGTTAGCATCACTTTTGCCGTCTCAGACTCCGAGGTCGAGTGAAAAGGTTACGAGAGAATTACGAAATGGGGATGGGAATATGAATGGTAAACAAGATAATGATAAAGGGGTTAATGTGCAGGTTCTTCTACGTTGTAGGTGAGTGAGTACATTTAGTTTCCTGAGGTTTTTATCCGTAGAACGAGGTGGCAACAACTGAAAATTCAAGTACTAATTTGCAAAAGTGAGGTTTTCATTGGTTATTTGGAGGATTTGTTGAAAGGGGTTGTTTACTTTTGAGTTTTTTGATTTTTTATTTATTAAGAGTTGGTTGATGTTGAGGGTTTGGCAGGAGGTATTGTTAGAAAAGAATATTGATGTATGTCTGAGTGTAGGTATAAGTTTGTGGATAACGTGGAATTGGTGATTGGAGATATTAGGAGCATACACCAACGGATGAATGTATGTATAAGTTTGACTCATATTTTGAAATTTGTGGCTTTAAATTCAAGTATTGGTTAGCTTTGGATTCGACAGATATGAATCTGCAAGTTGTATTTCTGCCTAATTCTGAAAGTATGGGCACCAGAGGCAAAGTTCTGATCAATGATTCGGTAGGTTATTGCTTTAAGCATTTTACTGAAAGAAGGAAATACATAATGAGTTAAAATCCTACAAAAGCTATGTTTCGCTGGAAAAGGATGTGCAAGCCAACCCTTCTCTTGAAAGGAAAGTAAGAAGTAAAGTTGCTTACATTGATTAAAAACATATTGCCGCTTCCAGAGGTGAACATGTTTTTGCAACTTTACCATGTTTGTAAATACTTTATTTTGTGTTTGTTTTTTGCAACTTTGAGGTAGGTCCATTACTCTCGAACTAATTATGATAATGGGATTTGTTATGGTGATGGCCGATGGGAGTCGAGCATGACTATTGTGGGCAACATTATTGTAATTAAGGTCATCAGATATACGTATTGTGCCAATCAAACGTTTATTAGGTCATAGAACATAATTTGTGGAGCCAATAACAGGTTCTTATGTCTGGGGGTTTCTTCTGCTTGCAGCCAACCCCAATAGCAAGAATAGGCTTTAGTTCCTGTGAGTTATTTTTTATAACATCCTTTGAGTTTATTGCAGTGGCTCTAACTTGACTCTGAATATTTATCTTGGCACAAGAAAATAGTCAATGTTCTTCATGAACAGATTTATTTCTAGAATTCCAAATATAATTTAGAATGGAGAGCACCATATTTATCCACAAGTCCTGCACATAGGTACTACACTGAGAAGCTTCATTAAACAAGTTTTTGAAAGTCCATCTTACCATTGTAAGATCAAAAAGATTTAGAGCCCAACACCACACAGATGAAGCAAATGGGCAAAGAAGGAACATGTGATTGGGGTTTTCTGAGTATGACTGCCATAAATAGCATCTTGAAGCAAGTTGAATCTCGTATCTATGAATTTTGTCATCAGTGGGGGCTGCATTGTTGAATATTCTCCAAGCTAGGTTACACTGTCTTGACCAGGAAGTTGTGATTTTATGTGTGCTATTGTAAACTGGTTAATTTTGTGAGTCTTATTAGTGGTGAGAAGCAACTGAGTCATGCTATTTTTCCATATCCCCCAAGCATATATTTGCAGTGCCAAAGTCACATTAATGCACATTTAAGTATATCATACGATGTGCCAATCTCGCAACAATCATTAGCATTGATAACATCGAAGGTGCATTAACATGTTCACCGTGACTTGGTTACGAGTAGTACGCAGAAATACTATATGGCATGCTAAGTTGTTAACCCATTTGATTGGATATTTTCCATAGTGCTCTCTATAATATTTATTTGTGTGAATATTTAATATGCAAAATATTTACGAGTTTTAGCGCCGTAGGCGCGTTAATGGACTATTTATGTAGCGCCGAAGGCGCGTCGACGTATTCAATGTGGCGAGCCACGAGAAGTACGTAACTAGTGTCATTCCATTCATATGTTACATGGTAATGGCGTTTATCCTTGGTCTCACAAACTATTGGAATGAACCTGGGATTTGCAAGCACCCATTGCACTCTCCTTAACTGCCGTTGACATCGTCTGGAGTAGTACGGGACTACATAGTCTGGGCAGCGGAGGAAGCCCTCAAACCACGAAACTGGGGTAATGTGGGAACCATTTTCCCTGCTATCCTCGTAGGGGTCAAAAACTACTTGCAATGTGGATAAGATAATTAATAAATTCCCAAGGAAGCCTTGTGAATCTAAATTAAAAATATGACCGGGACATGACTTATGTCATCGAAAGAGTAGTTGTCAAGAGCTTCCCGCATCTCTTTAAGCATTTCCTGATTATGCCTGACGCTCTTTTCCAAATTCCATTTGGTGCAATACTCTGCGCCAACTCGCTCGCCAGGTTTGGGGACGTGTGGGAGCTTGGGGAAATGGGCATAGATCCAAGACTGTTTATGCAATTAAATACATATCACATACTGTAATCTATAATAGTTTAAACAGGCTTTAGTCATTTTCTGGATTACCTCCAATTGTGTAGTGCATGCTATAAATTGCTTCCCTTTGTGAAAACTGATCGAGCTCATCTCTCAATATAGATAGGCAAGAACTGTTGTGCTTCATGAGTAATCACCAGCTCTATCTAAAATTCTAAACAACTCAAGATACTTTAGAGATATATACGCACCCGTCTTCTCGGGGAATAATAAATTACCAACCAGGTATAGTAGATATGCCTTATGTAATGGACTTATTTCTAAACCCCGTACTCAGTACGGTATCCGAACTGATATAGCTCGGATCAACAACAATCCAAGACCTAAGAACAGAAAGTCCTGATGAAAACGACCTCGCCTACAGTTCGGAGACTTTGAAGCATTTTTTAAACTCACACTACAGAAGATACTCCTCTATTCATCAAATAGCTCGCATACATGCGAACTCCACAAGAGATCGTATCTTCTCCAAACGGTCTGAAGTGCAATTAAGAAGGCCGTTAAAGATCAACAAATATCAAATATCAAGACGTTACAGGAAATCTCATCAAAGCTCATCAAGTTCAGACGATCATAACGTTTATCAAATATCAGGACGTTACATGAAATCTCATCAAGCTCAGACGACCATAACGTTCATCATTAAATGTACCCAACGGTCGTATTATAAGACCTATAAGTAGCTACCTGGAAAGGGACGCTAAAAAGGGGGGATGACTAGTTCTTACGTATAACATACTTAGAGAAGATTACACTTGCATTTTTTGTAATCACTCTACTTTCTCTCTGTAATAACTAGTCAATCGTAATACAACACTCTCTCTCTTCAAAATCCTCACTAGAGGTCGTGGTTTTTAACCTATTGAAAGGTTTTCCACGCTAGATACTGTGTCATTTACTCTTGTACTTGCATAATATCCGTTCTTAACACTGGTGTAAGACGTGTTTTCGACCTACTAGAAAATAAGTCATTACATTTGGCGCCGTCTGTGGGAAACCCACGATCATACTCCGCGTTCTCTTTTCCAGAAGCCGACTTCCCAAAATTTTGACGAATGAGGAACCCAGAAAATGACGTTCCTGACGCTACTGGGGGGTGGCGGATTTACGAACTGCCATGCAGCAAGAACAAGAAAAGTGACTACAACTGGAGAAGCAGGTCGCAAGCATGCAGAACGTAATAAAAACTCTTCTAGATCAACAACCAGCCAGCCAAAGACCACAACCTGCTGGGTCGCGAGTCTCAGTCCTGCATAGATTGGGAAATAAGGGCAAGGGGGCGGTGGCTCCTTCAGCTCGGCATACAGGTGACCCCCGCTCACAATTACCAGCCCGATCAGTCGGTGACCTACGACAGGAAGAGCAACACGGAGACACCCTTTACCTACCACAGGTTTTGGTGATGGACCATTTTGGCAAAATAATGGGAGATCACGACCCACAAGGAGTGCGAGTCGCACGACGAGCAGTCACATCTCGCCTACATCTCACCCCAGAACAGGTGGATAAACGCATTAAAGAACTTCTTAACGCTCAGATTCTAGATGGGAAGAAAAGCCAGACTAAAATCCAGAAGAGCCCAATTGCACAGATTTTACTTGACGAAGAAGTTCCCGCCGACTTTCATACACCAAAAATTCAGAAGTACAAGGGAGGAGATCCTGTGGAGCACGTACAGGAGTTCCAAGATTCCCTGGGATTGCATTCTATGTCAAACCACATCCTCTGCCGCCTCTTTCCGACCAGTATGAAAGGCGAGCCTCTACGATGGTTTCACTCCCTTGACGAAGGTTCCATCCTGACGTTCGATCAACTCTACGAACTGTTAGTCAAGAACTATTCGCACAATAAGGAGAAGGAAGAAACACTTTACTCTTTATTCGGCCTCAAGCAATCCCAAGGCGAACGACTGGAGGCATTCACAAGAAAAATCTTGATTCTAGCCCGGAAGATAGACAATCTTAACCAAAAGATTACCGTTTTGGCCTTTACCAACTCATTGCTCATGGAAAGTCGAGCCAAGGAATATCTCATTCTCAACAAACCACCATCATTAGAGGATATGCTCGAAAAAGTTAACCGATTCATTGACCTTGAGAGGCTGACCGTGGAAAAGCCAAAACCTCAGAACTCTAGCCTCTCCAACAAAAATCGTCCCGACGAGCGCACTCACGAGGGCAGTAAAAGTCAAGGGGGAGATAAGAAGCGCTTCAAAACCAGTGACGACCGAAATTGCCAAGGAAAGAAGAGGCCGCCACCACCCATGCCGAAGCTGAACACAACTATGGCCAGTTTGTATATTCTGATTCAGAAAGACGATCTTTCTGAACTCCCAGGGATCTTACACCAATTGAAGGCAAACCATATTGCGTCCATCATCAAATCCAACACCATGACACGGAAAGATGTCTCTCACTTAAGTACCTACTTCTCGATATATTTTCAAAAGGCCGTTTGCTCGAATACATCATTGATGTCGAGAGTTACCATAATGGAAATTATAAAAATGAGGGCGCAATTGTACAAATCGGTGAGGTAAATAAAGAAAAGCATTTGTATTTCATTGAGACCCATATCATCAACACGTCCAACAGAGTCAAACGCCGACGTGTAGCAGAATGTCATGACCTATCAATGGGAGAGAAAGAAGCTTATTTACTTTTAGAATCCAGCAACAGATGAGCCAGAATATCTTTTGGAGATTGCGACGTTCGGCACGTCACTTTCTCACATCATGACGCTCTCGTCGTCATGCTCAAGATGAAGAACATAGTCCTTCATACTATGATGATCGATACAGGGAGCAGTATCGAACTATTATTCCAGAGTATAATCGACTAGATGGGCTTGGTGCACAAGTTCGAGTCGAGTGAAATCAATGTCTCCGGATTCAACGGTTCTAAGGAAGAACGGGTAGGCAAAATTACACTGCCTATCACAGCCGGGCCAGTTACACTTGATGTAGTCTTCTACATATTATCAATGCCAAGTCAAGTTACTTGGGCATCATGGGGCGACCTTGATTGCACAACATGAAAGCTATTCCCTCCACCTATCATCAGACTCTGAGATTCGACTGGAAGGGAGGGATTTATGAAATCAAGGGTAACCAGAAGTTGGCTCGTGCCTGCAATAATATTGTTTATACAGAAGCCGACTCAGCCGCGACAACAGCAACTGCGGTACCAGCCATCACGACACCAGTCACAACCCTGGCTGCATAACAATCACAGCAGGCCAGATCATCAGAACCTCAGCTGCCAAGCATCGAGCCTACAGAATATGTCGAAATCAATGGCAGCAAAAGAGGCACTAATATTGGAACTTTACTGAGTTCGGATGAACGTTCGAAACTGATTCAGTTCCTCACAGAGAATAGTGATGTCTTCGCATGGACTTTCCATGAGATGCCAGGAATTGATACAACCATAGCATGTCACAAGCTAGAGTTGAAAGAAAAAGCAGAACCTGTAAAACAGAAGTAGCGAACTCTAGCGCCAAGATTACGCGAAGAAGTCAACAAGGAGATCGACAAGTTGATTGAAGTCGGTTTCATCAGGAAAGCTGTCTGCCCCGATTGGATATCTAACATTGTCGCAGTACCTAAGAAGAATGGTAAAATCCGAGGTTGTGTAGATTTCACAGACCTCAACCGCCATACACCAAAGGACAGTTTCCTATTGCGAATAATCAGTAATCTGCTCGATTCCATAGCAGGGCACGAACTCCTATCTATGATGGACGCCGCGTCAGGTTATAATCAGATACCGCTTTTCCTAGACGATCAAGATAAGACTGATTTTATCACCGAGCATGGCCTATATTGTTATAAGTTCATGCCTTTCGGTTTGAAGAACGCAAGAACAACTCATCAGAGATTAATGACAGACATGTTCAAAGACCATCTCGGAAAGACAATGGAAGTTTACATCGATGATATGCTTTGTAAAAGTCTCAAAAGAGAGGACCATCTGGCAGATTTGAAAACAACCTTTGAGATTTTACGAACTTATATGATGCGTCTGAACCCTGATAAATGTCAGTTCGGGATACAGTCCAGAAAGTTTTTGGGCCATCTAATCAGCAAGAGTGGGATTGAAGCAGACCCATCCAGAATACGCGCACTCTTGGATATGCCTTCATCGAAGACAAAGAAAGATGTTTAGAAGCTAGCCGGGAATATCGCAGCGCTCAATCGGTTCGTATCAAAATCTTTAGATAGATGCTGACCATTGTTCAAACTATTGTGACAAGGAACAAAATGAGGAAAGCTAAAGAAGGATTTGGAAATCGAATGGACAGAAAAATGTGAGAAAGCTTTTCTCGATCTAAAACTATATTTGGGTACCCCTCCAGTAATGAGTACGCCGACAGAATGGGAAGTGCTAACGATATATTTAGCTATCACGAACACCTCTCTCAGCTTCGTTCTCCTCCGCATGGATGAAAAAATCGAGAAACCTGTGTACTTCATCAGTAAAACTTTGACTCCGGCAGAGACGAGGTACATTAAGATCGAGAAGCTTCTTCTAGCTCTCGTTTATACATCTCAGAAGCTCAAACAATATTTTTAGGCTCACACAATTTGCGTTCTGATGAATTATCCAATCAGGGAGATCTTGACCAAACGAGAAAAGACACGACGTATTCAATAGTGGTTAGTCGCACTGGGTGAACACAATATTCATTTTGAGCCTCAGCATTCAGCAAAGGGTCAGGCTGTAGCAAATTTCCTAGCAGATTTCCCAGTAGACGACCCAGATTGGGAATCAAATATTCCCGACCAGCCAGAAGAACCTCCTCCCGAACAACCCGAAGATAAATCGGAATGGATTTCTAAGAAGGGTTGGCGACTTTTAACCGACGGTTCCGTCGGACCGTCAGGATCAGGAATTGGAATGGTTCTCATTACACCCTCACATGATCGTTTAGAAAAATCAATACGACTTGTTTTTGAAGGAACCAATAATGAGGCCGAGTATGAAGCATTGATCCACGGTCTAGACATGACACTTACATTGGGTGTAACAGAACTCTTTGCTTACACAAAATCTTTACTAATAGTCAATCACTATACAGGCGTATACCACACCAATGGGAAAATGGTTGACTATGCCGGGGCAGCTGTCGAACGAATGAGCAAGTTCAGGACTATTTCTATCAAACATTTCCCAAGAGAGGAAAATAGCCATTCAGATGTACTCGCCTATCTTGCTGGCATCCTCGGTTCAGAAAAACGTTATATAAAGATTGACGTTATTTCTAATCCCAGTATTAATGTCGTCACGACCAATACCATCAATACTAGGGGCAACGAAGAGGTCAAAGATGATTGGCGACAACCTTTCATCACCTACATAGGACCTGACAACAAGTTCGACGGACCACTCCCAGAAGATGCTGCCGAACGAAAGAAAATAATTGACAATGCTCCAAGATATGCTGTCCAAGACAACCTCTTGTACAAAATCTCAGTCACGGGTCCATATCTCTTATGTTTATCCGAGAAAGAAGCGCATCAATTCTTACACGACCTACATGAAGGCACATGTGGATCCCACACATCAGGTTGTTCTCTTGCAAACAAAGCTATTACTCAAGGAATGTTTTAGCCTAACATGAGGAAATAAGCCATCGAATATGCTCGAAAATATGACGCTTATCAGCGACATGGACTAAAGATACGAGCTCCAGCACTCGAACTCCATCTTAGTCAGGTTACTTGGCCATTCAGACGTTGGGCTCTCGACCTAGTGGGAGAATTTCCTACAGCACCATGCAGAAGGAAACATCTTTTGGTTGCTACAGACTACTTCACCAAATGGGTAGAAGCAATGCCACTATGCCGAACGCGCGAAGAAGAAGTTATTCGTTTTATCTGGGAGAACATCATCATTCGATTCGGCAGACCACACCTCATCAGGATTGATAACGGATCCCAGTTAGTTGGATCTAAAATTGTGGCATTCCTCAATGAGCACAAAATCATTCATTCTCCATCCAACCCATATTATCCACAAGGGAACGGCCAAACAGAGATTACAAATCGAACAATAGTGGATGGAATCAAAAAATGACTTGACGACAAGAAGGGCAATTGGGTGAATGAGCTACCACATGTACTTTGGGCCTACCGAACTACTCCAAGAACGGCAACAGGCTGTACTCCATTTCTAATGGCCTACGGGACTGGAGCCATCATTCCCACTCAATATCACCATCCAATCCATGATCATATAATGACAGATGAAGAGAATGAGTTCCAATTAGATGCAATTTGAACTAGATCGAGGAGACACGCGACCAAGCTATTGCCAATTTGGGTCAGTATCAGTTGGCTTTATCCAAAACGTACAACAAAAGAGTTCAACATCGAGAGTTCGCAATCGATAACCTCGTTCTCAGAGAAATACCATAACATCGCAAGGCACCCAATGCCGGAAAATTAGTTGATAATTGGGAAGGACCTTTTATCGTCACTGGAACAAATGGCTTAGGGTCCTACGAACTCAGTGATCACCATAGAATACCATTACCTAATCCATGGAATACCCGAAGACTGAAGTTGTATCGGTGATAAAGTTGATGTACGTGACTGTTGATTCAGATTTATTCAATAAAGAATCTCTTCTGCATACATATTGCAAGTCTGTTCAAGGTCGCTCAATCCAACCTCAATTATCAAATACAATTTTGTCTCATTAAGGTCGCTTATTGATACGCTCAATTTGATCTGTAATTGGGACCACCACATAGCTCATGAAATACATTTGCTCTCCCAAGAGACCTGTGTCCAGCTATCTCAAATACAATTTCGTCTCATTAAGGTTGCTTATTGATACGCTCAATTCGACTTGTAATTGAGACCGCCGCATAGCTCATGAAATACATTTACTCTCCCAAGAGACCTGTGTCCAGCTATCTCAAATACAATTTCGTCTCATTAAGGTCATTTATTGATACGCTCAATTCGACCTGTAATTGGGACCGCTACATAGCTCATGAAACACATTTGCTCTCCCAAGAGACTTGTGTCTAGCTATCTCAAATTCAATTTCGTCCCGTTAAGGTCGCTTATTGATACGCTCAATTCAACCTGTAATTGGGACCGCCACATAGCTCATGAAACACATTTGCTCTCCCAAGAGACCTGTGTTCAGCTATCTCAAATACAATTTCGTCTCATTAAGGTCGCTTATTGATACGCTCAATTCGACCTGTAATTGGGACCGTCACATAGCTCATGAAGCACATTTTCTCTCCCAAGAGACCTGTGTCCAGCTATCTCAAATACAATTTCATCTCATTAAGGTCGCTTATTGATATGCTCAATTCGACCTGTAATTGCGATCGCCACATAGCTCATGAAACACATTTGCTCTCCCAAGAGACCTGTGTCCAGCTATCTCAAATACAATTTCGTCTCATTAAGGTCGCTTATTGATACGCTCAATCCGACCAGTAATTGGGACTGCCACATAGCTCATCAAAATACACTTACTCTCCCAAGAGACCTGTGTACAGCTATCTCAAAAACAATTTCGTCTTCTTGAGACCAACATATAGCTCGTAGAGTACACATGCTCTCCCAAGAGACTTGTGATGCAGCTATTATATTTTATCAGTGCGGTCGTCAATTTACACTTAAATTCGACCTATCACTAACACACTTGCAAATGCAACTTATACATATAACTCTGAATGATACTTATTGGATAACCCAATTCGTGTAAACTATCTCAACAGATCATTTTATGCAGGTCAAGCATATTTTACAACGACCCTTCTATTTGTCACGCTTTGGGCGCACCAAAGCCGAACTTTCCCCAGGAAGCAAGGTTGGGAAGAGCATATTAACGACATTTTCAGTTGACGGGAGATCCATTATTCCCGCCACTCGCACCATCACAGAATCTAGAAAGGTTAAACGCATAGCTTGCAGATCATACTCCACGCCTTGCTGTTTTGCAGTTTCATGATCATCTTGCACTTTCTTCACGTCAGAGTCCAAAACTTCAAACGCTCGTAATGATGCTTCATCCGCAGGAAGCAACAGAATTTTGGATAGTCTTGATTTCACCTTCATTAGCTCCTTATCAAGATGTTTACATCGCGCTATAAGGAATTTTTTCTCCTTCAACAGAGAACCCTTATACTCATCAGTAACGACTACAGTACGGTAGAGCTCGTCCTTCATAAATCGCAGCTTCTCGGATAATTTCTGACACTCCACACTATCATCCGGCTCTTCTGAACTCTTGTCCACTACCGACTCCTGCAATTCACGGTATTTCCTATCTAATTCGGTATATCGAAAGTCATCTTCCAAACGTAACAACTCCAAGGATTGTTTCTCATGTTCTACCTCGGATATCCAGATATGACACTTGTTGAGAGCCTCATCGAAATTGAGTTCCTTCTTTTTATGCCTATCGTCTTGGGCACGAGCTCAATAACTTTTCCTCTGACAAGAAGCTCGGGCAGCATGCAAGTCACGCGTCAGCATATCTATACGACCTCTCAGATAATGAAGTTCACCATATTGTTTCTTTACAAGATCTGTATTCTCTGACATCGAACTGCGAAGACTCATAAGATCAATTTTTTGTTGTGAAATGATACTATTGAAATCCAACACTTTCTGATTGCCAGTCATAGCGTTGAGCCTCTTCTTCTTCAATGCAGCCTTATATGCTTCAACACTTTCTTTAGCATCAACTATATCAGCATCTCTCTGAGACAGATCTATTATCACAACATTTAGCCAATCCTGCAAATCAAGTAAATCCGATTCGGGTTTGGAATTCAAGATCGCAGTCTCCTCTGCAGCCAGCAAGCACTTTTACAATTCTTCATTCGATTTATTAAACGAGGTGGACAGAGCAGACAGTTCGTTCTGCTTATCAGCTAACTCCTACAAATACAGATTATAAACGAGCATGCATACATAAATACAAGAGAGCTACATCATTCTACAATATATATTACAAAAGCTCGAATTCGTTGTTTCATTCACAATTGAACCCTACTAGCATCTGTTTGCAGTGATTCCACTTTCCTATCATCCTTTCTCAAATTGAAGAAAAGGATCCTCATTGATCTCCGGCCCTACAAAAGCCAAGATCATCAGGCAAATGACCTACATCACCCCATATCACAGACACGCCAGCCCGAGCTGAACATCTGTGGGCTTCTACACTATGGCGATTACGAGCTTCTTGTGCTAAGAATTTTACTCGAGGTGGGTCGGTCACTATACCCCTCTCAGTTAAAAGCTCAAAATAGGCCGCTTTCAAGCCACGCTCACTATCTACTTCGGCCTCCAAATACAGTGTCAAGACGGATAGTAATTCTTGACACCTAAACTTACAACTCATGGACAAATGGAGTATCTCTCACAGTTTTACGAAATTCAAGATACCTAGTGTACTCTTTTCGCAAAACCTCATCTCTCTTCGTTTTTATTTTCCCATACCTATATTGGAGCTCGACTAACTCACCAAAGGTTTTATCATAATTTGATTTATGAAGACGTCTCTCATATTCAAGTTTATTCTGTACCTGCTGGGTACGAGTGATGCTATCCCCCGCTCGACTCAGGGACTTCTCCAACTCGCTCACTCGTCCTCTCAACCGAACTATCTCCTACAAGCACAACATGCAAGTCAAGATCAAACAACACCAGCGAACTATTCAAACTCTCAAACCAACAGAACAGTAGTATTATCATTACAAAGACAAGGTTTCCAACCAAACGAACTACAACAAAGTACAAAATCAAAGATTAAACTTCAAGCTACCTCTAAGTTCGATGCATTAGTCGAAGGAGGGACAAGAGTTTTCTCAGGAATAACGGTTGAATCAGCAGCTGGGGATGCGTCATCTCTGAAGGGATTGATCTTTTCATAACCACCAGCAATAGACAGCTCTACTTCCTCGGCAGACAAACCTCAATGGTAGCATCCATTAACTAGATGGCTTGACCTTCCACCACTTCAGCAATAGCCTGCTGACCTGCTTCTATCAGTTCGGCTCTCTATTTAGCAAGAGCAGCCTCGAATTGTTCTTTCTCCAGAAGCTTCTCCCCCTCGAGCTGAATTTTCTCCTTCTTGAGCTGTATGTTTTGGTCTTTTAACTACTGAATCAAGGCTACAGTTTCTGCCTCAGCCGCAGCACGCTCAGAATGAGCCTACATCAACACTTCAAACACTCCCTGACAAGACGCAGCCAACTGCACCACTAAAAAGACAGTGTAAAATTTCAGATCGCATTATTGTCAAAGAAAAAGGGTACAAAAAGTCATCCATACACACATGGGAGATGCTCGACTGAATCTTCACACTCAGAAGGCTAGGATCACGCCTCATCAGGTCGGTAGATTCTTTTGCAGCTACCTTTACATCCACCTTATGAAAAGAGCTCGACTCCACGACCACAGATCATTTTTGCTTCTTTGAAAGCGGAGCATCACGCCCAGAAAGGTCGACCACATCTTTTGTAATAGGGGCCGGTGGCTCAGGAGTAACAATCTCAGCCAAGGTTTTAGAGCCTTTCTTTCCCCGCTTCAGAGTATTGTCAGAAACCCCACCGGAGCAGGGACAGCAGTCGCAACTTTAAAAAGAGTGCTCGGAGTGGCCATAGCTCTGTTTTGGTGACCCCGCTGTATTTTAACTATTGTGGAATTCAGCCTCTTCTCCCGACGGATGCTTAGCTCACTAAGTACTTGATTTAGCTCGGTTCCCTCTCGACCTATAGCGTCAAATAGACTTGACATATCAGCAACACACTTCGGTTCGGGCTCTGCAATGATCAACAAGGAGTGATGTTAGAAGTTCATCACAAATCATAATAAAGCCGAAGCAGTAAGAAAATACTTACTCTCACAAAAATTCCTGTGAATCAGCTCGAGCGCTGGTTCCCCGGCCACTTGCATACAATCACCCCTCACCATCATAAGATGGTCGTGCCAGGGTCTCCCCGACGATTCAAAATCAAAGAATTTTGACCTTGTTGAGTCACTATACAAATATCTACTGCGGGAAGGTTTTAGATACTTGAATTTATAAAATTTCAAGACATCTTCAGCAACAAACTGTTTGTCAATATCACCAGTTCGCCATTGGTGGTTGAGAGCTTCGCAGACTCTCATCATCTCGTACACATTGCTATTTAATTGTGCAGGGCACCAATGCAATAAATTCATCACCCCCTTCTAGAAAAAAGTCAGGGGAACTCTCAAGCCGTATTCGAACTGGTCAAGGTAACAGAGGAACCCCTCTTCCACGACCTTCTCACCAGTCCCGTTATAGTACGAGACTTCTACGTCCTGTCTTATACCCTTCCCCTTTTTCCACTTCTTCAAAGAGGGAACCTCATAATGCTCTATATCACCATTATCCCTCACAATGGCTCTAAACCATTTACTTCCATGACTGAGGTAACGCCCCCAACTCCCATCTAAGCATCGTCTATACTTAGAGAACCACTTGACTTCATTACCAGATTCGGGACAACAAAAGAAATCCCCAGTCTCCATCTCAGTTGCAGACACATCTATAGCAGGGACATCTCTAACCTCTGCATCGACCACGGTCCTATCTGAGGAAGATGTCTCCGAGGACCAAGACTCCATAGTCTCAGTAGACATCATTATTTTACTACTGGGCTTAATATTTTTAGAACGCATCTAAAAATAAATACAACAGCAGGAGCCCTTTTCAGAATGCTTCAAACCTCAGGGTCATCCCCCAGACGAGACAACACAGTTTAAAACTACTACTATCACAGTTGAACTATATCAAGCCACTCAAAGAATCAAAGAAAACAACACTAACCTGTACTCGAAGAGCAACAGTCTGCAATGCCAGCAAATACTCTCACTCCAGACGTCAAAACTTTATTTATCCAGGGCAACTTAGATGGCAATGGCGGACCACGTTCAAAGTTACAAGACTTTCTCTCTCTAGAAATATCCCTCTCTTTCTCTGTAAACAAATGAGTATTGTGAGAGGAAGAGAGGCGGCCTTTATTACCACCCCTCGAATCAAGATGACACACGTCAGCATCCTCCCTCGTAGCAGGCACGTCTTTTCGTTTCCCTCATCATTATGTTTGGGGTTACGTGCTCTGTTATCACGTCTGACCCTTGGCTCTATAACCGCCTCGTCTACCTGCCTGTCTACCATTATTTTAAGCAAGGTTCACTGCCCAAGAAAATCAATAGTAGTACGGTTATTCACGTACAACAACAAAGTCTGCAGCCACACGACCTTGCCTCATTATATATAGCTTGTGTTAAAACCCTAATGCAGTTATCACAGCTGTCACTCATCCTATTCTGGATCTACACAAGCAGAAAATCATGCAACAATATTGTACCCGATCAATTCGGGACAAGAGAATATCAAAGAAATCATTTTATTATGGTCGAGAATCCGACCCTACAATTTACAAAGAATGATCTTCAACAATACTCTCGTCCTTTACGGTCCGTTTTTCAGGCATCATCTACCGAACTATCACTTCGTATGGTTCAGCAACAATACAGTTCTACTTCCTCTATCATACTTCACCCATTGCATCCGAGATCTCATCAGGATCACAGCCGTTCCTGGCAACTATGGAGATACCATTCCAACAGAACCGGTATATAGCGTGAAGAAATTATTATGCGTAATAACTTTTCAAACAGATATGGCAATAATAAAAGTTGCACAAGGAGCACGTATACAGCTCGACACCAGCAATGATTCTGCAATTCAGATGTCTATATCCTCAAGGATATTCTCTGACTCCGAAGAATACGAACTATGAACTAGCAACCTACTCTACAAGGGACTAGTTCGAAGAGTATAAAAGAAATATTACCGACGACAAGTTTATTTCATACAAACAGTTCGGATGCAGTAAAAAACACAATTCAACAGACAAGATAGAAGAAAAGTCAGCAAATAAGAAGTTTTCATTCAGTTCAGAATTCCAATTACAACAGAACATTTTTACAGACTGTTCGTTCTATTACAAGGCAATCTACTGTGTTCTTCAGAAGATGGGAGTGCAACACTTAAACCGAAGTTTTCGTGCTGCCCCGTATCATCTAGCACAACAGTGGAGTACAGGAGCAGACAAGGCAGTGAATCGGATACAACTGCCTCCGTATCCCCACCACCTCCGCAGGTGACAAAGATGACACACCTCCACCGTTTACACTACCCAATCTTCAGCGGGGTATCGGCAGTACTTTTCAGGAGTCACCCTAGACTTCTCATCTTCCGCTTCCACGACATCTTTGGCCAACATCCAAAGACAGGACAGACGGTCACTTGCCAGCACAACGACATGGTGGAAGCGTCATATGTTATCATAATCTTCCTCTGCCTCCACCATTTCATCCCACGTCATACCATGGAAGGTGGGAGGAACAAGAATAGGAGTAGGCAGAGAGAGCGACTGCTTACCAAAATATCTTTCTTGCAAAATATTCATCTTATTTTGCACCCTAATCTCTTTGGCTTGATGACGAGTTCTCACCATCAGTCCTTTTCCAAGCAGTATATGCGACTGACAGGAGAAGAAGGATGAACAGTGACACGCCACGTTAGCATTTTTATATCAGAAGCATTTAATGCACATTGCAACTTCCCATGAAATTCAAACTGCAGCGCGCGCCTCAAGCCGACTTTTCAAAAGCCCAGCAGTTAAAGTCATTTTTTCTCCAGATTCATGGAACCATTCAATGAAGCATTTATGACGACGGAAAAACTTCTCACCCAACAGCACTCACAACACATGTACTTCCTGCTATTGGCTGAGAGAGGCATATGTAATGGACTTATTTCTAAACCCCATACTCAGTACGGTATCCGAACTGATATAGCTTGAATCAACAACAATCCAAGACCTAAGAACAGAAAGTCCTGATGAAAATGACCTCGCCTACAGTTCGGAGACTTTGAAGCATTTTTTAAACTCACACTACAGAAGATACTCCTCTATTCATCAAATAGCTCGCATACATGCGAACTCCACAAGAGATCGTATCTTCTTCAAACGGTCTGAAGTGCAATTAAGAAGGCCGTTACAGATCAGCAAATATCAAATATCAAGACGTTACAGGAAATCTCATCAAGTT
>JACGCM010000620.1:600000-755368 GCA_014058105.1 Kingdonia uniflora | reverse complement strand
CTGTCTTTTGAGAGTGCTATGTTGAGGAGAGCTATGAATTTGATCTGGTCCGGTATCAACCCTTCTTGCTGTGAGGTGGCCAAGAACCTTACCTAGTGTCTCCAAAATAATATTTATCAGGTGTGAGCCGCCATCTATATGAGCTTTAGAATATTGAAACTGTTGAGAGTCAATGTGAGGTCCTTGGACTAATAAGCTTTTGTCACAGAGATCATGGTGCAGACTTCAACGTTATCCCCGAGTGTGATTTGAACATTGTTGTCATTAACTTTTGGTAAGTTTCCTGAGTTCTTCAGTCCGAAAGGCATGACCTGTAACAATAAAATCTTTTTTTCAGTGAGAACGTAGTCTTTCCTGATCGTCGTTGAAGAGAGAGCTAATTTGGATCCAAAGCACATCCAATCATAGATAAGATCGATCCAGTTAGGGAATCGAGATTCTAATGAATGCTTGGAGGGAAAAATACTTCTTTGGAGTGTGCTTGTTTTATCATAGAAATCCAGCGCAAACTCAATCTTCTCATCGTCTTTGGAACTGCGTACTATGTTTTGAGATCCATCTGGCTTTTGTTCTCGAATGCCCGACTTTTGATCAATTTATCCAATTTCTTGTGGACATCATCTCGAGATGAGGTGATAGTCTTCTCTCTTTCTTTTGACGATCGTGGCATTGTTGTTGATACTCCATCTTTGACAGGCCTGGCTAGTCACTCCTGGCATTTCATCGAGTCCATCAAAGACTTTATGTTTATTCTAAAGTGATGAGGGCCTCCTGTTTTGTACGACACTTGGTACCAATATACTACTCTGCTAGGTTCATCATGTCTATGTACTTTGTAAGTACTCTAGTGAAGGTTGTCATCGCCGTGACCACTTTTGTAATTCACTATAGCACATCTTTCATATTTGGTCGAATATATAAACGTATTTTTAGCAAATCTCGTAAATCTTTTGACTGCCTTTAATTTCATAGATGCCGCTGTTGTCTTGAACCAAGTCTTGATGGTGCGTAGAAAGCGTTCTTTAATGTTGTGAACTAACACGATCCCTAATCCCTAAGTAATGAATTTTGCGTTGATGATGTAGAATTGACGTTAATTATGGCAGTCCAACATGATTGGTCGGATGATCTTGCCACTCAAGGTCTCCGGAGAGCCATCAAAACAACTGATATCGATCCGCTTGGATACTTATCGTCCAATCCTTTGTGTCGATTGTGGCTTTGAAAAATCATTGTGATACTGCTACAATACAATCATCATGGTTGCTTAGGATTCTTCCTTCGCAATTTTTGAATGAAATCCCGAGTCACGATTCTGGTGATTCAGAAAGGAGCGTAGCCTCTTTATCTACGCGTGAGATCGCAACCTCTGATAACCGTCGTTATTTGAATCTGGGAGTTTTAATCTGATGGCTCTCGATCATGTCATTGTGGTACATATCGTATGTTTTTTCCTCGCTTGTCTTTGACCTGCTTCATGTAGCTCCGATTTTTGTATCCTTCCAGATCGATAATGTACTCTGCATTCTTCCATCTTTGAAAATATACTCTAACAACCCTGTAAACCAGAGTAAGTTTGTCAGTTTTTAATTTTGATTTACCTTGTGATGCTACGTATGGTTTGCTGCAATCGTCCAGTAGTTGGAACACGGAAGAATTTGTCGTTTGCCGCACGGGAAAATTATGAGATCCACTCATCTTGGGAGGACTGGCTTGGGTAAATTTCCTTTATGGTTTACCTGTGTTTACCTTGGACCTTTTGGCTCAACTGTCCTCTTTTGGACACTGTTGATTATGTATTTTGACCTTTAGTGGTTATACAGATTTGTAATTGCGTTTTTTTGTCATCCCGTTCCAGTCAACACACTCATTGACCTTGTTAAATCCGGTCTTCCCGTGGTCGGTTTATTAAGAAAGATGCCATTTGCTTTGCAGCGAGTTTAATGTATTTGTAAACGCAATACACGATTTTTCTGCTCAAGATTGTCAACTTTTCGTACGAGCTCCAAAAATACTTCTTTATGACTTGAGCTTCTCTCCCCTTGTGCCGTTTGAGACTATAAAGAATATACATTTATCTTCCTTGTATTTATTACCTGTGAGCCTATGTTCTTGATGAAGATCTTTTGTAGTTGTCGATGTGATATGAATCTTCAGGTATAGAATGGAACCACCGTGCAGTTCCCTGTAAACTTGTGGCAAACAGCCGACATCGAATATGTTGGGATGTGAGTACAATCCCAAAGAATCGTGAATTGCTTATGTGCTCATTTCGGATCGGTGCCTTCGTATTTATGAATCTTTAGATTAGGCAACTTGTTGGTACGTCCTATCAAATAACTCTTTGGCATCAGACTATCCTTGCAACTTGGTACAATCCTCTTTCTCCCCTAAGCTTGAGCTTTAATAAGATCTCCTTGATACGCTGTCTATGTTTTTTTTGTGTGACGTCTAACGGGTTGCCTGAATGGTTTACGAGTTGGTAGAGGAGTGGAGTACCTGTCCCTCGCTCTAGCATTCTCGTGCTAGCATTCAGGTTTAAGGTCCCCTGCTTCCTCTTGATTCTTTGAAGGCCAGAGACTCTACTGAATCTGACTGAGCTTCTCTTACCAATGAATGAAGCTTCAGTTTGTGCTGACGATTTCAAAAATGGGTCTTGCTGGTTGTCTCTCGAGGTGCTAATATTTTTCGTCAAAAACTCGGGAGTCGCTGGCACATGATCACGTATCTCTAGTATGATGAGCATGTTTAATATCCGTGAAATCTTTCAATGCCCTTTGCATAGTTATTCTATTTTTCATGTCTCTTGAATCTGTCCAGATAGCTTAAGGTCGTTTCGGCTCTATTGTCGCAAGCTCACGGTCAAGAGTTAACTGATCCTCGAGGGCTTACACTCTCACTTCTCGGCTTGGAGTTTTCCTGAGTTCAGCGAGCTGTTGCTGGGTTCACTGAAAATCGAGCTGGACTCCTATTATGCTTCGCTTGGAAGTGACCAGGGATGGAAAATGATAGTAAAGTAAAATGTATGCCTTAGACTATCGAGAATACTTCTTTCCATCAGACGGTTGCAAATATATACCAATTCCTATCTCGAAATAGCTAAAATGATATCGTATACCAAATGTGAATGTGACAAAAATTAGTGTAAACAGAATGACAGAGTATTTAGCGTAAAAAACTTTTAATAGGTACAAAATAGACCACTAGTTGAGGGGTTAGTAACTTAACTTTTATTGTTTTGGGCTGATATCTTATTACAAGTGAATTCTTGAGCTTGAAGGCTTGATCTTGAATAACAGTCTTGTCTGTGTTTAGAATCAGAAACTTTGTGTCATCTCGAAATTTTGGTCCTTATCCCTCCTCTGGAACTTTTTTCTTTATATAAGCCTACCTGTAGTTCGTTAAGCGTGTAGAACGCGTTCTTCGATAAAGGTATGGAATGTTAAATGGTGTAACTTAGTTCGTGGGATGACCTGTGTCCTTTTACTTGTTCATTATTTTGTTGTATGCTCGATCCACGTCTTTATCATGCTGGTCTATTGCAATGTTGGGGAAAAAATTGGATAGTCACGTGGCAATGTTTGAGTCGATATTGAGTAATTGAGTTTGGATCTATATCGAGGGATGGTATTATCCTTTTGAACTAGTCGAGGGAAGGTCCCTCCATTTACATCTTATTGAATTGTTGGTCCTCAAGTTTTGATTTTTTAGACATACTTCCTTCCACTTAGTAGGATGTTAGTTAAAAAGTTGTTGCCTCTCTCTTTCCATTTTTGAAACTCTGGGGCCATTTGTATTTTTTGGTCTGGTCCCTTAGAGGTGTTCCGATCTGAGCAATACCGTGGAGTGTTTTTTTTTTTTGGCTATTAGATCTGCTAAATAACAAATATAACCCTTATCTTTGTTATAATCAAACACCCACTCTCATTCATCACCAAATCCACACTACATCTCATACAACCACAATCCATAGAAATGTCTGTATATATAGCAACCAAATCACATAGAAAAATAAGAACCCCCCTATAACATATATACACACCAAATACATATAAAATACCTTGTATATATAACAACACAAATACTAAAAAATACCCTGTATATATAGCACACAAATCATATAAAATAACCTCTATATTTAGCAACACACAAATACATTGGTCCTGAATCAATAAAAATACATTGGTTTGAAGTAATACTTAGTAACTATCAAGTCTTAAATTATGAAAATACTGGGTTCCTGAAATCAATAAAGATAACCTTGGTTTGAAGTTACTATAAAGAAGCAATATCAAGTTCTTAGAGTTATTACAAATACGTAAACATAAAATGATCTCACCTTGTACAATAGTAGGGAATCTAAGAAACAGAACCGTAAAAAATGAGTAAGATCAGAAGATCACCATAAAGGTCTCACTGGAATGGTATGGTTCATGTTACAGCTTACCCCTCTGGCTTGTGTACCTCTATCCTTAATCATCTTGACTGTATAGATTGGTACCCTGTAACGATTAAATAGAACCACATTGTCACAATTTGGTACCAACTGTACATTACAGAACAATATTGCTGCCATGGTACCACTAAAAGCCGATAACAATGATCGCATAGAACCGATGGACAAAACTTATGGCCATTGTATAATATTTCCCCCACCTGAAGAAAATACGTAACTCTTGTACAAGCAAGTCAAAACAGTGTTAGTTGTTTACTACTCCACGGTTGTGTCTATCCTCACAATATAGGGATGAAGCCGAAAAAAAGAGTAATGATCAGTTCTAAGGGAAAGGGTCAAGAGTTCCGCCATTAATCACTATTGATTCACCTTCCATCCATACAATCCATACACATAAAGGCGTAAGAGCATCAAGACTCCAATATAAACTAGACGCATTAAGGTGACATATTACTAAAGTACTCTATCTAAACGGTACCCTGTCCTATAGACTTAAATAATTCTTAGGGCTTTGTTGTCCTTATGGTTTTCTAAATCCTTTTTTGGCTTTTTGTTTATGATAGAGCAACCCAAATCAGTTCTTGGTTGCAGTCTTCTCTACCAGTTGATTTACAAGTAATGTTTGAATGTTTCCAGTTGTTATGGCCATTTCAGACCAAGACAACATATCAACTGATGATCATAAGCTTGGATAATAGATATCAATGCCACTATCCACTACGTAATTTAGAACTTTTAATTCCAGTACTCTTAAGTCATCTCTTTCATTAAATACTATACTTCCCTTCATTATCACGCTCGAGAGGCGTAAGTCTCAGAAGATAACCAACAAATTGTATCAACTTTAACCATGATGAGAAATTATCATCCCCAAATAACAACCTTGGTCATCTACATATGTCTAGAAAGAGTTTGTGAGCATGACCTGTGAAATTCTTCTACCATATTTTGAAATGATCTAGGAGCAAAACTAGCTGCAGTATCTTGCATACCTTTGAGAGATGCCTGAGATCCCCCAAACCGCCTGCCCTCCATGGACTGCCCTCACATGAATTTTGATCCTAATTCCAGTTGATCCAACTCTCAACTCCAATAAGGACTCCTTGACGGTGCGTTTGATAGGATCACTGCTTTCCATACCCAACTCTAGCAAATTCAGATCAAATCATATGTTTCAGAATCATCCTAATGCAATTAACCTCAGGTACCTCAAAAATGCTTCTTTTATTCTAATACTTTTTTGCTACAGGAAATCATTGTACAGCAAACACATTCTATAAAATAAATATTGAACCCCCTTACCCATTATCAAAAAGTGACATACCGACATTCGCACGGCAAGATTGTTGTAATCATTTATTCATATTAGTATTTGATCGATGGCAGTGGTGATTCGTACTGGCTCCGAGGATGCATAAATGAGGAAAGTTCATCTTCAAAGAGATCTGGTGAGACAAAAAAAATGCAAGGCAGCTTTTTAGGAACTCAAAACCTAGCTGGGGAACTTCACCATCATGAGCATCCCCGTAGACATGAGGCATGATCATCTACCTGCAGTACATAAAATTTTATCAGCTCGGTCTCATTCAACATTGGGGAAAGGTTGGAAAAGCTAGTGGTAGGTATCCGCAAGACCCTCATGCCAGAAGAATAAGGTATTTAGGACGAGCGACGTCTTCTAACTATCATTACACTGTACAGAAGCTCAAGCCCTAATCAAAGTTATGACGTCAAGGTTATGATGAAGACCCACTCTGGGAAAAGTTGTGTCTAAAAAGAAAATCCGAAGAGTCAACATTGATCCGTAGATTGGAGGTGAACTGATATTAAGTTCGAACAAACAGTTATAAGAAAAGGTCAAATCGTTCCTTTTCTAACAGATTTCTGTCAAAGCTCTAGAGCTAGGAGGAGCAAAACCATGATCTCGCAGAAGCGAGTATCGATACTCCACCTGCGATGCCCTTTGACGAGCGAGCTGACTGGGCTTACCAGGAAGATGACGACTTCTTCACCGCTGGCTCAGTAGGACCCACGGTATGGTTCAACCATGGGAAAGCTACTAACATGTTCATTCATTACTTTCTACATGTTAATACAACGGTTATCTTAATCTAATGTGTTTGTAATCAAACTTAGAGGGTGCGAACTTATAGCATGTTCTCGAGTCGCACAAATATCTAATAAAGATATACCAACCACGGTATGAGTGTTATATTGTAAACAGGGAAAACAAAAGTTGTCACATGTTTTTATCACAATTCGTTTCATTCTTCTCTCTCCCTGTCACGCCCCAAAATCCATAATCGATAGCTAGACCAAATTAGAGATAGAGGATGTGCGTGAGACGGGCTACAAGATTCGCCACAAACAACCGGGAGTCGACAAATTCGGCCCATATTCAGATAGTATCAAACAGAGTAATAGAAAGACAGAAAAAACAGAAGACTAAGACTACAAATAGTAAAAGCAAGATTCTAGAACCCTCTCCGCAGCAAGCAGAAGTAATAAGGAGACGAGCCTCCCATCGCTCCTCAAAGGATCACCAAGCATGCAACTAAAACCGAAAAAACCGAAAAGAAAAGGGGGATGAGAGAGTGAGCCAGACAACGAGCTCACTAACCCCAAGAATAGTTAAAGATTATACTAACAATGCGATGGATCTAATAATGATACTAGGATAGAATAATATCTAACGATAAACAAATTATATATATAGCTAAATATATACAGGATGCCTAAGAGGTATCAATAGTACATAACTAGTCTAATGATTATATGTAACTATACTATAATTATACATACACATCTAGAGCAAAGGAGTACTAAGACTATAACTACACTCCAGTCCCAATGACAAATAACTACACTCTAATAACTACCATGGCCCTCAGCGCCACAAACGGCTAACCTACCTCAGAAATACAATCACACACGATGGTAAATACCCTCGGCTCACAATAATCCAATAGGGTTACCCAAACCCCAACCAGCACAACCCCGAAGCTACCACAAGCAGAGCAAGATCGCCCACAACCAAATACCAACCTAAAGCTCACAATAACCAACCAGACTAATTAACCTAATAAATTAACCAGATATAGAAGAGGGAGGTATAGATACAGAGATGGAGATAAGTATGCAGAAGGAAGATGAATCTAATTACACCTCAAATCAATTAGGAGAAGAGAATTCAAATAAGAGGAGAAGAATATGATGAACTAAGATAATCCCATAATTATCCTAATGCAATGATATGTTATGGTGATGATATAATGGAATGAGATAATCTTATGATTATACCAAGTGCAGGAGATTCAATATTAAACATAATGCAGAAAGGGTTAAGGATTTCAATCAGAAGAACCTACGAATTAGAAGTATGCAAAGATGCAATGATATGCTTGATGATAATGGTGATGATGATGATGAGTTATGATGCAGAAATATTTAGTGATGTCAACCCAAAGGGCTAGCCCCATGACTAAAGTGGGCTGACAACTGCTAAAGAAGGATTACCTTAAATGACCATTATGGATACAGGTACGATTTTTCTAGGCTGACCAGGCTGGGGGAACTACACTGGGCATCACGAGCACCAAAAGGAATCCCATCCTCAATCACACACAATGAACCACAATCCTTACCACACACATGTCACATATAATATGGGTCAGGGGATGTATCCGGTTGCAATAAGATAAAAGAATATATTATATATGGATGTGAGCAAAAATCCTAAAGACTGAAACATAACTGCTGCCAACACAGCCAGAACACCATAGGATAACCACCTTCCTGAGAGCGTGGCAGCCAAAACTAACACAGATGCCCTCCTATGACTCAGGTGTACCATCTAAACCTAGATGAAACAACAACTTAACCGTCATGACATCTAAACAACATTAGTCTCTAAGATTCCTCAAAGAAATATGATTACCATCAAGTACTACAGTACTCTAGCTGTCAACACAGACTAGTACTCATGGGGTGACCTACAAGTGTCTAACAAGTAGCCAGCAATCCCCAATAACCGAACTGCATCATAATCCTCCTAATCATGTACATAAGTCACCAGTACGGATGCACAGGAACCCACCAGGTCTATCTATACCCAAGGTGACAATCTCCGCGAATAGATGCTCGACGGTGACAGTTTCCCTACACTGATGTGGCAGTCCCCCCGCAGATTCCAACATCACGGGTAACGTAAAACTTCATAAACCACCTGGTTCAGCCGCGTACCTCACTGAGCCATGCTGTCTTGCTGCCTCTTAGATGACGGAAGGGAACACAGCCCTAACAGCCTCATCCCGGGGAAGGAAGGCTTACGAGTAAGTTCTATTAGCTCTAAGAATCATGAGGACAATAAATATCACAACAAGATAAGAAAACAATCCTAAGGAAAACTATCAGAAGTTCAACATCCACGACCAACCACCACGGGCAAGCCATCTGCTCACCACCAACTACTAACAGTCCATGAGATTCCACACTCCCTCAGGGAATCTAACATTCCAACCAACAACCAATCACAATGACAGTGCTCAAAGACCAGGCCTCGAGAACACAGAGTACACCTAGGCTAATCCTAAGACAAATCAAAACAATAGCAGGCAAGAGGACGAGCTCCGAACCGAAGACCATGTCTTACTAAGGCTATGTCGTCCCAAGACTACCCTGGAACCAAGTCCAGCAACCTAAACTAACCAAGATGCTACAATATCTGGTGAGAACTATAGTCTCGGAACTACACTATCTCAGAGAAATGGCAGCTAAACAACATCTGTCCATACATCTTTACTAATAGCCAAACCTAGTTACTAGTGCCCTGAAACAAGCTGGGCACCCTAATAACTAGCCAACAATGCCATACTCAATATAATATATATATATATATAGCGACACTGAGGCGTCGCAACACACTGAGAAATGCCTTGTTCTCGTCTTCCACGAAGAAAAGATTCGTAATAACCACCCTCAATGAAATCAGTCTAAGAGGAATCACAGGAGTCATCGTCACATCAACAACAACAGAGAATAACCTTCTCTGGCTAATCATAACCTACAGATTCTATCTAGTAACTAAACTCACATTATTGAGGGTTTTACTAACTTATCAAACCCTTAAATACTCTCGTCTAAGGTAATGCTAAACGGATAACCAGTAAAGTGTCCTAAGCAATTAATCCACATACTAACCTAGTCACAAATATAATATACTAAACTATGCATTTCTATAACTCACGAATCAACATAATAATCTAGTTATTCAGGAAGATAAAACTCACCTATAACCCGATGCAATGCTCCAGCAGAATCAATCTGAGCAAGCAACCCGAAGCTCCAACGACAGCATCTCGCGGACATGCCACCCGAATCACGGAACAACCCAACCGCAACACCGCAGCCATCGCAACAACCCAAACAACACCACCACCGTCAAACCCAACACTTGCAACCATCACTACTCCGTAAATCAATTAAAACCCAATAACCACAAACCCTAAAATCACCCCACGATCACAAACCCTAAAACTGAGGGCTTCCACCGAAACTGAAATCGGAACAAATCACCTGAATCGTAGGATAACTCAACCGCAATGCCACAGACATTGTACGCAACCCAACCAATCACCACCACCGAACACCCAAATCCTCTAACAATCATAACTCACAATCAAACCCAATACCTACGATAATTGCAAACGCCACAAACCCTAAATCACCAACAATGCGAACCCAAACAAACCCCCACAATCATAAACCCTAGAAATCAAACCTTACGCCGAATCGAGAGGAATTGATGGAAAGAGAATCGAGAATAACTCACCAAGGATAGGAATGAAGATCGCGGAGAAGCTCGGCGAAGAATCTGAGAGCGATGGGGAAGATTAGATCAAGAGTAAGGAGGAGAGGGGAATGGTTAGAGGAGGGGATAGAGAGAGGGTGAGTTTGGAGTGAAGAGAGAGGAAGTATGGAAAAGAGAGGATATATATAAAATGCGCCTCTGTTCGAATAGGGATATTCCTATTCGAATAGAGAGAATCCTATTCGAACAGAGGAAGTCTTGTTCGAATAAAATGGGTCAGCGAAGAAACTCAACAGCTCAAGAAGAATTTTATTCGAACAGAGCAACTCAGGGAAAAATCTAACTGTTCAAGGAGGATCCTATTTGAACGGATAAGGTCCTGTTCGAATAGAGGAAGATCTTGTTCGAACAGAGAAGGTTCTGTTCGAACAGAACTGGTATGTTCAGAAAAAGAAGATTCCCGAAAACCTAACGGCCAACCCCGGACAACCCCGAACACCTCTAAATCAAACAAAGCCACCAACACCACCACACAAAAACTACTACAAACCCAGCAAAGGTTTCCCAAGGTATAAACACCACCTCCACCGCCACACGACCACCAAAACGCCTAAACCCCCAAAAATGAATTTTTGCTTGGAAAACTCCAAAAACTTATCGGCCAATCCATGGCTCACCGGAACCACACCAAACCACAAACCCATCAGGTAAACATCACTACCAACCCATCTAGGGGTTCCCAAGGCCACAACGCCACCTCCTCCATCGAATAACCACCGTACTACCGAAACTACATAAAAGAAATCTAACATACAAAACCTGCCGAAATAAATAAATGGATGCATAATGGATGAAAAAGTACATGCAGAATATATACGGAATATATGTGCGGAACTTAATGTGGGGGAATCATAATAATAATACTTAATAATAAATAAATAAAATAACCCGAAAATCTCGGACATTACAATCTACCCTCCTTAGAAGAATTTTGTCCCGAAATTTAAAATACATACTTAAGTATTGTATAGTATATTCAAATGTAATGTGTAACCATATCGTACTAGCGGTTACACAATGTCGATAAAATAGAAATCCCTTGAACTCCCCGTCCAGGTACACGATATTATAGCAAAAGCAGTCTATCATAGATTATGGTTAAAATATATTAATATATAATTTGTATGAAAGTATATATAGTTTGATTTTAAAAACAAATAGATTAAGAATGCCAAAAACATAAGGGGAAAATGGAATATGATGTCCCTTTCCCTATATGAACAGTGTGCAATAATCTGATGTATACACAATCCCCAGTCTCATAACACGTCTGCTATGAGATCAAGTCTGTGACACAAGAGATGCAAATAATCGGTTAAAACGATATATTTTAATAAATAATAAAAACCAATCCAAATGATTAGATCCAATATCTAGATCGATCTGGATTTGATTAAAAGCAAAATACCTGAAACTCGATAAGAGAAACACTAAAATGGAACACGCGTCGAAACTACTACGACGACAAACATAACGTCGTCTAACTAGCGTAAAATCATAAATCTGAAGTCGAAGCCCAACACCAAAACTAACAGGGAAATCATTACCACTAGAAGCCAATCAAACACCATTATAAGGATTCAGGATAAACATCTTGAGTCCTCTAAATCTATAGCAAAAGCCAACACACTAGACCTATGCTAGAAGCCTACACGCAGAAGGTCTCAAGATATCAACTCTCTAACCAAACATGTGAAAAGAAACACAGGACACCAAGAAATCATCCTAACTCGCTATAAGAATAACTCAGCCTATGAGTGCTAGACACCGAGATAGGAGTTAACCTAGAGCTCTGATATCAAGTCTGTCACGCCCAAAAATCCAGTAATCGGTAGCTAGATCAATTACTGAGATTCGAGGATGTGTAGGTCGGAAAATCCAAAGATTAGCCCTACGAACAACCGAGCCATAGACAAATTTTGGCCCAATCATTTACAATAGTATCACAACAGAGTAATAAGGAAAGACATAAATAGTGGAAGACTAAGATAACAATATCTAAATGTAAGATTCTACAAACCTCTATGCAACAAGCCCAATAGTAATAACTGGAGAATGAACCTCCAGCTCAGCTCCCCAAAGATCACCACAACAACAACTAAAACCTGAAACAACCTGCCACTGAAAGTGGGATGTGAGAGTGAGCAAACAACAAGCTCACTAACTCCCAAGAATAGTTAAACGATTATACTAACCAATGAGATGGATATAATAATAATAATAGGATATAATAATATCTAACGATAGACAATATATATATCTAAATATATACAGGATGTCTAATAGGTATCTAATAGGTACATAACTATTCTAATGATTATATGTAACTATACTATAATTATACATACACATCTCGAGCAAAGGAGTATTAAGACTATAACTATACTCTAGTCCCAAGGACTATTAACTACACTATAATCACTACCGTGGCCCTCAGCGCCGAAAATGACTAATCTACCTCAGAAATACAATCACACACGAGGGTAAACACCCTTGGCTCACAATAATCCAACAGGGTTACCCAAACCTCAACCAGGCACAACCCCGAAGCTATCACAAGCTGAGCGAGATCGCCCATAACTAAATACCAACCTAAAGCTCACAGCAACCAGCCAGACTAATTAACCTAATAAATTAGCCAGATATAGAAGATGAAGGAATAGATGCAGAAAGGAGAGGAGTATGCAAAAGGAAGATAAATCTAATTATACCGCAAATCAATTAGGAGAAGAGGAATTCAAATAAGAGGAGAAGAATATGATAAACTAGGATAATCCCATAATTATCCCAATGCAATGATATATTATGATGATGATATGATGGAATGAGATAATCTTATGATTATCCCAAGTGCAGAAGATTATATATTAAACATAATGCAGAAAGGGTTAAGGAATTCTTTCAGAAGAACCTACGAATTTGAAGTATGCAAAAATGCAATGATATGTTTGATGATGATGATGCGTTATGATCCAGAATGATTTAGCGATGTCAACCCAAAGGGTTATCCCCCATGACTAAAGTGGGCTGACAACTGCTAAAGAAGGATTACCTTAAAGGACTATTATGGATACAGGTATGATTTTTCTAAGCTGACCAGGCAGGGGGAAATACACTGGGCATCACGAGCACCCTAAGGAAACACATCCTCAATCACACACAAGTAACCACAGTCCTTACCAAACACAAGGAACCACAGTCCTTACCACACACATGTCACATATAATACAGGTCAGGGGATGCATCCGGTCGCAATAAGATAAGAGAATATATTATCTATGGATGTGAGCAAAAATCCAAAAGACTGAAACACAACTGCTGCCAACACAGCTAGAACACCATAGGATAACCACCTTCCTGAGAGCGTGGCAGCCAAAACTAACACAGATGCCCTCCTGTGACTCAGTTGCACCATCTAAACCTAGATGAAACAGCAACTTAACCGTCACGACATCTAAACAACATCAGTCTCTAAGATTCCTCAAAGCAATATGATTACCATCAAGTACTACAGTACTCTAGCTGTCAACACAGACTAGTACTCATGGGGTGACCTACAAGTATCCAACAAGTAGCCAGCAATCCCCAATAACCGAACCGCATCGCAATCCTCCTAATCATGTACATAAGTCACCAGCACGGATACACAGGAACCCACCAGGTCTATCTACACCCAAGGTGACAATCTCCACGAATAGATGCTCGACGGTGACAGTTTCCCTACATTGATGTAACAGTCCCTTCAGCAGATTCCAACATTACAGGTGACGTACATCATCATAAACCACCTAACTCAGCCGCGTATCTCACTAAGCCATGCTGTCTCGCTGACTTCTAGATGACAGAAGGGAACACAGCCCTAACAGCCTCATCCCGGGTAAGGAAGGCTTACAAGTAAGCTCTATTAGCTTTAAGAATCATGAGGACAATAAGTATCACAACGTGATAAGCAAACAATTCTAAGGCAAACTATCAGAAGTTCAACATCCACGACCAACCACCACAGACAAGCCGTCTGCTCACCACCAACTACTAACAGTCCAGGAGATTTCATACTCCCACATAAAATCTAACATTCCAACCAACCACCAATCACAACGATAGTGCTTAAGGACCAGGCCTCGAGAACACAGATTACACCTTGGCTAATCCTAAGACAAATCAAAACAATAGCAGGCAAGATGACGAGCTCCGAACCGAAGACCATGTCTTACTAAGCTATGTCGTCCCAAGACTACCCTGGAACCAAGTCAAGCAACCTAAACTAACCAAGGTGCTACACTATAAGGTGAGAACTATAGTCTCTGAACTACACTATCTCAGAGAAATGGCGGTTAAACCACATCCGTCCATACATCCCTACTAATAGCCAAACCTAGTTACTAGTGCCCTGAAACAAGCTGGGCACCCTAATAACTAGCCAACAATACCAACTCATATATTATATATATATATATAATATATATATATATATATAATATATATATTCCACACTCAATATATTATATATATAACGACACTGAGGCGTCGCAACACACTGAAAAATACCTTGTTCTCGTCCTTCACGAAGAAACGATTCGTAATAACCACCCTCAATGAAATCGGTCTAAGAGGAATCTCAGGAGTCATCGTCACATCAACAACAATAGAGAATAACCTCCTCTGGCTAATCATAACCTACGGATTCTATCTAGTTACTAAACTCACATTATTGCGGGTTTTACTAACTTATCAAACCCTTAAATACTCTCGTATAAGGTAATGCTAAACGGATAACCAGTAAAGTGTCCTAAGTAATTAACCCACATACTAACCTAGTCACAGATATAATATACTAAACTATGCATTTCTATAACTCACGAATCAACATAATAATCTAGTTATTCAGGAAGATAAAACTCGCCTGTAAACCGATGCAATGCTCCAGCAGAATCAATCCGAGCAAGCAACCCGAAGCTCCAACGACAGCATCTCGCGGACATGCCACCCGAATCACAGAACAACCCAATCGCAACACCGGAGCCATCACAACAACCCAAACAACACCACCACCGTCAAACCCAATACCTGCAACCATCACAACTCCGTAAATCATCAAAAACCCAATAACCAACAACCCTAAAATCACCCCACGATCACAAACCCTAAAATCGAGGGTTTCCACCGAAACCGAAATCGGAACAAATCATCCGAATCGCAGGACAACTCAACCGCAACACCACAGACATCGCACGTAACCTAACTAATCACCACCACCAAACACCCAAATCCTCCAACAATCACAATCCACAATCAAACTCAATACCTGCGATAATCGCAAACACCGCAAACCCCAAATCACCAACAATGCGAACCCAAACAAACCCCCACAATCACAAACCCTAGAAATCAAACCCTACGCCGAATCGAGAGGAATTGGCAGAAAGGGAATCGAGAATAACTCACCAAAGATAGGAGTAAAGATCCCAACGAAGCTCGGCGAAGAATCCAAGTGCGATGGGGAAGATTGGATCAAGAGTAAGGAGGAGAGGGGAATGGTTAGGGGAGAGGTGAGAGAGGGTGAGTTTGGAGTGAAGAGACAAGAAGTAAGGAAAAGAGAGGATATATATAAAACACGCCTCTGTTTGAATAGGGATATTCTTATTCAAGCAGAGAGGATCATATTCAAACAGAGGAAGTCTTGTTCGAATAAAATGGGCCAGTGAATAAACTCAACAGCTCAAGAAGAATCATATTCGAACAGAGAAGGCTCTGTTCGAACAGAGTGAAAATCTTATTCGAACAGAGAGGGTCCTGTTCAAACAGAGCAACTCAAGGAAAAATCTAACTGTTCAAGGAGGATCCTATTTGAACAGATAAAGTCCTGTTCGAATAGAGGAAGATCTTGTTCGAATAGAGAAGGTCCTGTTCGAACAGAACTTGTCTGTTCTGAAAAAGAAGATTCCAAAAAACCTAACGGCGAACCCAGGACAACCCGAAATCAAACCAAACCACTAACACCACCACACAAACACTACTACAAATCGAACAAAGGTTTCCCCAGGTATAAACACCACCTCCACCCCCGAAAATGAGTTTTTGCATGGAAAACTCTGAAAACCTATCGGCCAATCCAACGGCTCACCAGAACTGCACTAAACCACAAACCCATCATACAAACATTACTACCAACCCATCTAGGGGTTCCCAAGGCCACAATGCTACCTCCTCCTTCGAATAACCACCGTACCACCGAAACTACATAAAAGGAATCTAACATACAAAACCTGCCGAAATGAATAAATGGATGCATAATGGATGGAAAAGTACATGCGGAATATATACAGAATATATGTGCAGAACTTAACGTTGAGGAATCATAATAATAATACTTAATAATAAATAAATAAAATAACCCAAAAATCCGGGACATTACACTCCCTTTCTCCAATTTCTTACCTATTCATTCTCATTCCCTCTTGACCAGGGAGTTTCACCCTTTTGGGGTTTGCTAATACAATCATTCGCCACTACAAAATGGATCAACTTAAATAAGGATACATTTGTGTAGTACTTCCCCCAAAATCGAAATCCTTGATTGGTTATATGGAATTGGAGTATCTACATTCAGCAATCGGATGATGGAAAGCAACATTCAACTAAAGTAATTAAGGACTATAAAAAGGCTATATTACCATGATGACTTGTAAATTTTGCATTTTGCATTTTGCATTCTGCATTCCAATTCTCTCAACATAATCATTATGACGTTTTATGTATGCTCTCGAAGTATAACATGAACATGAGTAGAAGAGATTAATTTATGTGGGCATCTATTCTTTTTTTTGTTTTTTTGGGCTCCTTCCTCTCTTTATAGACATCTTTTTGCAGACATCTCGGGCCGAGAAACTCTCGCCTTGTCCCCATCTGGCAATAAAAATATCGTTTACCTAAAAAAAAAATTGTAAGCATGTTCTATGACGTGATTTATACACATTAAGCATCTTGATACACACAATTTGACATGTTTGCACTTTTCAGAAGTCATGTGGATGTCATTCACGATTGACATGTTTTTATCGTCATAGTTGTAAATCTTACTTCATAAGCTTTTCATTCTCATAACAAAAGTATGTAGATGGTTAATGTAGTGGCTTATTCCACATTTTGAGCTCATGCTTCATCATCAACCATCATACGACCACTCGACCACATCAACATAAATGTTACACAATTTATGACACATTACAGCTACAGAGTTCTATTTATCATTTTTGACCTCTACATCAATAATTTGAGTCAACAAGCGCACTATCATCAATGAAGCTATTACAAAATAGCAAGATCAGACTGCTACACAATTAGTTCAAAGACTATCAAATATATATTGTAACGTCCATCATTAAGAATCATAATGGTCGTTAAACGATCATATTATAAAACCTATAAATAGTACTAGTAAATTCCAGATGAAGGACGAATCAATTCTCAAGAGAGGTCGTGGTTTTTAAGCTATTCAAAGGTTTTCCACGCTAAACTTTGTGTTAGTATTCGTTCATTATTCATCTAAACGCTTTGATTATCCTTGGTGTAAAGACTAATTTTGAGATACGAAATTAGGCTATTACATTTGGCGCCATCTGTGGGAACGAAGTTCTCAATCTCATTATCTTAGAAATAGCTGATTATCTTTCTACAAAATGACGCTTCCAGACCAAAATATGCCAATTACTCCAGGAGATGGAAATGCCATACTAGCAGAATTGCGGGTCACTCTACACTCCAAAACATAAAGGCAAACCGCTCTAGAACAATGGCTGGCAGATGTACAAGGTGCATTGAAGGTTTTATAGGATCAACAGATTGTAGCCTAGAAGAACAAAGGCGGGGATAGGCCGTGACAGTGGAATAGCGCCACGGATGCTAGAGTAACAACCAGATAATCTTGGATACTCGTGAGGGGTCATCGAATATGTATTTGGTAAAGGCAACAATGCTGAAGGTTCCATCAATAATCATTACAGCGTAATCTCTTGTGACGGGGCATGAGGTACGGATAACACACCTGTCCTGTAGCAGATCAGGATAGCTTAATATGTCGGGTTCCAAATATATAATGTATATATCAAGGGGCGACGAGCCTGGACTGGTTACATAGTCCATCTATAAGGGGCGGTGCATCTCGGTTGGCTTGTGGGGCATAACGGCGGCATAACAGTTCCCTATTAAGCCCTATTTAGAAAAGTATCCCACATTGCGAGGCAATGTCTCCTGGCCTTCCCTAGGCCAAGGAGAACTCATGACCATCCCTTGTAGATAGCCCATAAGCCAGGGTCTAGGATGACCAAGCCTTAAAGCTAACTTTGTCATAGAGAGGTTTGGACTGGTACTACAGTGTCCGAAACACAGTGGAATATGAGGCCGTGCGGCGTACATGCACGTACGGCCGGCATGTACAAGTCATCTGATGCCATCTATCACAGTCCAGCTTGAGACTGGCACTACAGTGTCCGAAGCACAGCAGAATATGAGGCCGTACGGCATACAAGCACGTGCGGCTGACATGAACAAGCAATCTTCACTAGCGCGGCGACGCCAGAGGAATAGAGCCACAGATGCTAGAGCGACATTCGGATAATCCTGGATACTCGTGAAGGGTCATCGAATATGTATACGGTAATGGCAATAACGATGAAGGTTTCCTCAATAAACCCTGTAGCATAATCTCTCATGACGGGACACGAGGTACGAATAACACACCTGTCCTGTAGCGGATCAAGATGGCTCAATATGCCGAGTTCTAGATATATGATGTATATATCAAGGGACGACGAGCCTGAACTGGTTACATAATCTATAAGGGGCGGTGCATCTTGGTTGGCTCGTAAAGCATAGCGGTGGCATAGTGCTACTTCCAGCTGCTTCGTGAGTTTCCATTCTTGACAGAATAGGACCTCACGCTAATAATTTGGGAGGTAACGCTCGATCTAATCAAAAACAACCTGGAGGCGAGCCAGCTCTGGAATAGGAAGTCTACCAAAAAGTTGATAGAGGTCTTACTAGAGTCAGACAAGCAGAATATCCACCCTAGGGTAGATTTTGTATTCTGACACGTGATCGACTAAGTAAAGGAAGTGGTGACTACAATCTTTGTGAAGGACGCGTCCCACTCCCGACCATCACAATTCGTCAATATGTGACTCAGGATCATGTTAATAAGAGTATCAAAGAACTGTTCGATGCCCAGGCTCAAACCACTAAAGGCATTCACAACAGGTTACAGAAGAGCCCGATTTCTCAGGAACTATTAGATGGCAAAGTTCCCACCAGTTTCTACACCCCAAAAATTCAAAAATACAGGGGAAATGATCCAGTGGGACATGTTTAAGAATTTTAGGATGCTTTAGGCTTACATTCTACATCCAACCACATTGTATGGCAGCTCTTTCCTACCAACCTACAAGGCTAGCCTTTGCGATAGTTCCATTCATTTGCCAGAAGGGTCCATTACAGTTTTTGAGCAATTGTGGGAACTCTTCGTCAAGAACTACTCGCATAACAGAGACAAAGAGGAGAATTTGTATTCTCTGTTCAGCCTTAAGCAGGTATCAGGAGAGAAGCTCGAAACATTTACTAAGAAATTATTGGAGTTGGCCAGAAAGGTAGACCGACTCGATCAAAAAATTACTATTTCGGCCTTCCCCAATATTTTGCTCGTTGATGGAAGAGCGAAGGAGTACCTAATTCTCAACAAGCCTACAACTTTGGAAGACATGATCGAAAAAGTTAACAGCTATATTAATCTCAAAAGGATGGTATCCGAAAGACAGAAAACTTAGAAATCAACCTTGACAGCAAGAAACCAATCACAGAGTAAGAGTTCAATCGTGATGCTGATCACGGGGGAGACCGAAAGTAGACCAAATCTAATGACGATCGAACTTGAAGAGGTGGTAATATGCCCAAGCCTTGTCTTCCCAAGATAAATGTCACGATAACCAACATATATCTTACACTTCAAAAGGATAAGCTCTTTCATAATGCCCAATATCTCCAACCTATCAAGAGTAAACCTTATTGCATACACCACAAAGTCTAGTATCATGACACAGAACATTGTTTTCTTTACAGCAATTGTTGGAGTATATTTTAAAGGACAGACGAATGCATGAGTACATAGTGGACGTTGAAAGTTATAAAAATAGGAGTTATAAGCCTACAATAGAGATTGTACAGATCGAAGAAGCAGCAGAGGAGACGTATTTATACCATATCTCCCTCAGCTATTTTATCAAAACTCATACCATTAACAGATCGATCAGATGTAAAAGACGACGTCTCGACCAGTATCACAATTTATCCATTATCGATAAAGAATCCCGGTTACTCCCCGCATCTAGTTCCCAGTGCACAGGGATCTCCTTCGAAGATTGCAACGTTCGCCATTCCAATTTTCCTCATTATGATGCACTCGTGATCATGCTGAAAATGAGAAATGTCATACTATATACAATGATGGTGGATAATGGCAGTAGCATCGAACTACTTTTCCAAAACACGATTGATCAGATGGGACTGGCCGACAAAGTACAACCTAGTGACGTTGACATCAGTGGTTTCAACAGCTCAAAGGAAGAACGTGTAGGAAAGATCATAGTTCCTATTACAGCTGGACCGGTAATGGTTGACGTAGTATTTTACATCATCGGCATAAGATCTCGCTATTTGGGAATCATGGGATGCTGCTGGCTGAATAACATGCGAGCTATCCCATCGACCTATCATTTGGCGCTACGATTCGATTGAAATAGTGGCATTTACGAAATCAAAGGCAGTCATAAGCTAGCTCGAGCTTGTGAAAATTAAGTTACCACCGTGACAGAACCATCAATACCACAGTTCGTATAGCAATTATAGAAAACCACAGAGAACTTTATAGAAAACTGGCTGCCAAGCGTAGAAACTACAAAATACGTTGAGATCAGTGGAGATAAAAGGAGCACCTATATTGGAACACTTTTTCACACGACAGAGTGTAATACTCTCAATCAATTTCTCAAAGACAGCAGTGATAACTTCGCATGGACGTTCCATGAAATGTCAGGTATCGATCCGAATTTGGCTTGCCACAAGCTTAGTTTAAAAGATAAAGCTGAGGCGGTCAAGCAGAAATAGACAACTTTAGCGCCAAGACTCCAAGAAGAAGTTAATAAAGAGATCGATAAACTCATTGAAGTTGGTTTTATCCAAAAACCCAACTACCCGGAATGGATCTCGAACATTCTGACAGTGCCGAATAAAAATGGCAAGATCAAAGTATGCATGGATTTCACGGACCTCAACAAACATACTCTGAAGGATAGTTTTCTACTTCCTATCATAAACCATCTGCTCAATTCTACCACAGAGCACAAACTCTTATCCATGATGAACACTGCATCAGGGTATAATCAGATACCTCTATTACCCAAAGACTAAGAAAAAGTAGCTTTCATCACAGAGCATGGTTTGTATTGCAACAAGGTTATGACCTTCGGCCTTAAGAATGTAGGAGCCACTTACCAAAGACTCATAACACAGATGCTCAAGGACCATCTTGGAAAAACAATTAAAGTTTACATTGATGATATGTTATGTAAAAGTCTCAAGAAGGAAAACCATCTCACAGATTTACATACGACCTTCAAAATTCTTTGATTTTACAAAATGTGATTAAATCCGGATAAATGCCAGTTCAGAGTCCAATCAGACAAATTCTTGGAACATTTGATCAGCAAGTAGGGTATCGAGGCTAACCCATATCGAATTCGTGCATTGTTATCAATGCCTTCACCAAAGATGAAGAAAGACATACATAAGTTGGCTGGCAAGATAGCAGCAATAAATTATTTTGTCTTCAAGTCTTCAGACCGGTGTCGATGGTTATTCGACCTATTGCACGAAGGGACGAAGAAAAAGAAACCTAAAAAAGATCCTGAGATCAAATGGACTGCAAAACGTGAAGCAACATTTCAAAAACTAAAACGCTATTTGGGAAAGCCACCTGTAATGAGTACACCCAAGGAAGGAGAAGAGCTCACCATATATCTTACCGTTACTGATGAATCCTGAGCTCAGTCCTCATTCGACTTGATAAAAAGAAAGAGAAACTGGTCTACTTCATCAGCAAGACTCTCACTCCGGTAGAAGCACGGTACACTGAGATTGATAAACTACTTTTAGCTCTTGTCTACACATCGCAAAAATTAAAATAATATTTCCAAGCTCACTCAGTTCGAGTAATGATAAATTATCCTTTGCGTGAAATCTTGCTTAACTGAGAGAAATCCAGACGAGTTCAGCAATGGTCGGTTACTCTTGGTGAGCACGATATATGTTTCGAACCATGATACTCTGAAAAAAGCAAGAAGTAGCAGATTTCCTTGCAAATTTTCCAATAGATGATCTTGACTGGGAAGAAGATAGTACTGACATAAATGAGGAATAATTCGAGGAAAAATCAGATATGATCTTCAATAAAGGCTGGTGCCTTCTAACTGACGGTTCAGCCGGACCTGCTGGGTCAGGCATCGAGATCATTCTTATCATGCTTTCTAATGAATTGAGAAAGCAATCTGACTCAACTTCAAAGCCACCAACAATAAGACCAAATATGATGTAATCTACGGTCTAGATATGGCTCTTGAAATTAGGGTGCCTGAGTTATCTGTATACACAGACTCTTTACTTATAGTAAACCATTATACAGACAAGTTTTAGAAAAATAGAAAATTGATTGATTATGCCGTAGCAGTAGCCAACAGAATGAACATATTTCAAAGGGCTACCATCGAATATTTACCTCGCGGAGAAAACAAACATTCTGATTCCCTTGCCTATCTTGCGAAAGTCCTCGAAATAGAAGCTCGATATTTGAAGATCAAATTAATATCCACCCCCAACATTAACATCGTCAGCTCAAATTTGGTTAATACTGGGGGCGGTAAAGAAAATGAAGACGATTGGAGACGACATTTCCTCACATACATCGGGCCCAAAAAAAATAATAATGGTGAACTCCCCAAAGATCCTACTGAAAGAATAACGATATGTCGTTGCCGATAAGTTCTTCTATAAAAAGTTGGTGACAGGACCCTATCTACAATGCTTATCTGATAAAGAGGCCTAAGACTTCCTGCATGAACTTCATGAAGGCACTTATAGATCCCATGCAGCAGGACCATCATTAGCAAGCTGAGCTCCTACTCAAGGAGATTTTGACCTAAAATGAAAGCTCAAGCCATCGAATATGCGAGCAAGTGTGATGTCTGCCAACGACATGGACCTCAAATTCGAGCTCTAGCCTTAGAACTGTATTCTAGCAAAGTTCTCTGACCATTCAAAAGATGGGCCCTCGACCTCGTGGAAGAATTCCCAACTGCAACAGGAAAAAGAAAATACCTCCTAGTAGCAACAGACTAGTTTACCAAATGGGTAGAACCAGTTCCTTTGTGTCGAACACGTAAAGTCAAAATCATAAAATTTATATGGGAAACCATTATAATACAGTTTGGCTGCCCCCACCTCATCAGAATTGACAATGGACCTCAGTTCGCTAGCTCCAAGGTTGTTGAGTTCCTCAACCAGCATAACATCATCCCCGCTCCCTCAAATTTGTATTACCCACAAGGAAATGGTCAGGCCAAAATCACAAATCAAACTATCGTTGACGGAATCAAAAAGTGCTTGAGAGAAAAAAAAGGGTAATATGGTACAAGAATTACCATATGTGTTATGGGAGTATCAAACAATACCTCGAGTATCGACTGGATGTATGTCATTTTTGTTGGCTTACAGTACATAAGCAATCATCCCTACTCAATATTATCACCCACTGCGTGATCATACCTTGACAGACAAAGAAAATGAGTTCTAGTTGGCATGTAACATGAATTGGATCGAGGAAACAAGTGACAGAGCAGTCATGAACTTGGGAAAGTACCATCCGGCTTTAGCAAGATCATATAACAAACGAGTTTGTCATATAGAGTTCAAGATTGAAGATCTCGTCCTACGGGAGATACCAAAGCACAAAAAGGAGCCAAATACTGGCAAACTCGCAGAAAATTGGGAAGGACCTTTCATCATTGTCAGAAAAAATAGGCTTAGCTCTTACGACCTCGCCATAGAACATGGAAATCGGGTCCCTAATTTTTGGAACACGAGGAGATTGAAGTTATATCGAAGATAATAATCTATCACAGTGTACTTTTCTACTATTTTTATCATCTTGTACGTCAGTCTTACATCAATGAAATACTTATATTTGATCGCCTTACATCAGAGTACTTTTTACTATTTCATACAGTACTCTTCTAATATATCTAACATTTTTGTACGTCAATCTTACAACAATGAAATATTTGTGTTTGGTTGCCCTACATTACAATACTATTCTACTATCTCATACCAGTACTTCTATATATATAACATATTTCTAAAATCATAGGTTACCAGTGGGTTCACCCTATTCTACTACATTACAGATCATTTGTTGCCTCAGCCAATCTAATCTGCTACTACATTACAGATCGTTTGTTGCTTCCGCTAATCTGATCTTCTATTACATTACAGATCGTTTGTTACTTCAGCCAATCTGATCTTCTATTACATTACAGATCGTTTGTTGCTTCAGCCAATCTGAACTTCTATTACATTATAGATCATTTGTTACTTCTTCCAATCTGATCTTCTATTACATAATAGGTCACTTATTTCTTTAGACAATTCGATATTCTATCATACGACAGATCGACTATTGGTTCTACAATACGGCTACTAGACTTCTACACCGCAATTGGTTCATCAAAAGGTCAGTACAAAATATGTACAGGTCACTAATTTTATTATCAGTTCAATTTAACTATACTCTATCTACTATATTTCCATTGGTATAATACGCATAATTCCTTCTTACATTCATAACGCATCCTCAATCACTCAAACTATCACTTGAACTATCAGACAACACATTGCCACACAAACTTTCCCCACGCCCAGAAAGTCACAAACGTATCAGCTTTGGTACCCTTCCAGTCATAATTGATCTCCCTTCTTTAAGCTTACTTTTAGTAAGAGTACCAATTTTTAACATAATACGATCCAGATACTCAGTTCGAACTATCCGTTTATCGCATTGCACACCATTGGCAACCAATTTGTCATAAACCGTATCTCTTTATGTTTCTAGTATCTTGAACTCGGACACAAAAAAGTATAGCACCGCCGTCATCTCTCTTTCATGCATGTCACTTGTCTCGGGCTTCACCTTATCAGGAACAACAAACTCTGCAATTTTTCCTTTAGCCTCCTTCAGCATAATAACTTCCAAATTTTGGCAGCGATCTTCTATCATCCATTTTTCATCCAACGTAGCTTTATTAGGTGCTTCTATCACTATCTTGAATTTGTCCATATGTGCCAACAAAGACATTGATTCCTCCACCGCAGATTCATTATGACTTCTCTCTATAATCCCTTTATCAAGATTTACTTCAGCCTTCTCCAGATCAGCCTCCAGTTTGGTCTTCGTGCTAAGTAGTTCCCCAATTTCTATTTGGTACTCCAAAGTATTTAACTTCAAAGTTTACGTCCTCTAAAGTCCCTAACTTGAGCTAATGCCTTTTTATTAATCCATTTTGTCCATTATTGGATTCCTCTAATTCTTTTACTCTCATATTAGCAGCATGCCATCATCCTTTATATTTTTGAGCATGCCCATTTGCTTCCCTCAGCAAAGCTCGCACATCAACTACTTCCGCTTCAAGCATATTTATCTAAGCTTGCAAGTCTTTAACATAATCTTCTTCTTTCTCCAACACCTCTATAATTTTAGTTCTCGAAGGTGTTAACTCCGCCTCCTGTTGGTTTATTCGTTCTGAAATGCTCAACATATCCAACTCTATTTTCTTGACCACTTCTTTTAGTCCCTCCATCTTTTTCAGCACAATGGCTATTTTAGCCTCCTTACCTTCCAGTTGTTCGGTTAAATAAACCACTATACTTTGTTCTTCCGTTACTTTCACCTCCATTTTTCATTTAACTCAGTAGCACTTTTTAGTGCTTCCTGATGAGAATTCAGATCAGTGTTCAATTTTTCATTCAACACATGCAATGCTTCGCACAGGCTTTGAACCTCTACCAGTTCACTCTGCAGCAATAATTAACTTTCACATACATACTAGTTCGTATATACAAACAGTTTACATATCAAAGTTAACAATTTTACTCAAGAACATAATATTTGAGTAATATCGATCCACATCTCTAATTATATCTATATTATCATCACAAAAAACAAATTTTATTTATCATCAAAACTGTGAACAAACATCTAATGCATATGTAAGTCGGTAAGAAACTCGACTGCTTCAGTTTCACTTTCTCAAGCTCCGAGAAGACTGCCCCTTGTCTCTCGAACTCTTTAACCTACCTACCTGCACATCCAAAGGAGCAATAAAGGTTGCCACCTCCTACTGGCATTGTTTTTGCCATGACCGAGGTATCAAGCTCTTGACCTCCTCATCATCATCTCCTGACAAATTTGGCGCTAGTTTAGGAATTGGTTTTTAACAACCTTTTCCTCCTAGTCTTTTGTAAACCAAATATTTTCTGCCTTTTCATTCTTTATATCAAAATCCTTTCAACATTCCATCACATACTTCCTAAATTTGTTCTTTACCCTTGCCAGTTCCCCTTCATAAAACTTAATCACACTCTCTATATGGCATTCATGATCCGTTCGAGCTGTGGCTTTTACTCGTGATGGATACAGGTACTCCCACAATTGCATATGTGCCCTATGCAGACGTTTGTGCATTTCCTTATGCAATACACCTAACGCACTAAAATCCCCTTTTACCTTCTTTCTACCAGTTGTTTCTTTTGTCAATTAATTTGCTAAGGACGTTTTTTGCTCCATATTTTATGTCAGCACATGTTGCAACTCTTTTACCTCACCCTCTAATTTCTTTTACACTTCTATTTGTTCTTTCCTTATCCTGAAAAACACAATCCTTATTGCTCTTCGATCTTACATAAAGTTAAGAGCATCAGGTAAAGGTCCTACGTCACCCTATATAATAGATACACAAGCTCGAGCTGAATATTTTTTTGCCTCTACACTATAACGATTACGTGGTTCTTGAGCTAAAAAAATAACTCGAACTGGGTCATCTACTATACCACTTTCCTTTAAAAGCTCTATGTAACCTTCTTTTAAACCCCGCTCACTATCTACTTCAGCCTCAAAATACAGTGTCAGAACTACCAAAAGCTTCTAACACCTAGCCTTATCCCTCGGGTCACTAAAGCAGGACAAGTCTTTCAGTTTTCGTACTAATACCCCCATCTCATCTTCTTTTCTTAAAACTTCATCCCTTTCTATTTTTATCTTAGCATATCTGCACTGATGGTCATATAATTCTTTAAGAAATTTCTCCTAATTAAACTTAAACTGCATTCTCTCATACTCAGTTTTATTTAGTACCTATTAAATACAAGCTACGGAATCCCTCGCTCTACTCAACAATCTCTTCAGGTTGGAAATTTTATTTCTCAACTGTTCTACCTCCTACATAGATTACAAATGTTTTTGTTATCATACATAGCACAATAAAAAGAGTCTATCAAAATTAATAAGTTTTAGACCACACAGAATACAATCTTATTAAAATCAAGACAAAACAGTATAAGTTTAAAACTGAATACCATAGAATGATTAAGCATTCTTGTTAGTCTCTACCTCAGATGGAGGATCCACTTTACTATCAGAAGCTCGGTCTTGTTCAGATTAGGAAGCAGATACAGTGGCTGGAACAACAACATCTTCCACCACTTCGTCTTCTGCATCTAAAGTAAAAACTATCCCCTTATATTTGCCAGTTTGGCCCAGCTCTATATCAATAGCAGTTAACCCAAAGTAGCGATAAGATGGGACAAAATAGTCTTTTTTCTCCCGTATCTCTATAAATGCTTGTGATATAGTCTCTTTATAATCTAACAACTCTGTATACCGTGCTTCAGCCGCTTTCAACTCTTCAACCTTGCTCTTTTCCTCTTTCTTGAGCTTCTCCTCGAGCTTCTTCGCACGAGCTGTTTGAGCATCGAGCATGTGAGTAAGCTCTCAAAACTCCTGGCCTCTCTTCTTAAGGAATTTTACAGCTTCCTTCATTACCATCGAGAGCTGCCAATACAAGACACAAGATCAGTAAGACATATATCAGTCACCAATGCAGCAAATAGAAGATATTAGTACATACCCCCAGAGATTGTTCTTGAAACATATCATCAAGCTGATGCGGATCAGTCCCCGTTATCGTAAAGAATTTTTGCTCCATCTCTCTCAACTTGGCTACATCCTTGGTAGTAGAATGATCACCACCTTCGCCCTCATGACGTTTCCTTTTCTGTGACCCCTTGTTTGCATCTAAAGGAATGACCTCACTCACCACTTGTTCCTCAACTACACCTCCAGCAGTAAGCTCACCGCCCTCTGTCCCTTGGGCCACCACCACAGTAGAAGGAGAAGCTTTTGGCAATGGCTTTTACAACTTCTAAAACATCTATTTCACATTCGTACTCTCTGGCTTTTTCAACCTTCGAAGTAGAAGGAATACTAGTCAAGTCATCTAAAGGAAAACGGGCCTTTTTCTTCTCAGCCATAGCTCGATTCTCATGAGCTCGTTGTACTTTGGGTACTTTGGAGTCAACCCTCTTATCCCTACGGATGCCTAATTCACCAAGTACTTGTTTTAGCTCAACCTACTCAAGGGCTACGTAGTCGAATAAGCTGGTGTTATCAAACAATTATTTAGGATTAGGACCTGACAAACAAAAATAAGGAAATTATTAGTAGCTCGAATAAACACTAATAGTTGGTCGAAGTTGACGGATGTTACTTACTCGGATTATAATACTTATAGTTCAGGACGAGTGTTAGTTCATCTGGAACCTGCATACAATTGTCCCTACCTACATAAGGTGGTCGTTCCATGGTTTACCCGCAGATTCGAAGTCAAAAAACTTTGGCCTAGAAGAATCACTATACAAGTAACCGCTATTATGACCTTCGACGAACTTCAATCTGTAAAATTGTAGCATGTCGTCTGCCACGAACTACTTTGCAGTCCTGTCCCTTTTCTACTTATCATTCAGTGCCTTATGCACCCTCATCATCTTAAATACATTGATGTTAATTGGGCAGGGCAACACTGCAATATATTCATAACTCCTTCCTGAAAGAAGGTTAGAGGAATCCTAAGGCCATATACGACCTGGTTCAGATAGCATAAAAGGCCTACCATCCCCGCTCTATTATAGTACAAAATTTCTACATCTTCACTAATACCTTTATCCTTTTTCCACTTCTCCAGACAGGGAACTTGGTAGTATACCCTTTCCTCCCCTTTTCCTGGTATGTAAGCCCTAAACCACCAACCATGTTCCATCATATAATTTCCCCACTCTCCTTTTAACTTCTTCTTATACTTCAAAAATTATTTCCCTACATCTACTCCTTCATAATATATGAAAAATGATTTATCTTTCACCTTTGTATCACCTTCCTCTACAACTCTATTTACTAAACTGGATTCTTCAACCTCTGCACCTGCAATCACTTCAACCTTATTTACAATCTCTTCTATATCACTACAATCGTCCTCCCTACTTGACGATGATGTTTCCTCAGAACTAGATGATATTACAAATTTATTCATGGGCTTTATATTTTTCGAGCGCATGCTGTACATACAGGTACACACAATATTTTATCATTTTTTCTACATTACATGTTATACCATACATACAGCTGAAACAACCCTACCTATACTTTTTTACCCAGTTAAGGCATTTATTTCTAAACTTTCCAAAACAATAGAAAATCATTTTCAACATTCCCTCCTCTTCTCAATTTTTTTTTTCACTCTCTAACATTTGTTCCCATACCCAAAGCTTGTGTAAAACAGTATAAATATAGGCAAACAATTAGTTTTTAGCCCCTACATTCTCAACTTTGATATCCCTAAATCAATTTCTCATACAAAAGCGAAGAACATACAACATAATATACAGAGTTCTAGACAATATAATAAAAGCAGAAGAAGAAATTACTAACCTGTACTAGAAAATCCACAATCTTCTGCTTTACCCACACGTTTCATAGAGGTTGACCGCTCTTGTTGTTTCTCCAACAATTTTCCCTTACTAGACGAAGCCTTCTCAACTAAATTATACTTAGAACTCAAATGTTTCTTCTCTCTAGAGACATTGCTTATACCACTTTTTTTTCTCTCTATAACTGTATATAACTTATAAGGGATAGAGAGAGAGACAAGTTTTTATACTCTCCCTTGATTTATGAAACGACGGCTCTTTCAGACATGTGTTAGTCACCCCTACTGTGTCTACAAGCACATCTTTTTGTCTTACAACATCATCATGACTTTTGTGATAACGTCTATTGTTATCACGTCTGTCTCTACCTTCTGCCATTAAAAAATTATATCCCCCTTTCCCAAAACAAAATTCACGATCAATCACCTAGCTTTTATACTCAACCAAGATCGTACCATAATATACGTCATTTCTTAAAAATAGCAACATATTTAAAATTTAAAATTATCTGCACATCTGCTAGAATCAGACAGCTGTAATCCACAATATCTACCAAGTGCATAGTTAACAAACACATTGATTTTATTCATCTCAGTTCGCAGATTCAATCTGTATTATTTTATACTCAACAGATAACAAAAAAAAGAATACTGCAAACAGGTTACTTATTTATTTCGAGCTATCAAAGTTCGAGCTTACAATCACATGTAGTTACATTTAAAATAACCTGGATGATTCACCACACCACATGACATTATCTCCCCTCCTGCTGCTCTCTCATCTCCTTCAGAAAGTTTGTCCCATGCGATCTCTCGAATAGCTTCTTCTCGCAAAGTTACATCCAGCAGCAACTCACAAAACACATCACACCAGAAAAAGTGATCATACTCTGTATGCCTGTCTTCGTCATCTAGCCCGCCTAACTTCAACGGCCACTCTGGTAACACAACATTATAAGGCAGTAGGCGAAAGTACCACTCACGTAGTTTAGCCACTTTGATATTCAACCTACCTTCCGCTACATGACGAACACGCTGAGAAGGTATCCTCACCATGGTCACTTGCAATTACTCAACAACAAATTTTCCCAGCAGAAGATACAAGGCATGGCAGACAAGGATCACTACTTTATATAGCCAGCATGAAGATCTATAGAAATTTAAATCGCCTCCCCAACAGATTTTGAGGAAGGATATATTTTGCAAAAACAAATTTTCAAAAGCAAAAATATCAGCAGATGCCCAAGAATATTGTGACGACTAATACTTTCTATTTTATGAAATATCTCATCGGATCTTATTCGCACAAGATAACACATCCACAAAGATGGAGTTCGCAACAAACAGTCAAGTACCTCCAACATTAGCTCCAATAATAGAACTTACAGCCAGATACCATTTACCACCTACATCAAGCCATCTTTCAATCAGTTCGAATCAACAGATTGTGAACATACTAATCTTTTTAAAACCGTCCAATCATCCTAGCTACTTGTTTGCTTGCATTCATCAAATGACCTCATTACATTTTCAGACTCCCCTCTTTTCAAACTCACTACCTTTTCTAATGTACGTAATAAGTTTACTACAGTTCGGTTTGATCAACAATACTCCATAACACCTAGACGATTATCACACCAACACATTTCTAAACTTCCTTTTCATTATTTTTACCTTTTCCCATTTTGATTCATCCGGAGTTCGAATTATTATTTTTTCAATGGCCAATAAGTCAGTTCGCACAAAATACTATACATATAAAGTTGAAGTTCGAAACACAACATAAAATTGGTAGAACAAAGATATTTCATTGGCTCAAATATTTCGTACATCTCAGACTACATAATACTTTCTTCTAGACATTCTTTACAAATTGTTTTGAAGATTATATTCTCTCAGTTTACACTTCAAAACTCTTCCTTTAGAAAAATGAAGACGATGAAAAACTAAAGCATGCTTCAAAACTCTGATCCCCTGCAAGAATGCCCCAGGTAACCCAGGAACTTGAAACCACTAAGGGAACAACGGTGTCTGTGCTTGACCCAACCCTTCGCGGAAGAACCATCTTTATGATAAAAGATAATGATTGTACCGAAGAAAAAATCCCTCCACCACCGTCTTTTCCACCATTACCCCCACCACCCCAGGTAACGAAGAAAGAGGCAGGGTTTTATTTCTTAGATAAAGCCCACTCACCAATAGAATACTGGTGAGACTCTCTCAGATGAACTCCTGCTGCTTCATCTTCAGTTGTAACAGCTTCCTCTGCCAGGAGACGCAACCCATTTTTACGCTCCTCCTCCGATGTTAACAGATAGTGAAAACGTACTATTTGGTAATGATCATCATTTGCCTCCACCACCTCTTCATATGTCATACCGTAAAAGGTAGGAGACATAGGAATTGGAGTATGAAGACTCAAGGATTGATTTCCAAAGCATCAGAAGTAAAATTCTTCCACTTTTGCAAGAATCCTGGCCTCCCAAGATTGCTGCCTAGTGGTGACCATCCTCTTAACAGTAGAAAGGTTCCAGATTATAGAAGGAAGGTTCTAGATTACAGAAAGAAAGATACAGAAGAAAAGTTCAGAAGAAATACTTGGTTAATCACAACTGCAACAACAAGCCAGAGTGTTATTTATATTGCAACCAACATTAAAGATGACTTTTCAAATTCCCAATGTCAGAAGGAAGTCCCATGCAACAATATTGACCAGAACCATTGGTTCTAGGAAACCCAACAGCCACAAACAGATATTCATGAAGACGCATTGGAATTGATTCCCCAGTATTAATTATAGTATTAATAAAGCTTCTCAACTAATACCACTCGACCATACTGGTTCTCGTACTATTGGCTGAGAGGGGGCGGTTGTAGTGGCTTATTCCGCATATCAAGCTCATGCTTCATCTTCGACCATCATACGACCACTCGACCTCATCAACATATACGTGGCACAATTTATGACATATTACAACTATAGAGTTCTATTTATCATTTTCGACTTCTACATCAACAGTTTTAGTCAGCAAGCGCACCGTCATCAATGAAGTCGTTACAAAATAGCAAGACCAGATGGTTACACAATCAGTTCAAAGACTATCAAATATATAATGTAACGTCCATGATTAAGAATTATAATGGTCGTCAAACGGTCATATTATAAAACCTATAAATAGTACTATTGAATTCCAGATGAAGGACGAATGAATTCTCACTCAATATTCTATACAAAATATTCAGAGCAACCCTTGTAATAGCTAGCAACTATCAATAAGATCTCTCTTTTTAAATCCTCAAGAGAGGTCATGGTTTTTAAGCTATTCAAAGGTTTTCCATGCTAAACTTTGTGTTAGTATTTGTTCATTATTCATCTAAATGCTTTGATTATCTTTAGTGTAAAGACTAAGTTCGAGATACTAAATTAGGTTATTTATAGTTAGTATGTATAAAATATTAATGAATGTTGAAATAAAATTTATTTGTGCAGATGAAATACAAGATTAGGATTAAATTGTTAGATTTTAGATAAAATTTAAGAATTCACAAAATGGGATTTTGGAGGATATTGAAAATTACCTATGTCTCATTTGGAAATGTTTTTTTTTTAGTTGGAAGCTGCTTGTGAGAATTGATCTCAGGACCTCTTGGTTTCATTTTCCAAGACGCTAGTCCTACCAACTGAGCAAGCCCTCGTTGGTTTTGGAAATGTGTTTGATGCCACTTACACAACGTTTCCTGTTTTGACAACAAATATATTATGTGCATGCAATTCCATTATTACTAGTACGAATGGATTGTTCTTCAAAGCCAAAGACTTAGATTTTGGAGGTTCACTTAAAAACAAAATCCCCCTTTCCCACCTTGACCGATAGTACTTCAAGATCACTTAACGGAAGGAGCAGTTGTTGTTCTTCTCCCATACACATGATGATATCCTAGTTTAGTTTTCTAACAGTGGACTTGTAATCCACAATACGAATAGAGAAACCCTAATTAGCAAAAAAGTACGAAGAATACCAAATTGGTTAAGAAAAATCCCTTTAAGAGCTTTAATTGCTTAAACAAAGTTAATTACAATAGAATTATTCTTAAGCCCTAAGCTTCTCTCTCAAAACTTTTATTGAACCAACATAAGATAAAAAAAAACCTAAGTCCCCTTTATATAAGGGAACCAAAAATACCAGTAGAACGGATCTTGAGGCAAACCTAACGTCTTAGAATAACATCTAAAGTAAACTTACGCCAAACTTTTTTGAATGACATCCAAGCCCGTTCGAACAACTTTACGATAATTAGTCTTCAACCCTAGAAACATGACAACTCGTTTGAACGACATCCAAGCTCGTTCGAACGACTTTGACGAACAAAGTCCAAAACTGCAAAAATAGAGTTCTCGTTCGAACGGCATCCAAACATGTTCGAACGACTTTATGATAATTAGTCTTCAACCCTAGAAACATGACCACTCGCTCGAACAACATCCAAACTCGTTCGAACGAATTCAACAATATCAGTCTTCGACAATTCCATTCTTTACATTTGGGTTCACATCAAAACATCCCTAGATCCTCCTGGATCATGGTTCCCCCCTTTAGGAGCCTTGAGCTCCTGTTCAAGCTAGAACTAGAGATGTGGGAATGTGACGCTGCCCATTTCCCTGTTGTACCACTTCGACTTACTAGGTAGCTGACCCTTCTTCCCAACTCGGAACGATTCAATACCACCCCGTCTTGTAGTATGAACTTTCCTCTCTAGAATACCATCCTCTGGCAATGGATCTTCTCTTTCCATCCATAACTCATCAACTTACAGTAGGCGAGTGTCGATTGAAGACTCTTCAACTAAAAAAGAAGGCTCAAACAGCTTCAAATGCTCGGAATTAATCACCGAACACATCTTCATGAAAGGTGGCAAATCCAACTGGAATGTATTGTCACCAATCTTCTTGAGTATCATAAATTGACCATAACGGATAGGTTTGAGCTCCTTACCTTCCCCCTTAAGCCGTTCCTTACCCAAATGCAACCAAACTAGGTTGCCCTCTTAAAAAGTACACTCAACCCGATGCTTGTCGTGGCGAGCCTTATACTTCGCTTGAGTCTTCTTCAATTGTGCTTCAACCACCTCATGAACCTTATTTATCCTCTTAATGAGACACCGAGCTTTAACTTGTTATTTTTCCTCCTTCCCTGACACCGTCTTGTCGCCAAGACTAAAAGCTAAATCAAAAGAGCTTTGAGGCAAGTACCCCAAACAAACTTCAAATGGATACTTCAAATTGGAACCATGAGTCGCCCGGTTAAACGTAAACTAAAGATGCGGTAAACTCTCATCCTAAGTTTTAGGATGCTTAAAATGGAATACCCGTAGTAAATGTACCAAAGTGCGATTAACTACCTATGTTTGCCCGTCCGTCTGCTGATGAAAAGTTGTATTTCTCTCCAACCTAGTGTCCATCATCCCCCATAACAATCTCTAGAAATGCCCCAAAAAGCAGCTATCCCTATCATAAATAATAAAAGAAGGGAGCCCAAAATACCTCCAGACGTCTCTGAAAAATAATCGCGCTACGCCTTCCCCGGTGACCGTCTTCTGACATAGAATAAAAACAATCATCTTGCTGAATCGATCCACCACCACTAACAAATAGTCATTCTTACACTTGGTCATGGGCAAACCACCCATAAAATCTATCGAAATGTTCTCCCAAGGTCGACTAGGCACTGGCAATGGTAAGTACAATCCTATCTTTCGATTGGAAGGCTTCGATATATTGCATAGCACGCAACCACGAACCACACAGGCAACATCCACCTACATCTTCAGCCAAAAGACATAACGCTGCAAATTCAAAAGAGTCTTCGGCCAATGTGCCTTTCGAATCCAATGTAAACGGTATCCATCCTCTAGAATACATAATAGACTACCCCTGTAAATCAAACCATCCTTCAAAATATACTCGCATGTCTTGCCTTGCAGTAACTTACTGTAAATCACATTGAGCTCCATGTCATCGTCATACCCTAAAACATACTTAGAAGGAACAATAGGCGGTATTTGCATAGCTACTAACAAAGCAAAAATAGTTGGTAATGGGGGTTGAGATAACATATAAGCCATTTTGTTGTCCACTCCTTTCTTATACTTGATCAATAAGGTAAACTGTTGAAGGTATGACATCCACTTCATATGGCGAGCTTGTTGTAGCTTGGACCGCGTAGAAAAGAACTGTAATGGTTTGCGATCGGAATGTACCACAACCTCCTTCCCCAATAAGTAACTCCGCCAATATTTTACTGATTGATATAACGCGTAGAACTCCTGATCGTAGGTAGGATAGTTGCGTACTGCTCCTGTAAACATCTCATAATGGTAAACAACCGGCTTCCTATCCTGTAAAAGGATTGCCCCAAATGCATAGTCTGACACATCAATCTCAACCTCAAAATGCCACTACAAATTGGGCAATGCTAATACTGGTGCATCCGTAATCTTGCGCTTCAGTAACAGAAAAGTCTTCTCATGGTGATCTTCCTACACAAACTGTACTCTGGTCTTCATCAAAGAATGTAACGGTGCGGCTATTTGTAAAAAATGTTGAATAAGCTTCCGTAAGTACTGAAAAGAACCCATAAAACTCATCATTCCCGTCACTGTACGGGGTCTAGGAAAATTAGTAATGATCGAGACCTTCTCTGGATCGACCTTAAGCTCGCCGCCACCAACAATAAATCCCAAATAGACTAGCTCCCTCTTCCCAAACTCGTACTTCTTCCCGTTTAGATAAAGTTGTTGTGATCGCAAAATACCCAATACTTTTTGTAAATGCCCAAGGTGTTCTTCCCATGTACGACTATATATTAAGATATCATCCAAATACACAATCAGAAAATCATCAATAAAAGCATGAAGTATCTCATTCATTAAACGCATAAACGTCGCCAGAGCATTGCATAACCCAAAGGGCATCACCAACCACTCAAATAGGCCATGTTTGATCTTGAACGCTATCTTCCAAGTATCTTCTTCCCAGATTCTAACTTGATGGTAACCCGACTTAAGATCCAACATGGTGAAAAAATGGGTCGTCTGTAACTCATCTAAAAGCTTGTCAATCCGTGGTAGCGGATAATGATTCTTTACAGTAATCTTGCTCAGCGCCCGATAATCCACACACATCCTCCAAGACCCATCCTTCTTCAACACCAATAACACCGGTAAACCACAAGTTGAACAACTTGGATTAATAACTCCTTGCTCTAGGAGTTCCTGTACCTGTTTCTTGATCTCATCAGACTCTGTGACAGAAGTTCGATATAACCCATTATTGGGTAGTGACTCACCATTCACCAAGGTGATATCATGCTCCACATCCCTCTTACGCGGTATCCCTTCTATGCCCAGAAACAAGTCTTCATATTCCTCTTGTAACTTCTCCATATTGGTTTGTTGCTTATGAGACATTGCCAAAGTAAACAACACCTTAGCCGACGGAGCCTTATGAACCGGTTGTACCAACAACAATGCAAATTTGTCGCTCGTATTAACCAACCTCTATGCCTGGGTCGCCATTACTAAATTAGTGGTAGTACTATGTTTTTTGCACACATTGTTATAAAACTCCGTCCCCTCCTTCACAAGATGATACTTGTGAGCTCTACGGTAAAGGATTGCATCTCGTTCCTAAAGATAAGGGTTACCCAAGATGACTTGATACACGTCCAACGGAACCACCTCACATGTCACTTCGTCAATAAACTTCTTAGTAATCGCAAACTTGAACGTACACTGTTTAGTGATCTTCAACTCCGCATCTTTCTGAATCCAACCCAAACCATACGGCTTAGGATGAGCCACAGTAGCCAAACCCATCTTCTTTATTACTGCCTTAAAAATTAAATTCTTCTGACTACCTGGATCAATTATGGCCTCGACTAAGCTCTGATTCACTTGAATGCTGACATAAAAAAGTTATTCCCGACTCGTCTCGTCGATAGCTATAAGTTGCTTGAATATTAGAGTAAGGTTATGATTTGGCTTATCTAAATCCGAAGATCCACAATCATTACGGCTAGTGCACGTCTTTCTTTCTTGCCCCTCTCCTCCTTCGGCCGAAGCTCCGGGTGAAGTTTCCAACATTTATCTGAAATGTGCCCATTAGCCTTACAATGACTATAAGTATTCCCCTTGGATGAAGACCCCTCTCCTTTGGACTCCCCTTTCTGATCATACTTCCAATTAGATTTTTACCCAACTTGCTCTTGTCGTCTTTTTTGTCACTCTTCAGGTACTTGCCTTCAATGGCAATTGCTTTAACGGTAGCATCTTCGATATTTTCCACATTAAAGAGCTTTAATTATCTTTTAATGAACTCTGTCAAACCTTCCATATATTTCATGAACACCTCATAGTCATCCACATCAATATCCAAAACTAACGCTTGGTTATAAAACTTCGTAGTGAATTGTTATACAGATTACCCAAACCTTTGGGCGCAAATTGTGTTATTTGTACCATCGCTCCTGTTCATACCCAATTAGATAGAATTGTTTCCTCACCAAAACCTTGATTTCTTTCCAACTCAAATTTCCTACTTAGTGGCGTTTCTGATAGGATTTCCACTACGTTAGTGAATGAATTGTGAATTTTAAAGTAGATAAATAAATTTTCTAAGCGTTGGAATATTCATAAACAGAAAAATAGGTCTCTAACCTATTTAACCAATTATCCAACTTCTCAGCATCAACTAAACCATCGAATACCGGAATTTCAATCTTAAAGTAAATACGAATATTACGCATATGATTCATTGACTTACCAATACCCGAGCGCTCCTTGACGGATTCTGCATCACTAGAATCACTATCTATCTCCGTATTATCCTCGTCACCATCCCCCTCCATAACCCCTTTCTTCTTCGAGCGGTCTCACCATTTTACCGAAGCAAAAACTTTTGCGAGGTTCATTAGACGTAATTGTTCAACCAACTCCCCTACAGTAGAAGTTAGGTCGAAAACTGTTGTTTCCAAAGTCGTGAGTCGATCGTTGGAATCACCCATCTCCAAATTATCTTTCTTTTCCGAATTAGGTTTTTGATGAATCTTCAACGTACTCACTAGCTTCTCCTTCGTTTGCTTGAGACAGTCATATGTAAAGACCATAAACCACAATCACCCATGAGAATTGTAATTGGAAAACTGATACCACTTAATCCACAATACGAATAGAGAAACCCTAATTAACAGAAAAGTACAAAGATCACCAAATTGGTTGGGAAAAATCTATTTAAGAGCTTCAATTGCTTAAACGAAATTAATTACAATGGAATTACTCTCAAGCCCTAAGCTTCTCTCTCAGACCTTTTATTGAACCAACATAAGATAAATAAAAAAAACCTAAGTCCCCTTTATATAAGAGAACCAAAAATATCAGTAGAACGGATCTCGAGGCAAACCTAAGGTCTTAGAATAACATCTAAAGCAAACCTATGTCAAACTCGTTCGAACGGCATCCAAGCCCGTTCAAACGACTTTACGATAATTGGTCTTCAACCCTGGAATCATGACAACTCGTTCGAACGGCATCTAAGCTCGTTCGAACGACTTTGACGAACAAAGTCCAAAACTGCGAAAACAGAGTTCTCGTTCGAACGGCATCCAAGCCCGTTTGAACGACTTTACGATAATTGGTCTTCAGCCCTAGAAACATGACCACTCGTCCGTTCGAACGACTTCGACAATATCAGTCTTCGTCAATTCCATTCTTCACATTCGAGATCACATCAAAACATCCCTAGATCCTCCTAGATCAACTTGGGGCTTAGTCACTTATATAAGGCAGCTCAAATATAGAAGTCCGACACTTGGAGGAGAAGTTGTTTTGTAGACTTGCACTTCAAGTCTACAAATCTTCAAAGCTGACTTTTGTAGTTGTAATTTCTATGAAAATAGGATAAGATTCAGATAAATTTTGACTAGTACGGGTGTCCTTAGGATTCCAGTAGTCTAAAATTAGAAATGTTTTAAAGCAACCCTGAATATACCTTAGGGGCATTTGATCAAACATTTTTTTAAGCAAAGTAACGTAAAATTCAAAATATAGATATCCATGTTTACCAACATTTAATGATGAACGTGCATTGGTTGAAAATTGTCTTGCCTTGCACTAAAACCTTGCAGTGTTAGTTACGGTACAAAGTCCGTAAAAATAAATGAATAAATAAATTGAGTATATGGCTAAAAGAAGCCTCACTATAGCCACCCTAAAGCCTCAGTTAAAATAGTATAGAAATATTTATAATCATGACTATACCTTGCGGGTGTTTTTTGTGTTTGGTCAGGGCATCACAAGCATAAACTCCACAACATAGGGCAAATGAGCAAGAATGGCTCGGGTTCGGGGATACTCAAAATGTACTCATTATCCTGCCCTTTGTGTTCTACTCTAACCATACATACTAGTAATAGATATTCGTCCGTGAAAAAAATGGAAATGTTCAGGACCAACATTTTGGAAATATGGTAGATCATAAATTGTCTGAAATCTTAACCGTCCAAGCAACATCTTTATCAACCAACTGATCAAATAGCACAACCTCACAAGACCCGCATTTTCCATAAATGTCAAGTGGTGTAATATGGAAAATATATGTTATAAGAAATAGACGACCTATAGCATCCCAAGCAGGGGGGAAAAGCATAACAAAATCACTATTTTTAAGTTCTTGCCCCCAATACCACCGGTTTTGCACAGCCTAGCAACATGGTAAAAGCACATAAAAATGCATTTTTTCATGTCGCGAGAGCCAAAAACGGCCCCTTGATGTCTTAAAACCGTTTTGCCGTTTTATAAACATGTTGACTGCTAATTCGAAAATATTTATACTTACCAACCAAATCCAAAACACAACAATCACCATTAAAATCAATCAATTGATGGAACCCCAAACCCTAATTTACCCAAATCCAGGAGAAGACATCTTCAATTCCTCCCTAAATCTAGAAGAAACCCATTTTAATGAGGGTTTCAAACAAGGATTTGATGATGGTTTCATCGCAGGAAAGCAAGAAGCAAGGGATGTTGGTCTGAAAGTAGGGTTTGAAATTGGGGAAGAATTAGGGTTCTATCGAGGTTGTATCGATGTTTGGAGCTCAGAAATTAGAGTTGATCCCAGCTGTTTTTCAATTAGGGTTCAAAAGAGTATCAAACAGTTGGAGGAATTGATTGAAAAATACCCAATTTTTGAGCCAGAGCATGAGTGTGTGGAGGAAGTAATAAATGGGTTGAGGTTGAAATTTAGGGCTGTTGTAGCTACATTGTCCTTGAAGTTGGATTTTGAGGGGTACCCTAAGTTGACCGAGGCTAGTGGGACTGAATTCTGAGGCGATTTTTCGGCCTTCGTGGTATATGATCTCAATCTTGTTATTGTTTTTATGCAATTTAGTATGTATTTTTGCTTCTATGTCGAGAATATGATCAATGGGTATATGATTTATTGTTTTAGCATTGTTTCGTTTTTACTATCAAAAACGCGAGTTACAGAGTTTATTTAGTATGAATTGAGAATGTCAAGTGTAGATTTCCTGTATTTGAATATGGATTTTCTATGCTATTATTTTGGTATGAATTAGTCAGTATGTTTATCACTAATTGTCCACAAGCATGGAGTGTTCCACAAGCGTGTATGCTGTTGACAGGGCCGGCCTTAGCTTAAGGCAACTTAGGCCGTAGCCTAAGCCCCAGGAAAAATGAAGGCCCCCAAATTTTGTGATGCCAAAAGGCCTATTGAAAAAAATATATGAATACAATAAAGCACACTCTTTTAGTCAACAAATAGCTTTAGGTTAACTGGCTGGCCAATTTTGTAATATTTAGAGGTTGCAGGTTCAATTCTTCGTCACAACAATTTCTTAATTTTTGGAATATGAGGCCTCTTTGGATTTATTTTGTTGATTACACTTCATTTCACACGGAAAAACATTTATATGCCTCATAAAAATACACATAAAGCTCAAAACCTTCATTCGTTAGTGACTGAGTACACATAAGACCATTATTCATAGAAAAATTACGATATAAAACTATATACTAGTTTACCGTATAACGGTGGGACCGACCACGTAAATTTCTTATTGTCATCTTCATTTTATATTTGTGTTTCTCATAGACTTTTTTTGAAAGTGACGTACTAGTAGATTTCATCATCTTGATTCGAACAATATCGCAGATTTTGACCACTTAAAAGCCTCATTATCGAATAAAGAGTTTTGTTTCTATTTTGAAGTTAAAAGAATTTTTCAGATGGCAAAGATGTATTGAGTTTAGAGAGTTTAGGAGAGATTTTTTTTATTGTGTAGAGCTAATGGAGTTTAAGGGGGAGAGGAAGAGATTTACAGAGATTAGTTGAAGTGATTATAGGAGGAAAGATGGGAGAGAAACATGGAAAGAGATATGTTAGGAGAGCAAAACTACTTAAATTGAGAGAATCGTGGGAGGACAAATATGTTTTCATCTTGCTTAAAATGCCCATTGTTTTTCCAATTTATTTTTATGTGTACAACTAACACAAACTAAAAATAAATAAAAAACTGAAGGGTATTTTAGAGATCCCAAGTAACCACCAATATCATTTTGTGTAGTTGTTTGTAAGTGACCTCCCTATCGGTCGGTCAGATAATTTGTTCGGTTTCTTAGAGGTTAATACACTAATATATCATCTACTATATGTATCTTATTCATCTAATTTTTTGAGGGCTACTCATATCACTTAATTTTACTGATTCCAATTAATCGCATTTTAATAATGAAATTAATGCGGCCTTTTATCAACAGGTGTCCAAACTAGATTTAGATATCAATATCGATTTTATTATCGCGCATAATTATGTATACGGCGTACAAAAGTTATGTACAAGATAATAAAATGAAAAACCCATTTGTTTTAGTTCGCGTAGCCCCCAAAGGTCTAGGGACGGCCTTGGCTGTTGACTCTTAACTGCAGCGTAGAGTTAAACATTCAATGTGAAAATAATAGAAGTAGTGTATAATGGATGTTAAGTTTTTTTTTGGAAAGTGAGAATCTAATAAAAAAGAAGAAAAACTACATGATGGGGACAACTGACCCAGACACAACGGAAACTACATGATGGGGACAACTGACCCAGACACAACGGAAAGGGAGCAGAGCCTGGACACCAAAGGAACATAATGTACAAAGAAGAAGAAAAGTAGCCAAGAAGATTAAAAGAACTACTGGATCCTAAGATAAATCTTGCCACTAGCATCTTCATCCAATATCTTCTTGAGCTTAGGTAACAACGAAACGGATATGGGTGTCGGTGTCCGACATGGGTATGGGGTGTCGGAAACGGCAGAAAATTGTTTAAGTACCTTGTAAATAGTGTTGGACATGTGTGTCCATCGTTACCTAGATGTGAGGTGTAATTCTAAAATAAAATGTCACTTTGATATGGAAGCGGAAATGAAATGAAACCTTTTCACCTTATGGCTGTATAGGAAAATGCTGGAAATGAAAAAAGAATTCCCAGAATACCAATTTCTTTATGTTTGGTTTGTATTGCTAATCGATGAATGCAGCTTCTTACATTATATTCAATTGAAGTGTCACTAATAATACCTTGGTTCCACACGGCCAACTTCAAGTGTGAAGTGTGAAGCTTGGAGCTCCGAGCTCCGAGCTTGACGAAGTTTGTCTTAGTTTTCTGTGAAGTTACGCCTCATGTTTGTAGATTCTATCTTTGAAGTCAAGGATAACCTCATCAAATTACATAGGCTTTATCAGAGGTTGCCACAGACCTCATATGTTTTTGCATGACCACAATTCAGTTGTCAACAAGTTTGAGGATGAAGCTTATAACCGTGTTGGTTACACTATTGTCTCTACGGTATCTCCCAACCCAAAGCTGCATTTAAAGCAATCAACTTTGAATCCCACCGTGGTACTCATCCGTGAGCTTAGAATTCTGGTCTTTCACTGAATTGTAATCAGAGTTTTCATATCTACAGCTTGAGTTCCCTTACCTATGTTCTTTCTGCATGACCAACATCTAGAATGGTGTTTGCCATCCTCACCTTATTTCTTATCCAACTTCTTGACGAAGTTTTGTCTTATTTTTCTGTAAAGTTAATCCTCATGTTTGTAGGTTTCTTCTTTGAAGTCAAGGATCAGAACTGCAACAAATTGCATAGGCTTTATAAAAGGTTGCCACAGACTTTGTATGTTTTACATACCACAATTGAGTGGATAGGCTTGTGGTCCAAAGAATGTAGTAGCCACAGTTTTGAATTATTGTTATTATCCACTCTTTTATCCCTTTCTGCAGTTTTCTGAAGAATTATAAACAGAAAATGCTGAAGTTGACACTCGATTTGTTGCGAAGTCTACATATTAGAAAGTCGAAATGGTGCAGCACTAGAGGCAATCAAGCAAGCTGCCAACCTATGCCATGGTGCAACAGTTGTCAACAAGTTTGAGGATGAAGCTTATAACCGTGTTGGTTACACTGTTGTCTCTACGGTATCTCCAAACCCGTCACCAGATTCCGATGTCCCCTTGAGAGTCATTTCAATGGTTAAAGCTATATTTGAAGCAATCAACTTTGTATCACACCGTGGTACTCATCCCCGTCTCTTGCAATGTCTGTGGCAGTTGAGATAGGCTCCGGCCTTCAAGGCTTATCTTCTATGATCTCGCATTGGTAAATAAAGATTCTATATGAAAAGCTTACGAGTGCAAATTAGTAGTAAATCTGAAATTATTAAACTGCATTGTATCATTGCTGACGAGCTAATTGCGTGTTATAGTTCCAACATTCCTATACGGAGCTGCGCATCCAAAAGGGAGGACATTGGATTTGATCAGAAAAGAACTTGGTTATTTCAAGCCTAATTGTGAAGGAAACCAATGGACAGGAGGTCCCGGATCCGAGTCCCTCCCTCTGAATCCAGACGAGGGCCTAGCTCGAGCAATTCGAGGCAAAGGTGTGGGTGGTGGTAGGAGCAACCCAGTGGGTTCATAACTACAATGTGCCCATCTTTTCTACTGATATTGTATATTCCCGTAAAATTGCCAGACGGGTAAGTAGACGTGGTGGAGGGATTCCATCAGTACAAGCTATGGCGCTTGCTCATGGGGAAGATATAATTGAGGTTGCTTGTAATTTGTTGGAGCCAAGTAGTGTTGGATCTGATCAAATGCAACTTGAAATGGAGAGACTCGGACAAGAAGAGGGGTTTACTGTGGGGAAGGGTTATTTTACTGATTTCTCGCAGAAAAAGATTATCGAAAAATACATGAAGTCAGATTCTTTGATGGAAAATTGGCAATTTCTATTGGTTGTGCTTTCTGAATTTTGTTTCTAGAAGTAGAAATTTTCAGTGTAACGAAGGATGTTCTAACTGGCCCTTCTGCAGTGTTTGGCTTCACCAGTTTACTTTTGTCATGATTTTTTTTGGAATAACAGTTTGTTAGTAAGCATGGGAGAAGAACAAGCGGTTAACCATAATACAGGGATTGAAATCCTGTATATTGTGAAAGGGTTCAGACTTATTAGTTTTTGGTGCATCTCTTAAAATCGTTTGATCAAGATTAGAAGGATGGCTAGGGATATCTTGATCATTAATGGCATAGGTGGTGTTTTCCTATCGCTAGTGTTTTATGGTCACTACTGTTGATTATCTAGGAATCTTACTGGGACAAAGAATGGAGTTTAGTTGATTCTGCTTTTCTACTCCATCTTTGGTGCTCCATCTTCGGGGGGACAACTTTTACTCTTATGAATAACTTCAGCAATATCTGGCAGAATTTGCCAAAGAATTGTGCCAGGTTTCCCTAACAAATATCATCATTGGCTTCAAAGTGATTTTCTTCACTTTGAGCAAAATTTACATGTTTTGAGGACGTTGTGCTTTAAGTTCTCGTGTGTCTCTCTACTACGGGTGGAAGGCTCTTCTTCTACGGCCTTATAGGCTTTTAAATCTTTTATAACTTTCTCAACATGGGTCTATATGATCCGATGTTATGATTAATGTAATCTTCTCATTTGTAAGAAATTATGTCATCACTTAACTTTTTAATATGTACGTGTGATTCATAACGTTGATGCCAATTTATACGTTCAAGATCTTTATGATTTGGGGTTGTGTATATGTCTGCAACTTGGGGAGGTAAAGATAAAAATCTCATAAGCTTAACAATTAACATTATACAAATTGAATTTCAGCTCAAAATTTGAAAGGTAGAATCAGGTTTGGCTAACGACAAAGATAGATATCTTGAATGCATTTCCAAGAGGCTAGTTCACCTCCCCTCAGTAGAAGCCTTCCTGTCAGCGGCAGAGGATATCAGTTTTCCTGCAAGTATTTTGACTTAATTTTAATCCTTACATCACCTTAAAACAAGATGGTTTTACACGTTTCTAAGACGTCCAAAGAACAAAATACATTAAAGTTTTAGGAGCTGCATTTGTAGTATTGGAAACTTATAGGACAAGTTTTGTATAATTAAGCGTGTAGAACTACAATTAGAAAACTGTTAGGAAGAAGTTTGGTTTGGGTCTGGCCCCAACTGGGTTGGGGTGACCCACCGACTCCTAACTTAATTGAGAGTTTTGGAGACTTGCTGTAGCCTCCTATATATACACCGTTAGGGACGTATTCTATGTAACCTAATAAGTTCATCAATAAAGGCTCTCTCTCTTGGAAGAGGATTCGCCTACACTCATTTTGTTGCTACACACCCGCTACACTCTCTCACAGCCACCCATCTCTCCAACTCAGCTGCCCACTCAACATCTCACAGCCACCCATCTCTCCCACTCAGCTCTCTATTTGGCGACTAGAAAAAATAAAAAATTAAACAAAAATAAACTCTCTCTCTCAATCGTTCTGTACGCCCAAATTTAAATTTAAATTTCACTTTATCTCTCTCTCCCGTCGTTTCCCACCACTCAATCTCCCACTCAATCACTCTCTGTCAGCCTCCAACTTGGATTTTTTGTGGCTCTGGTTAAGGTACGAAGCTTTCTCAGTGTCTCTCATTATTTTCATTACCATGTCAAAACTGTATTTCGTGAACCGAATGGAATTGTGCTACGGAGGTAACATGGTTCCTGATCTTACTTGAATAATAGGTGGTCAGTGGACGGCATCCGAACATCTACCAATATCTACTCCAAAAATCGAACAGGTTAGTGGTGTATGTGGCATAATTTGTTGCCTCTACTCCAAAAAATCTAGATTCGACATTTTTTTTGCCGAATCCAGATTTCCTGCAAATTAATTGTCGAATCAAGATTTTATCGACAATTAATTGTCGATTAAATATTGATTCGACAATTAATTGTCGATGAAATATTGAATCCAGATGTACTCGACAAATAATTGTCGAATTAATGTGAAGTCGACAATTATTTATCGAGTACATCTAGATTCGACAATTAATTGTAGATGAAATATTGATTCGACCAATTTTTAGTCAGCAATAGTATTTTCTGGTTGTACGTATAAATGCCCGTTGTGGTGGCTTGCAGTGTTTCCTTCCTTCTGCATTTGTGGTTGTTTGTCTGAGTTTTCATTCCGTTTTGTTCGTCTGGCTGTATGGATGTCTTTGATTAATTGTATCGAATAATTCTTCCTATATGATAGGATAATAAGATGGAAGATTCATGTGAACCAGATTGGTCAAAGGTAATTGGAGATGAATCACCACCAAGGGCTGCCAATGAACGTACGACGGGTGTGGATTTCGGAACACCTGATTGCGTCGCTGATTCCTTGTTTGTGGATAGGCCATACGAAGGGCAAACTTTTGATACAGTGGATGAGGCAAGTTCCTTCTATGAAAAATATGGAAGGACGAAAGGGTTTTCCACAAAGAAATGCAACTCCAAAAAACGACCAAGATCGGAGGAGATAGCACGAGCAACATTTTGTTGTTTGAGCAACGGTTTGTCGAAGAAAAACCAAACTTCAGGTACAAGTGAACAAGATGGGAAGAAGCGTTCTTCTTACCAATGCGGGTGTAAAGCGACTTTGAATATCAATTGGAGAGAAAATCTTGGGAAATATGTTGTTACGAGTTTCCCACATGTTCATAACCATAACCTCGTCTCCCCACGAAACCACCATCGTATGAAGATCGCTTTTTTCCCTAAAGCTACAAAAAACCTAACAAAGACTTTTGAGCTTCACAATATCTCAGTGAGCAAGGTGCCTGCTTTATTTCTAGACAAGACCTTCAACAAACATGATTGTTACAACCACATAGCCAAAGTTAACAAGGAACGTATATCGAGTGGCGATGCGCAGGCTGCATTGGATTGGCTCAAGAAAAAACAAGTCGATGATCCTATGTTCTACTTTGACGTTCAGCTCGATGATGATGACAAAGCACTTAATTTTTTTTGGATAGATGGGCGATCCTGAATGGCATATGAGGCTTTTAGGGATGTGGTGACTTTTGACACCACGTATAGGACGAACGTTTATAAGATGCCATTTGCTCCATTTGCGGGAATAAACAACCACTACCAAACAATCCAACTTGGATGTGCTTTGTTGAGGAATGAGCAAGAGACCACCTTTACTTGGTTATTCCATACATGGCTGAAGGCGATGAGCAATAAACACCCGACGGCTATTATCACCAATCAAGATGCTGCAATGGGTGCCGCCATCCCCAAGGTTAGTCTCAGTCTTATGTTTACAGGAATTGTTATAATTGTCGACAATTATAGCTAAAATAATTGTCCAAATGGACAAACTTGACAATGTTTTTTGTCAAAGATCATGAAGTCGATAATATTTTATCGAATTTCATGAAATCAGTAATATATTTTCTCAAAAATCATAAACTCGACAATCCATCTGTGTTATCTAATATCTGTATTTTGTCGAAGGTCTTCCCAAACACCAGACATCGGCTTTGCCTATGGCACATCATACACAAGTTCCCTGAAAAAATTGGTCATCTCTATCGAGATCCATCTACATTCAAGAGTGATATAGATTCAATTATCCACAACACATACGATCCTGTAGACTTTGATAGAAGGTGGGTCGAGCTTATGAAGAAACATAATCTTGATGACAATAATTGAATGCAAGGCTTATTTAATATCAGAGAAAGATGGATACCTTTGTGGAATAGAGGTACTTTCTATGCTGGCATGAGTACTACTGGCAGAAGTGAGTCAACAAATAATTTCTTTAATGGTTAGCTGCTTACTTCAACTGGTCTGTACAGTTTCGTGACAAAATATGCAACAGCTCTATTGGAGACATTTGAAAGAGAGAAGGAATAGGACTTTCAATCCGAACATAGATATCGGCAAGTCGGACCTCATCAGGCTCTACTAAAATATGCAGCAAAGATTTATACGAGGAAGATTTTCCATAAAGTTGAAGACCAATTCAATCAAATTGTGTGGTTTATAACAATAGAAAAGAGCGTAGACAGAAACGTTCGAGAAATACTTGTGAAGTCACATAGTGGACCGCCTGAAAGTTTTGAGTTGAAGATAGACTTGGCTGGCTTGACAGACCATTGTGAATACAAGTTGTTCGAGTATGTAGGTCTGCCGTGTTGTCATCTCTTCAAGGTTTTCTCCAAATATGATGTTCTCCATATTCCAGATGCATTCATTCTACCAAGGTGGAAGATTGGGGCAAACAAATATTCACGATCGTACGACAAGAGTTTCTTAGATGAAGATAACTTGAGGAAACTGTTACGCCATAACCACCTTTCACTTCGCCCAGCAAACCTATTCGAGAGGGCATCAAAAAATAAAGCAAACTTTGAATATGCCATTTTAAGGCTGGACGAGATTGAGACACATCTAAATACGTATGATGCATCTCTGACTCAAGTTTCAGGGGCGGATCCTTCAATGTCAACTCCATTAACTGAGACAGTAATGTCTTCAACTCCTATGATGTCTTCAACTCCTATTTTGGATCCTCTTGTGGCACAAACCAAAGGCTGTGCAAAAGATGATCACAAGAGAGGTGGCAGATGGAAGGGCGGAATGAAGATAGCTGTGGAGAAGAGGAAGAGGACATGCAAAGCTTGTGGAGTCTTTGGCAACCACGACAAACAGACTTGCCCAAAATTGAAATTATTGTTTCAAAAAGCAGAAGCTGGTGAGTATCGTAAAATCATAAATAAGTACTTCCCAACAACTTCTACAATAACAACATATGTTGAATATTACTAATCTATTTCCCTTGTTTCATAAGTAGGTGCTTCAAATCAGGATGGGCTCGAGCCACAGTCAGACGACCATGGTGTTGGAAGTTGCTGAAGATGTTCATATGATTGCAGATTAGAGACATCATTGGGACTTTTATTATTGTTACAATGTTCTTGTTCATGCTATTGTTATCGAATTGTTAGATTATTGTTCAAATTTTAGTTGTGTTGTAAGGTCCCGTGTTGTAATTGATTTTATTGTCGAATAAGTTTATGGTGCGACAATTTGCATGAAAGTATCTGCCAAATTTTCATAAATGCGACAATTAATTGTTGAACTGTGTTTTTAATTTAGAAAAATTGACAATTAATTGTCGAAAACTATACACTCGACATTTAATTGTCGAAATACTATAAACTCGACAATTAATTGTTGAAATACTGTAAAATCGACAATTAATTGTCAAAATACTATAAACTCGACAATTATTATGTAACAGCTATAAAGTCTCTACAAGCTATACATAATACATAGATGTACATCATCAAAGAATATACAACATTCAAGAAAACAAATTATTTATGCTGTAATCCTGTAGGTTAACATTGTTGTCTCTCATCAACTTCATCCAAGCCTCGTTTGGCGCGTCAAAATAGTTCTTCACACATGGCTTCACTAAAGCATCTGGAATATCTAATTGCACATGCGCCCACCACAGTGTAGAAACCGGAGGAATAGGTGATTGGTACTTGGTCTTCAATTTTGCAAAGTTTTCATCGGATGTCATTCCAACCCACCAATACTTCGTACTATCAGCAAGAATGTTTTCAAACCTCTTCTCTTTGGTAATCTTGTTGTTTGCTTTCTGCCAAAACAAAGGTAGGAACGTTAAGGCCTCCTTGTTGCTGATGAAGATGACCACCTTCTCGTAATATGTTGCCAACAAATGGCCGCCTATATACAAATTTTCTACGAATACAACATTGAACTTGAAGACCCGTAACAATGTTTCGTACCTTCTCTCTCCTAAATCATTGTAAGCTACATCCAACCTCTGACTGAAAATGTTCTTCCAATAAGAAGGTTTCTTCGTCATCAAGGTACACAAGGAATCCTTCACATTCAAGAACTTTATTTGGCTCTAATACGCATATGTCGCAGCCACCCTAAACGTTGTGTTACCATCCCTTTCAACATCGCGTATATCCAGTTGGAACCAATTAAATGGTTGAAACAAAGTTTGTCTTAGATTAGTTTTATGATCAATCTTCTTCAACCTTGAATCGATCCTTTCTTGATACTCCCCCCTTCCCGATAAGATTATGTCATCTTCGTATTCTCCCTTTGGACCCTCTTGAGCAATTGTTAAGAGTTTAGTAAACTGCCTACTTAGTTTCTCCCATATCGGGTATTCAGTATCTTCAAAATCCCCTCCTTCAATAGCGCCTTTCAGTGTCAGGTGCCACACTCCCTACAGCGCAAACACGAGCACAATTAGTTAAAAATTAAAACAAAGTAATTTAAAAAAAAAATACAAACGTAGGATGACAAAGGTGCACATACCTATTCATTATTGTCAGTTTCAAGATTGAATCTCATGTCTTCGGATATCGTCAGTTTAGTTAGCTGGGACGATTTAGATCTACATGATTAGTATTTGGTGAAAAACAAATTAGAAGTCGCAGTACAACTTACCAGCCATTCGGTTTCGTGGATGTATTTGGCGTTCCACCTGTCATGCGTAACCTTCACCTATAAATCATGGGTTTATACATAAACACACAAAATTAGCATAGCCTGGTTCATGGAAATAATATGTCGAATTCAGTCTTTTTCGACAATTTATTGTCGCATAAATTCTTATTCGACAATTAATTGTCGAATGACAATTACTTCGACAATTTATTGTCGTATAAATTCTTATTCGACAATTTATTGTCGAATAACAATCAATTCAACACATTATTGTCGACTTCGACAATTACGTTTCAACACTAGGAGACTAGCTGTTAAATATGAGAACTTTTGTTTGAGCAAGATTCTAAAGGGCATATATATATTTTCTATAAACAATTTATTATCAATGTACATCGGATTACTTCAATGTTTCATAAAAAGTCTCCTCAAGCAAAAAATTAAACAACTGCATCAATGTACATGACTACAAAATATATCGTCAATGACCATTGCCTAAATCAATTTACATTCCTATCTCTTTCACGCAATCTCCTTTGAGCTTCTTCAAATTTCGCATTTAACTCTTCGTACTTATGTTTCCACATTTCAACTTCTACGATGTTTTCCTCTGAGTGTGGAACCAAGTTTAGCTGCGCAAATGCCATAAAAAGATAATTATGAAACAACTCATAAAGGACATATAGCTCTAGTGTACTATATTTGTCTATATAAGATGGAACAGAAAGATAATCATGAGTTTCTATTCGAATAAGAAGGTTTCTACTCGAATAGATTCTGACAGTTGAGTTTCTTATAATATTTCATACTCACAGGTAAGGGGCGTGCTTCTTGGTTTACATAAACTTCTTCCATCAACTTGTCATTAATACTGCTCAACATTTCATTCTCTTTCACCTGTTATCAATCATAAATGAGTACTTCCAAAGGAAAGAATAACTGTTAAAAAACATGTTTCTTTTTGGGAGTAATAGTACTTACTTTGTTTGCAAGTTGCATACGCAGATCTTCTACTAATTTCTTATTCGATTTGCACTCCAATGTCTGATAACAAACTTGTATTTAAGAAGTGACGTCTACGAAAACCGCGTAAGGAAGGGAATGTTAAAACATGTATGAATACCTTTTCATTCAATTTCTTCTCACAAATAGAGTTGGCAACATCCTTCGCTTGAATGTCTGCTTCCATTCTTAGGTTTGCCTCCATAAAAAATGCACATTCACCTGTCTGAAATAGTAACAAGCGAATAACAAAGTTATTACAAGGCAATTCCCTTCCCAATATATGTATTACAAGGCAACTATAACTTAAAAAGTTTGTTAGAGTGCGCACCTTCGTTGCCAACGCCTCTACCAAAATTGACCTCGTCGGGTCCTCCACCACCTCGGCCGGTCTTCTACCACCTTTATTTTGGCTATACGGGACCTCAACCTATAAAAGAAAATAGTAGAGCCGAATATTATAAGAATGAAGAAAGATACCTAAAACACTATAAGTACAATCAAATACTCACATTCTCCCTCTGGGAAACACCACCCATATCCCCCAATACCCTCCCATTGTCGTAATCGTCATCTTTGGCAAGAATAACAACATCTGGGCAAAGTTTGGCGAAGGAAACTGAATTGAACCATTCAAAATATCCTTCAGTACAAACGGGGATCCCATCGTGGACTTTCCTACCCCTCGTCAAAATGATAGAGTCCCTCCATTTCCCTTTGGAGAATAAATCCACCCAATTATACTTCGGCTTGTATGCGCATGGTTTATCACAAAGACGCAAGCCGCTCTGTTCAACACAAGTAGAAGCCCGAGGCACAGGTTACCTTCGGTTAAACTATCTTTGTACTCAGTCAGGATAATATGGTTCATTGTGTTCAGGACTACAGAGGAGACCTGTGAAGCTAGCCACTTCTTTAAAATTATGTTTGTCCTCCCTCTTCTTTAAGTACGGGTCCCAGACAACCTGCAACAAAAATTACAGATAGGTTAGTTAGGTAAATAATGCTAAACAATGTTTAACATATTGTCGAATTCTAACAATTCAACAATAAAGAATGTTTTATTGTTGAATTGTTAGAATTCGACAATAAGTAAACTTTGTTTTTTGTCGAATTCTATCAATTCGACAAAAAAATCTCTCTTTTTGTTAAATTTTGTGAATTCGACAAAAACTGAGGTTTCTTTATTGTCGAATTCATACAATTCGACAATAAAGAAAGCTTGTTTAAACATACTTATTCAAAAAGTTAAATAAATAACAAATAAAGGTTTTAACTTACATCTTGAAGCTTATAATTGTCCAAAGCTTCTCTAAACATGTTCAAAGCAGCTGAACCACTTAGCGCGCTTGTCGTATTAGTCCAAGACCACCTCGAACAGAACTCAACAGCACCGGATTGATTGGGTACTGAAATACCAGGCAGCTTTGGGAAATGTTCAAATATCCAGGACTGTCAAAATAAATAAACTTTAATCATAAGTAAAGAAAATAACAATCCAGCAACAAAACAAAATAATGTATGTTGCAAAAACTCACCTCTAGCAATGTAGTACAACATGCAAGCCCTTTTGTATTCACCCTCGATGAAGTACCTAAACTGCAGTACAGGTGTGCCAATGTCGCAGCTCCCCATGGCCATGGTTTATTTACGTCCTTGTCCTGAAAGAAGCTAAGGTATTTGACTGATACATCTGTCCCTTTCTTGGTAGGGAAGAGAAAAGATCCAAGAACGTATAGCACGTACGCTTTCCCAACCATACGGGAAGACAACTTGATAGGGGAAGAGGAAGAAGATGCCGCTTGGGGGGGATTTGTTCCAACCTTCCCAGCGAAGAAATTTACTATCTTCTTCAGGGAAAGAGATATTCCCTGGCCCCCGGCTTTCAAATTAGGGTAAACCCTGTCAGGCAGATACATAGATTTCCTAAAGATTTCTTTTACAGCAGCTGCACCCCACTTTCCCTCTACAATAGTGAGTTCACCATCAACCCTCAAGCCAATCAACCTGGACACATCCTCCAAGGTGATAGTCATCTGGCCCCACTTAAAATAAAAAGTGTTGGCCTCTGGATGCCACCGCTCACAGAAGGCTGTAATAAACGCAGTATTGTAGTGCTTGTAAGAGATGGCTTCAATCCTGCCGATACCCCAAATATTCACAATGCTTTGAACCCTTTCAATATCTTCCCCAAGCTCCCACGTAGGACTGTGGTGATAGACACGTGGATAGCCGAGGTCCTATAAATACATTATAAAGTAATGTGTCATTCCCACGAAGAAAAATTGTCGAATTCAAGACATTTGACAATTTATTGTCGAATTTATATATTTTGGACAATTATTTGTCGAATGTCTTATATTTTTGACAATTAAGGGAAACACTAGATGAGATTGGTTTATTTTGTGTACCTGTCCAAGAACTAGAACTTTGGCTCGGTGGGTCGCAAAGCTCGTCAACAGAGAAGGGTCCCTTGGACAATATTAGTTAGCTCCTTGTTCGGAGTTTCTGTCCCCAGCGAGAACTTCTTCTTCTGTGGTTGTGGTTCTTTGTTGTTCAAGGGTGGCGTTATGAAAATTTTTAGGTTGTGGAACTTCCGCAGATGGAAAATTCTCGTGTTCTACGAAGAAATCCATACTAGATTAGGTGGTTGGTGTACCTTGGGAATCAGAGCTACTACACTTAGCGGCTGAAGAGTCTTGGGAAGAGTCTTCTTCAGGTGCAACCGACACGCGTGGGACACTGCTACTTATTGAGGAATCTCTTACTGGTACCCTAGGGGAACATGTTTTTACTCTTTTCGCTGGAATACGGGGCAGGTTGTTATTATTTGGATGCGACAGATCTTCACGCTCATCATTTAGCCTCTTTCTTAGGGAGGTCGTTGGTACTATCTTCCCTCTTGTTGGGATTTTCTTGCGTGTAACCTTTGGTGTCATCCTACACAAAATTCAATAGAACTGTCCTCTCAGAAATTGTCGAATGTGCTAAAGTTAAACAATTAATTGTGGAAATCATAGAAATTAGATAATTAATTGTCGAATTTCAAAGTATTTCGACAATTAATTGTCAAATTTCAAAGTATTTCGACAATTAATTGTCTAATTTCAGAACATTCGACAATTTATTATCGAATTTATACCGAATTAACTATTATTTATCGAACGTATTCAAATTGGACCAACATTCGACAGATTTTTCTCAAATACTTCAAAAATCGACAATTGTTCGTATGTATATACCACATGAATGTGATATATATGTCGATGTTGTATTTACATGTGAGATTTGGGAGAATTTCGTGCATACTTGGTCAAAAAAAGAGTAAAAAAAAAGATGCATTGGGCGGGAAAAGTGTTCAATTTTATTTTTTCTTTCAGAATCTTCATAGAACACAAATGGAAAAGGGTTCAAATTGTATTTCAAACCTGATTCTGACAGAGAGAGTAAGTTCTTGAGCTCAATAGAGAGAGAGAAAGATAGACAGTGAGGCGAGTGAGTTGTTGAGTGAGGCGAGTAACAGAGAGAGAGAGATACAGTGAGGCGAGTGAGTTGTTGAGTAAGGCGAGTGAGAGAGAGAGAGTGAGTTGAGTAGAGAGAGGGTATTTTAAATTTTTTTTACTCGCCACATAGAGAGCTGAGTGGGAGAGAGAGGGATGTTGAGTTGGCAAAATGAGTGGCTTGAGGAAAGTGTAGCGGGGTGTGTAACGATTTTGGAGTATAGGCGAATCCTCTTTTCTCTCTCTTATCTTTCTATATTGTGTTTTATCTTAAGTGTGTGCAGGACATTATGTTAATGTAGTAGAGATTGTTTTTGTTTTCAACAGGTTATCAGCGCGACTCATAAAGAGCTATTGGATTAGTTACTATATATCTATCTCTTTCTCTCTTTCTTATTGGGATTACTTTTGCATTGTGGAGAGGTACGATTTCGATGAATACTATTTATTTGACATTTTATACATGATTGATATCTTAGATTTGTTAATATACATGTATTAGATCTTATTTGGTGAACTAAACAAAGTTTTTAGGTGTTTTTACCTATTTTTTACCCTTTTCCAATGGCAGTTTTCAAAGGTATTTTAGGTTTTTTTTTCCGACAACATTAGACTGCGATATTTTTACTGCGTAGCCTACGTTCCCACGATCGTGTGGGTATATTATATTCACTGTGGAAGTTCCCGGCTCGTCGTGAAACTGATTGTGAAAACGGTCAAAAGTCACACCGAAAACGGAAAAGCCCATCGGCGGCTAACCTCATGATGACATCAGAGGACTAGGTTTACTGACTAAGTCGATGTCACCCTAGGGTTTGATCACGCTAACGTCATCATACAAGGTTTGCTGACGTCATGCTGACGTAAATAGCCTTTGACGCAAGTCCTTACTGCTGACATCAGGACGGTTGGGTGGGTCCCACAGTACTGATGTGGCACTCAACCACTTACTGAGTAGGTGGTCCCCATTGTTGATGTGGTGTGATCCCACCAGCGGATGTGGCATAGGGGTAGACCTCACTTGACTGACATAACCCTGCCAGGTGTCAGATGACGTTATCTACTGACGTGGCGGCCACCTGCCCCACCGTCTGACGTGATGTGGACTTGACTTGACACGTGTCAGGCCACGTGGCATGATGATGTGATACCTGGGGTCTCAAGTACGGACATGGCACTTGGCATTACCACATGTCATGTTGACGTGACAGACTTGGACCCACATGAGCTGACGTGTCATGATGACGTATCAGGCCACGAGTCACGACGACGTGTTGTCACGTGTCTGCTCGACACAGGGACACGTTACCGGACCTGAACCCGGTTCAGCCCCAGTCCAGATCCAGTTCAGGCCAGGGTCCAAACTTGGTCCAAACCAGATCCAGTCCAAGCCAAACTCAATCCAGATCAAGTCTGACTCGGTCTGAACACCGATTCAGACCCAAATCTCGGATCCTGATCAGGTTAGACAATCCCTGCTTTAACCTCTAGGAGGACCCTATTTTTGATTTTAAAAAAAATATTTGTATATGGTTAGCAAACTATAGATTTTAACTGGTCTTCTTATATTAGATATAAGTAAAATGTTTTAAATTACCTACTCTCTTACGAAAGCTAGTGAAGTTATAAAACACGGTATGTCTCTAGATACTAGTTATTCTAACCGGGGGTTAGAGATAACACGTAACAATGACTAATTTAGATACGAAAGTACACTCTAATGTCTAGGACATTATTGAGCACTCAATCCCTGATTGACCTAGTCTTGTTCCTAAAAATGTGGCTTTCTAAGTACCAATTTTTTACATTAAGGTACAATTAGATGTTACCTAATAACATATAAAAGTATATGAAATATTATAACACCCTGATATACTTCTAGATCGCTAGTTTCAAGATAGGATTTATCTACCTATCTCAGGAACTCAGCAGAATTCAAGGATAAAACCACTCATCTCATAAACATCTAATATCCTTAGAATATACATTCCTTATACAGAATCTTGTGGCTTAAAGCACCCTCAATGGTTAGATAAGGATTGCAAAATCAGGTAGTTTTGAATAGTTGTCTTGGCTAAGACCCTATTAAAAGGCACTTTTTATGTTAAAATCCCTTGTTTACCAGGTAAATAAGCAATTTAACATCACTTCATGAGCATTAGGACATGAACAATGTTTATCTACAAATAATGATTGGTAATCATTACCTTGAACACTTAGAACTGCCTTATGTCAGAAATATTTATCGAATACTACTACTGGTATTGATTTGCATGTATAGTAGATGTTGGCGACACTCAGGACATTGAGTCCCTCCCATACTGTAACTCTATTTGGTATCAACAAACTTGACCTGTATGAATTTTGAGATCCATCTGCCTTTGCAGAATATGGACAAGACTATTATTTAGAACAATGAGTCACTAGTCAATAAAGCCAGTACTTTGTTTGCACCCTTGCCCACATATTCAGGAAAATCTGATAATGGATTATCCTCCTATTCCAGTATCATATCATGTTTCAATAGTGCAACTCCACTATGATGTTATGTGGAAAAATAGTTGAAGAAGAATAGTAATAATCAACATATTATATTAACTTTCCACGCTTTAAATATAATGTTTTTGAGCAAATATTTGATAGTTCACTACCTGATTTGAGTTTTACTCATTCCTGAGCAAAACGGTAGATGTTGGTTGAAAACCACAAACTCGTGCTTTCCAAGCATATGCATGTGTCGGCGTCACATAATGCCAGGTTTTGTGACAAAGAAGCTACAGACAAGATCACAGCCATAGACAAACAAGAGGTGGTAACATTGGTAAGATTTATATTCTAGCCACCGGTAACCAGGTAAGGGGAACACGACGTTCACCTATGAACCAAATTGGAAAATGATGAATTAGAAGCTGGACACGGAAGAGTTGGGCACTGAGCGCGGGACTGTAAGGTACTCTAGACGATCCAAAGAGATAAGCCTGTACCTTATCACGTGACTACGGCTAGGATAAACATTGCAACTATATAGTTTAAAGCCACATTTCTTCCAAGATACCTACGCAGTTTTGGATCATGTACAAGAATGATCAATGGCAGAGTCTCAATAGATGAGTGATGCCACTGCATTACCAAGTAGTAACTTTGCTTGTTGCAAATAGTATTTTACTTCATTAGTACTACCTTTAGTTCTACTTTTGATTGAGTTGCAACTCTTTTGGCCAGCTTCTTTAAATGTTCGTAACATGCACTAGGTATCACATCTATGAGGTCCCATTTTGTTATGTGATTTTGTTTGAATTTATTACTTCAGAAATAGTTAAATTCCACGTATGATATTTGACTATATACAACCCGCCCAAAGGATCTTTCTGCTCATAAAGTATTACCTGATCATAAAACATTGACCAATAATATAATGAGTAGTGAACACATGTCTCAGAGACAGTAGTACCACACACTTGATCTATTTTGAAATATGCAAATATTTCATTTCTTTTACCTTGTGCATTTAGGATGTCACGACTATCATAGGCCCGACCAACGTGATAGAAGGTACTGGAAGTACCATGCTATTACTCCCTAATGGTGCGATACTAGGCATCCAGTCCCTTTTATATGCTACTAAATCCAATCAGAATTGACTAAGTTTGAGGGACCTACATGATAATGGTTATCAAATACCTAGATGATAATGGTTATTAAGTAGAAGACGATAATAGAAAATGGCAGCCATGTTATGTGCATTATATCCAAGTTTAAAGGTCAAACAACGATATTGCATGGTTTCCAATACACTCCTCCGGGCTAGGATAATGAGGAGGATTATCGGGAATACTTTCCAGTTTTCTTTTAAAGGGGAGAAGATCTAGAAAGTGTTTGTATAACGATTGTTTTCAAGAAAAGTCTATTGTTTATCCTAATATGACTAAGGTGGAGTGACATCTCCAACCTATTCTCCAAACGCATCTATGGAGACACATGTAGACCTATACATCCACATAGTAGCCCATTGAGTATTTATGGTCATAATAGATGTATTTTGGAGATGGTCTTACGTTTGCCAATTATTAACAACCAGGAATGCATCTTTAACACGACTTCTCACTAAGATCATTAGATTGCAGGCTCAGTTCCCGGATCAACCAATCACGTCGACACAACTTGACGGAGCTGGTGAGTTTACCTCTCCTACTTCTGATGATTATTGTATGTACCACTAATAGGACAGATGATTGAGTATCGAGAGTATCTCGTTTCCATACCCAACTTGGGTTGGCAGAAAACCTAATCCAGCAATTAGATTTAACCGTTAGGCCACTGTTATTATAATCACTGCTTTCGGCTAGTGTGTGAGTCATGCATTCTTGCTTACGCATTCTTTCTCCCCACAACACTGATTATAATTTATCCATTAATGAATCATCAGGTTTTCCCAAACCAGTATTGCCCTTCTGGGCACATCTTAGTATGTCGTGCAGGTGTCTAGGACCCCACCATAATGCATAAAGTTGGATCCTTAACGTCGGCCCGGTTTTATGTGGGTTACAATTCATCATCTATCGTTAGATTTTTGAAACCCACTGGCGATGTATTTACTGTATAGCAGATTATCACTTTGATGAGACTATTTTCTCGGTATTAAGGGGAGATATAACAGATAATGCCGCAGAAGTTTCTAAGTTTACTAGGGAAATACCATCATTGTCTCATCTAGATCATTTTCTAGAATAGTGTGACAATAAGGTTCAACGAATTCTTCACTTGCAACAAGACACATATGAATTTCTTAGGTGCATTTAGCGAACTGCTAGAGTGACCAAGGTGCATATACCTACAAATAAAGCACCGCACAGCCGAATGTTTTGAGGAAGCTGACGTGTCCCCCATAAATGAATCTAAGACTCGCGATGAGCACTGTTGGGAGAAATTATTCTGATCCGACGAACAACAGAATAAAGGGATGAGATATGGCTAATGGTGCAGCCGGTTTATCGAGGATGGAGCCACCCATCGACTAGGCAATAGTAGCTATGCGATCAGTTGATGCATTACAAGACAAGCTCTGCGTGGCACATGTGCATATTAATAAAAATATTTTGATATATTAAGTTTGTAATGGGACTTCGTTGGATTATTCAATAGTGATCGTCGACAACGCATTCACCCTCAATGTTGCGCTGGCCATCTAGGATGAGGATTATGAATCACTTATTGTAAAAGACTGTATGTTGTTGTATATTGTCCAAAGTATGCGTCTGGAATCCAAGTTAAGCCCATCCTGCTAGCTAAACGTGAAGTAATGTCATAGAGTATATCGGATACAAATGGGAAATCGTACAGAAACGTAATGAACTTGGAGGGACCATTAGGTCAAGGCAAGACTAGTTGCCTAGGTATTCTCACAAGAGACCTGACATCGATTACGATGAGACCTATTCTCCATTAATGGACGCTATAGCGTTCTAGTACTTGATCAGTCTGTCAGTTTTCTAGGGCAAGCTAGAAATATGTCTTATGTAAGTAACATGTATCTATACGGGAAACTAGATATGAACATCTACAATAAGCTACCCGAGCAGTGTAAGCTTTCGAAAGTAATTTATCCCAACGCACGACATACGTACATAATAAACTGGATAAGTCACTGTTGACTTGAGGCTATCGGGGCTCATATGGCACAATAAAATGACTAAGTATTTGAAGTTTGAGAACTTTGCAAATAGTCTTATCTGCCCATGCATTTTTACTAAGACTATAAATACTGGCTTAATTATCATAACAGTGTACTAGATGACCTGGATATCATCAAAACTCCAAGGGAGATCATGAGAATCGCCGAATACCTTAGAAAGGAATTCAAAATAAAAGACCTTGGGAAACCAAGTATTGTGATGATTTACAGATCAAACATCTTAGTAGTGACATACTCGTTCAATAGGCGATATGGATGCAGCTCATAGCTTGAGAACGCCTATGATAGTCTGTTACTTGAAGGTGGACAAGGATATCTTTCTCCCTCCTGATGAGGGAGAGGAACTCCTAGTAGGGCTGATGTGCCATATCTAGGAGCAATTAGTGCTTTACTTATTTAGCAAGGTGTACTAGACCCGATATCTCTTTTGCAGTGAACTGTTTGACTTACCATAGTTTCTCTCCTACCCAAAAGCACTGGAATGGGATTAAGTACATTTGCAATACCTGAAACCGATAAAATAATTTTACGTCTGTTCTACTCGATAAATGGTAAATGTAAAATTTTAGGGTACACCAACTCAAGATACACGTCAGACCCACATAGAGGCCGTTGTCAGACGGGCTATGTGTTTATGTATGGACATACAATAATTTCATGGAGATTAGTGAAGCAAATGACGGTCGCTACATCCTCAAACCACACAGAGATTCTTGTACTTCATGAAGCTGGCATACAATATTTTTAGTTGTACTCCATGACGAATTACATCAACGAAACTTGAGGATTAGATTATGTCCAGAAGAAACCCGCGACTCTTTATGAAGACAATGTTACATGCATCGCTCAAGACAGAGAAGGTTTTACCCAAGATGATGATACCAAACATACTTTATCGAAGTTCTTCGATACTCACGAATTACAAAAGCCGAATGAAATTGATATTGTTCTAGACTGTTCAGTAGACAACTTAGAAGATCTATTCACGAATACTCTTTTACCACCTACGTTCAAGATATTGATACACAGAATAGACATGCAAAGTTTATATTCTTTAACGTCTCTGGGAGACACATCTCTAGGAGATAGACGTCAGGGGAGAGGTCTCCACTTGACGTAGACACTTGTATGTTGTACTATTTTTCCTGATAACACAATTTTTATCTCTGGGGTTTTTTATTGGCTAGAGGTTTTGATGAGGCAACTTATACGCGTCCACCACTCATCTGAGATAGAGGATTGTACACTTTCCTTGCATAGTTTTTTGCCAAAAAGGTTTTGCTAGGCGGAGGTTTTAATGAGGCAAGTCATCTAGATGTGAGATATCCCAAGGAGGAGTGTTAGGAACAAGTTTGATTTGGGTCCGACCCGAACTGGGTTGGGACCCACCGACTCCTAACCTAATCCATAAACCTAGGGTTCATGGGAAAAATTTTATAGACATGTTGTAGCTTCTTATATATACACAGGATCAGGGGCGGAGCCAGGGTGTTCATCCAGGGGGTTCAAAATGTGGGTATAAAAAAATTTAATCCAAAAGTTGTTAAACTATATATGTTGGAGATGGAATTCAAATACCTAAGCAAAATCCGTATTTAGCTATAAAGTTATTGTGTATTTATTTGAGGGGGTTCAAATATGCACTAACTTCACTAAGTAAACTGGGTTTTTTTTTTGAATAATCGCTGTAACAAAGGGAAGTTCCCGATAGCTAGGGGTTTCAACTGACCCTCCTAGAATACCCATGGCTCTAGGGCTGACAATTTAACCTGTCCCACCCTTAATGAGGCGGATTTGGTATGACTATAGCGAGTCTGGGGAGAGTTTGGTCCAGTTTTAGGCTTAAATAAATGGGTCCCCGTCACCCGACCCAGTTGTATAGGTTATGACCTGAATGCCCTTAAACCTAATTCTATTGAAGACATGTTACTTTTACTTCCTTGTCCTGACTTTCATCCTCTGATCTTCAACTCATTTTTTTTTCTCTCTATATATATACTTTTAAACCTATGAAGAATTATCTTAAATCAATGGTTTTTATCTTAAAGCTTCAAAGTTTATAAATGAGGCAGGTCTGCGGGGCGGGATTAGGGATCCCCACTTTGGATAAGCGGGTGTTAAGTGGGTGCTGGGGCGGGTTTGGGTATTCCCCATTGAAGTTAAAACAGTATTGGGGCGGGTTTGGGAGTAGGGTAATTTTGCGAGTATGGGGATGGTATTTTGCACCCGCCCCAAACCCGACCCATTGCCAACCCTACCTGGCCCTGCCCCAACATGATATTATGTTCTCAACAAAAACCATTACAATTAGAAGTTTGTGTTTAATTTTTAAACTATGCATGTAGGCAGCTAACACTTACAAGAAAGGCAAAACTATGAATAGTTTCTTCTTCTTTTTCTTTTACAAGAATCATAGGCTCAGTTTGGCTCGAGGCAAACTGGATGCAAATGCAACAGTTTGCATTTTCATCCGATTGTAGGTGTCTAGTTCAACTTAAATTCAAGGGGAATAAGTTGTAGGTATTTAGTTCGTTGCAAATGCAAGTAAACTGCAAGCTTGACCACTTACATGTGTTGGGTTCATTTTCGTAAAGCAAATACGAGCAATTTGCAACTACTTATTTCAATGTTAATTATTCAATATAAAAGTAAGGAATTTGCATTTGGTGTAAAATGGACTCCTTTACTTTGCATTCTCTTGCAGCCAAAATCTTTGCAACAAGACTTGCATCAAGGACTCTCTCTTCCCACCAAAAAAATCTCTCCTCCTGCCAAAAAAATGCCATGATCAAAAACAAAATCAAACTCTTAGTTATCCTAAACCCTCACGCAAGCCAGGTTCGTTCCAGCCGTAGCTGTACACCCGGTTACACCTCATTTCGCTCCATAGTAAAAAAAGAGTCTCTTTCTCTCTCTCTCGGTCGCTCGAGAAAATCTTGCAGTTGCTCTAACAACGAGTAAGTTTTTCGATCGATTTAGGTTAATTTTTTGATATTAATGGTGATCTTTACTCGATTTCCTTTAGTTTCAATCCTTCCTTACTGTGCTTTTGTTACTCGATTCGTCCTCTACTAGTGTGATTGATTAATCTAAGTTTAGCAATGCTGATAATTAAGGTTTCGATGAGTTTGAAGTCTTCAAAATACAATTATGCAATTTGATTAGAGTTTGAAGTTTAATTTTAGAGTGTTTGGATGTTATAACTGTTGTTTCATTTCTAGTAGTTGAAATTGGTTGTTATGTGTGCAGGGGATGAGTTTGTGTTTTGGAGTATTTACTGCATTGTAGCTTAAAAGATCGTATTAGGTTTTGTTTGAAGAGGAATCATAAGTTTCAAGCTTTTGAAAATCAATCCTTGCGAACTTAGGTTTGCCGGTAACTTGCGGTCATAAATATTTCTAGTGGATGAAGATGAGCACCTTGAAGATATAGAAGAGAACCCAAGCGTCCCCCTAATCGATTCTACTAGGAAAAGATCGGCTCCTGCTCCTCCATTGGAAAAACGACAACATGGAACTAAGGTAAATAAGACAAATAAATTGTAGGAACTACTTGAAGGTCTTTCGGGTACTCTCAGCGGGCTTCACGCCTCAAGTGATCACAGAAAAAAATTCATAACCCTACGTGAATAAATTATAAAGGCGGAAGGATATAGTAACGCATATTTACGATGTGCATGGTACAAGATAATGAACTCTCTCATTGAAACACAATTGTTCCTTATTGGTGATGCTATAGATCGAAAAACATGCCTAGATAAATTGAGGGAGAGTATTGGAGATGTTTAGATAGAGGTTTTGGGTGGTTTAGTCACATATTAGTGAAAATAATTGATCAAGTTGATCATTTAGATTTTTTATTTTATTTATTTTTCAGTTGGACAATGTTAGCGATAATAATGTAGTTGATTATGTTAATCAATGAAGAATAAATTTTTTATTTAAACTTGCATTTGCGTACAATGCCCCTAACCAAACTCGAGCATTTGTTTCCACTTCACTTGTGTTACAGTAAACCAAACACATGTTAACAAGTTGCATTATATTACTTGCAACACATTGTAAATGTAATTCATGTGTCTTGCATTGCAACCAATGTATTGTAATGCAAGTGGTGTGTAAATGCAATAGAATTAAATTTCAGGTAAATAGTTGAAATGCAATTGCAAAGTGTTACTTTTCTACCTTATGATTTGCATTGCAACGCATTAGCAAATGCATTGAACTTGCATTTGCATCCAGTTTGCCTCAAACCAAACTGAGCCATAGAGAGCATTATGGAGCAAGAAATAAATGGAGCGAAACAGGAACCAGCACTACTTCAAGAAGATTATTGTAATTGCTTAAGAGTGCAGTGGTCAGAACTTCCTAATGATCTTATACAGTAAATATATGAAAAACTATTTTTATGTGGAGATCTTATAATGTTTAGATTCGTGTGTTCTTTTTGGAAATCAGTTGCTCTTGAGAATCAACGCAATCTCCTACATCTCCCAGGAATTTTGGTTAGAGGGCACAGCAAAATTGGTCGCGATTTCTTGAGTCTAGAACAAGGGCTAGGTACAGAACAACAGGAAAAGCCAGTGCTAGAAGTTCCTCATAATTACTATTGCTGTGGCTCCACCAGGAGATGACTCGTATATACCGATGACGAATATAACATGCATCTGCATAACCCCTTCTCTGGAGCCAAGATCCAACTCCCCTCTGCAACCACCCTCCAACCTCCATTTGAAAGCTACAGAGACTTCTCCAAGTATTACATTAATAAGGCCCTATTAACCTCTAATCCTATTATTTCGCCTTCAGAAACTTTTATTTTGATTATTTACCCAGGAGGGGCTCCAAGATTGGCTTTTTGCAGACTTGAAGACAAGGTTTGGACTCCTATTAAAGTTCCTCGACGTCCTCATAAATATCCCTGGTATAAGGAAGTCATATACCATAAGGATAAGTTTTACGCTCTCAATTCCCCGGGAGGGATTGATTTTTTTTACATTACTAGTTCTTCTACTGAATTCAGATTAATTGAATTTGTTCCACCGCCGCGATCTGAAATATATTTAAAACAACAATATCCGGTAGAAATAGAAAGCGAGTTGTTACTTGTTACAAAGACAGAATTGTACGAAGAAGAAGATAATGATGACAACAAAGAAGAAGATACTGAGAGTGATTACGACAGCAGCAAAAAAGAAGAAGATGGTCCATTTGTAGAGTTTGGAATTTATAAACAAGTAGAACCTGAAAACAAATGGATGGCTGTCGAAAGCATAGGTGATAATGCAGTATTCCTAGGCTTTAATACCACTTTTTCTCTCACGGTTTATTCCGAAATCATGGGTTGCAATAGGAATTGCTTATACTTCATGAAGATATGGATCTCTGGGGCTGCAAGGTAGGTATTTATAACTTGGAGAACCAGACTTTCGAAATACTTTATGGGAATGAATCCACATTGTGCAGACCCGCCTCTCATATGGATCACTTTGTTTCCTTACGTGTAACTTCATTTGGCATAATATAATAGTTAATAATCATGTGCAGTGAATACAATAATACAAATTTCTACCAGCCAAAGGCAAGTTTACTTTCATCCTATACATTTAGTGCATTAGCCTTTTATTCGAACCAAGCTGGAGGGAATTGTGCAGGGCATTCAGTTATTTCAATTTCTGCTGGTTTAGTATGGACAATACGTAACTCACATCTTTTCGGACGATCCTCCTGTAAATCTTGGAGATATTCTTGGACAACTGGGATCAGTGTCGTTAGTCTCACTCTATTGCCTTCCCTTGTCCCCAAGGTTGTTTGTTGTCTAGATTTTTGATCTCGGGTTTGAGACCTGACACCATCTCGAACAGAAGGGGCTTCTCTTTGTAAGTGTAGACCAGAAATGTATTTGGATCAAAATTAGTTTAATTGATTCCATAACTGTTACATATTTATGACTAGATTATGAGCCCGTGCTACGCACGGTTGCTTAAGCTCAATAGGGTAATTACAAAAATGATGAAGATAATTAGTTCTTTAGAGTCCCTTGACCAAATATTAGAGGGGACAATCAATAAAATCTAATACTTTTGTAAAAACACCTAGATTCAGAGAAAATCACACTATGTTGAAGAGATTTACATGTAAAAAACCTTGATTCTAAGAAAATCAAAGTATGTATGTATAACCTCTAGAAGATTATATTTTTTTTGTATATTCTTAGAATAGCTCAAAAGCATAACACGATGAGGATTTTCCCATTGACATGTTAATATTAGCTTAACATCAAAGTAAGAAAACAAATAGCGGCAAACATGATTATGCAAGTCCTTGATAGCCAATTTTATTTCCCAATGATTTATCTAGTCAGCCTACTTGGACCCTCCACCCAAAATCTTCATGTTGTTGAAACAATTATGAGATCTGAAATATCATATTATACTCTTCGTGAGCAACCTCCATATCCGCCCAACATTTACATCATTTTTGGCTCTCAAAAAGTTAACCATAATATTTATATATCGTTTCGCTTTCATTTTAATACACAATAGATTTCTACAGTACAAACCATTGATTCATTTCCCGAGGTCAGCGGAAGATATCCTCGTCGTAATATTTTTTTAGTCAAAAATCTGTTGATATTTATCGGCAATTATGAGAATAAATACTACTTTATGCCAACTTTAAAAAATCGGACCTAGGGAACAATAAATTCCAAAATCGATACTGTCAAGAGGAAAAGCCAATTTTGCATATACTAAAGTTACAATATTACAGCAGACAACCACCTATTTTTGGGCTCCACAAGTACGAATATCACTTCCAAAATAAATAAAAAATTTAAAAATAATATATCATGTGTCATTATCATAAGTTATTTACCATTTGTTATGAAAACTATGTTATTTGTTCAGCAAAATTTTGTCATTATATCAGCAATCAATGTTATTTGTTAAGAAATTTTTGTCATTTGTTTTCCTATAAGTTCTATATATTATCCAAGAAATGTATTTTTGCCCGAGATAAGAAATTTACTAGAGACAAAAGAGGGGCTGAGATACAGGGTTAAATCGTCGAGATTGCAACTCTAATGCAGATGAACGGAGGAGATTCAATCCTACTTCTGGAAGTTCGGGGCATTATGATAAATCCTTAAGGGCAATATTGTCTGAAGAAAAGATCTCTCACATTGAACAGTTACCAGTTCCTCAAATTTTCTCCACCACTCCCACAAACTTCTTCTTCTTCATCTTCTCATCGCAAAAATCTCTCTCCCCCACGAAAACCTTATATATCTCTCACTTTGAATTTCCTCTCTATCCACAGCGTTTCTAAGGTGCTCTCTTTCATCATTGGTTCTAATAATGTTTGCTTAGTTGTAAGTAAGTACCTATTATTGGATTCATCTCTAATCAAGGGTTTCATCCATCTCTGCAGTATTTGATTGGAAGTGCTCCTATTATGGAAGTGCTCCTCATCCATTGTAAGTCTCTCTCTCTCTCTCTTTCTCCTAGAACTATTGTGTTTTGATCATTGAGGGATTGAGTTCTCCCCCATTGTACTCAGATTATGGGTTTTTAGGTGACTTACAATACGATGGACATCTGAACAAAATGCATTTGGCGAACCACGGGTAGTTCAAGTCAACAAGACAACAACAAACACCAACTCCTCCTGTGCTCTCTCAAATCCACTTTTTCGCTTTTAATCTCTCATCACAACAATCTCAATCGTCTCATACAATCACAAATCTTATCTCCATCCCCAAAACCTTCTTTGATTTAGGTCTCTATCTCAGATCTTCTCATCAACCCTAGCTCCGTCTCTCTATAACTCTGTTTCGTTTTGATTCTAGGGTTTGTAGCTGTTCTTAAGTCACGATTAGCTCATTTTGTTTCAAATTATGCTAAAATATGAAATCATGATTGCATTAGTTATCTAAGATATCTGATTTTATCTCTCTATATTTGAAATTTTAGATGATTATGTGTTTTTTTCCAATTGGGAAAGTTTGGGTATTTGTGTGATTTTGATGATTTGTAATTTATATTGGGTAGATGTTGATTGATGGAACTGTAGCTTAATGGGTTTGTGTAGTTTTAGTGTTGAACATAACATATTATGCTTTTTGAGTTTTCTGATTTATGGATCTCTTTGTTATAGATTTTGATTAGAAGAGACCTAGAAAACATGCCGTGGAATCGGAATTGTGTTCGCTTGGTGGTGTTTTTCCGGGTGATTCTGTAAGAGTAAAATTCATCATCCAACTCCATTGAAAAAAGGTGACATCTCCAACTGCATGTATCATCATCCAAGCTATTGAATGTCAGGTAAATTTTTCTTTACTTTGCTTAAGTTATAATTGTTTCTGTTATCCCCTGATAATGTTTAAGTTATAAAAGCTTCTGTTATCCCCTATGTTTAAGTTATATAAGATTATATTCTATGTGAAATTTGAAGATGTTCAGATAGCATATAACCCACAAAGCATATAACCCACTAAGCATGACCAAATATGTAATACATGACCATATCTTTTAGATGTCAAGAAAAAATGATTATGGCCCAGATCTCTTCGTATTTAAACTTAGTGCTCTCTTGATTAGCTTCTCCTAATTAAGTCTTAATACGATTAGGTACTACTTTCCCGCGATTAGGGCTAGATCCCTTCAATGAACCACTTTCAGCTATAATAGTTACATACATTTAAATTCAGGGCAGGGATATAGGGGCTACTGATTTGGGTTGAGGCCAAGAGGCAAAGCAAATGAAAGATTACGACATTCATGATGAAACTATTATTGGAGAAGAGGTACATGATGAAACTTCTTGCTCCACTTGAAAATGATTTTCTCTGGTAGCTTCTTGAATGCAATTTATAGTAATGAAATAGTTTACATTCATGTTAGTGACATCCCTTTTTGTTGTGCCAATGCAATTTATAGTAATGAAGTTTGCCTAGCTCCAGCTTTCTTCTAATACAAGGGACGAGTTATGTAAATGGTACTTCTATCATTGTTAGTTTACGCCTGGATCCCCTTTGTCACAGGTTGCTGCCAAGAAGCAGACTTTGAAAAATGTTTCCAACTACATTATAGATATAATCTGTAAACGTGCAGATCTCGGATATAACTATGGTGTCATACTAATTATTTGGTAAGTAAATCACCAAGCATAAACCAAGGATTTATATGGTGGAACAACTGGGTATGGAAGTCATGATTACAGCCTAACATTGCACATTTTCGGTGGAGGTTAATGCAGGGAGATCTTCCAACTACAGCTGAGATACATAGAAGAGGAATACCATCAACTACAAGGCGCGTTGACGTAATTGTTGTGGCGAGCCACAGGTAGTGATTTAATTTATATGCGTTACAGAGTTTCGATCATAGTAGCACACCAAAGAGGCCACTTTGTGCATATTTAGGATTGTTAGTCCCTCCTTATCGTGAGGTGAGTCCTCTGTGTTGCTTATATAAGTAAATCAAGCAGGCTCTATTATGGCCGTGTTGTTGGCATCCGATTCGTGGGAAACATGTTGTGGGCATCCGATTTGTGGACTTATTTTACATTTGAGTAGAACATATTTTATTTGAGTTTGTTGTCATATTTTATTCTCCTTTATGTTTTGGTAGAACATAATTTACTTTCTCAGGATCCAGTTTCCAGTTATGTTAGATATGTAGTTATTTTAAAGTTGCCTGCACTAATGATTTCGTTGCATTTCTATTATGGCTTATTTTAACTAGATCCTGATTATGTAGGTGTTTTTAAGACTATGTATTACCCTAATCATCTTAAGATATCCATTATTTTCATGAGCGGCAGTTTTAGCGCCGAAGGCGCGTTGACGTTGTTGCCGTGGCTCGCCCCGGGTAAACTAGTTCTCTTTTATTCAAAAATTTGTCATTTATTTTCCCAAAAGTTTCTCATTTGTTTAGAATTCTTTGTCATTTGTTTTACCATAACTTTGTCATTTGTTCAGAAAATTGACATTTGTTCAAAAAAATGTCACCTGTTTGAAAAATAAGTGTAGTAAAGTTCAATAAGATATGACAAATCTAATTGTTTGAGGACACAAAGATTTTTCATTTTAATTTTTGTATACCTCTCTATCTCTCGTGACTATTTCAAAAAATACATTACATTATAGAGTTATGATAACTGTATTAAATGACAAATGATATGTTTTACCAAAACAAGTGATAGTTTTTCCAAAAACAAATGACAAATTCTTTAAAACAAATGACAAATGACAAATGACAATGACAGTGTTGTAAAGTTCAATAGCATATGACAAATCTAATTGTTTGAATACACAAAAGAAGATCTCTCTTAATTTTTATAAACCTCTTTATCTCTCTTGACTATTTTATAAAATATTTTACATTATAGAGCTATGATAACTGTATTGAACAACAAATGATATGTTTTACTAAAACAGGTGATAGTTTTTCCAAAAACAAATGACAATTTTTTTAAAACAAATTACAAATGACAGTTACTTTGAAGAGGTCTCGGTGATCAAACATTAAAAATCTAAGTGAAACTAAACAAATGGGTTTGTTAAACCCTATTTGGCAACTTATAAAAGACCAACCCTTTTTTTTTTTTCTTTTTTTTCATTTGTTTAATAATTTTACTTATTTTTGTTATATTGTTTATTACTAAAAGTCTTTGTCAATTATTGAATGCATAAATATAAAATGTTAAAGTTGCTTTTAGGAGGTAGTAGTCAGAATATGGAATAGACTACTCAACAACATCAATATAAATAGTTTCTCATTTGTTATGCCAAAAATTTGTCATTTGTTTGAAAAATTGTCATTTTTTTTTCTGTAACTTTATCATTTGTTTAAAAATATTTGTTATTTGGTAGATTTATCATTATAATAGATTAAACTACTCATCAACATTTAATGCATGAAATAGGGGGGCAGCTAGGGGGTAGTAGGTGGGACCAGTATTGATTTGTTAATTTTAGTATCGATTTTGGAAAAGCCTTGCCAAAGTATCGATTTTGGAAAGTTGGCATCTTTTAGTACTTATTCTCATAATTGTCGGACATTTATTACATCTCGAGACTCCATTAGAATTTTATTGTATAAACTTTTAGAACAAAAGTTCTCTCTTTAGATTTTCTCTTACAAAAGAGCAAATTGGGGATTTTGAGCAGTATTTCAGCTGTTGCATTGTCCTTAATAAGATTTCATGCATCTTTTTAGATATGGTTCACTACAAAATCTCGTGTTCTTTCTTTATTAGTCTATCAAAAGATATCATGTTTATCCGTAAGAAGTCTTCACTGCAGGAGGGTATATAAGCAAGAATAGATTTTGATCATAGTTCTGAAGGTCTAATATTGTTTGGTGCACTTTTATCAAGAACGGGCCAACACCAATTCTAGAACCATGAAGAGTAGTCAAAATCCAACTCCCATAAATCAGATTTCTCTTAATGTGGCTTTGGCTTGAATTAATGTAAAAATAACTTTATATAATCCATTTCAGTATCACCTACTGCCTAAGTATTGCGATATTATCTCTAGATAGAGTTAAAAAATTTCTTATTGTTATGAAATCATCAAATCATTCCATCAGTTTCTTAGTACAATATCACTAAAAATGCTGCAACTGTTCCAATGGGGTTACACTATCCCCGAGAAAGTGCACCATCAACATTAAAGCGTTGCTAAATGAAGTGATCATAGTCATGGAACATCATCAATATTAATTTCTCCCATTTGCCTTTGATTTGCCATGAACATGTGGGCACTGGATTGACTTGATCATGGAAACTACAGAGTACTGGATTTTCTAAGATTCCTTGAATAGAAAATACTACACAGCACAAATAAGAAATCTGGTTTATTTAGCAGAAACCCCTTTAGGAATAGTGTGAGGGATTATTTCTAATCCCCGTACTGAGTCCGATATTCGAACTCACATAGCTCGAGTAAACATACTGATAACCAATCAATGACTAAAAGCAAAGAGATCGTAATACAGACTTCCTCATCTACAGCTCGGGGATGACAAGACATCCAATAACATCGCACTGCAGAAAATACTCAGATATCTATCAACAGTTCGAATACACGCGAACACTATTAGAGATCATATATTCATCAACAGTTCGGAGATATTAAAGAATCTTGTAACTTCGCGCTACCGAAGATACTCCTCCACTTGTCAACAGGTCGTATGCACACGAGCATCACAGGAGATCGTATCTTTCCAACGGCCTGAAGCCACAACTAAATAATGTTAATAGATCCGTTACAGATCAACAAGTATCAAGACGTTACAAAAGTCCACCATGAAGACTCATCAAAACCCGATATTGTAACGTTCCTCATCAATGTAACCAACGGTCATATTATTAGACCTATAAATAAGACTAGATAGCTACGAATTAGGGGGACTGCTATGAGAACCTCTAAGAGATCATTTCTACATCTCTCTCTCTCTCTTTGTAATAGCTAGCAGTCTAAATATACCTCTCTCTCTTTCTAAAATCCTCAGGAGAAGTCGTGGTTTTTAACCCATTCAAGGGTTTTTCAAGCTAACTCTAGTGTTGTTTGTTTCTTGTTCATAACTAAACATACTAGATTTCGAAGGTGTAAAACGTTATCTTCGTGCAATACGAAAATAGGCTATTACAGATAGTAACATCGGAACGCCTTCGCATCTACTTGGAAAGAACCCTTCTTTTTTATGTTTTAAGCATGGGATATCAGTACTCAAATGATGAAATTTTTTGTGAAGGCAAAGGTAGTAAAGTTAATTGCTCAAAAAAACTTAGAGTTTGTAATTCATTTACGCCAATGGATTGTGTTTGTAAGTAATTACTCAGAACCCTACCTACCATGCTTAATGAGGAAATATGACAATAACATTCATACATGCATACAACTCATAATGGGCAACACCGTAATTAATTATTAATATTATATGAACAATGTGTGTGACGTTTGTTCTCTAAGATAATTATATGGAAATATATACATCAAATTTTTAAAGTATAAGTGCATTAGAAGGAAAAAAAAATGTAAATGTAAAAGTTTGATTAAAGGTACGAAACATGCTTTGATGGAAATATATCTCTATCAAAGTCTTACAATAAATGATGTATGATAGTGTTGAATGCTCCTTGTTCGTACCATTAAGAGAACTAAGAATTAGTTGAAGACCTCCGAAACCCTAAATAGTTGGATCTGCAAGACCATCGTCTACCTATAATTTCCACACACACACACAAAACAAACATGATAATTTATGTCGGTTCTGTGCAATAAGTGTTCAATGACAATTAGTATTTGCTGAAAACTGAAGAAGTTTTTGGTTTGTAAGTTCGTCGTTTTCATGCTTCCAAACTACCCAGTTACATGAGCATAATAGCATCTCCAAGAAGAGCGTTTATCATGAATTCATGAGATTAAAATCAGTGTGCCCCACAGTAAGAGTATCTTTAATTAAAGCAATCGATAATTAATACTTCATGAAAGGAAAGCTAACTCTGTCGGCCTTTTCAACTCTTTTGTTATCTTTCGTTAATAAAGATCTGGACTCCACCATTAGATAACTACTTTTACATCCTAACTGCACCTACTTTATGTATAAGTTGGCTCCATTTTTCTGTGGCCCCTATGACACATATTCAACCTAGAAGATGAGAATGTTCAACTAATCATATGCAAGGTTTGAATCGCAGCCCTTGTTGTTAGAAGATGCTTCTCATTAAATGAAAATCACCTACTTTATCCTTAAAAGGAGCTAACATGAAAATGGTATGTTTTCGAGCTGGTATGTGCCATCTACATGGAGTTGACATAATCCTGAATAAGTTTTATTGATCTTTAGTTGTTTGTGAATTATTTTGTTCTCTTGGACTTTTACTTCTCCTTGTACTCTTTGAGATACTTGTTGAGATTTGAAATGCTAGAAGACGAAAGCATTGGAGGCAAAACAAAGTTGCCTCAACCTCCCTATATAAGAAAGGTAAAAGCCCCCATAATAGCAATGGGAGAGGCACCAAATCAAAATGTCCCTCCCCTCTCCCATTCTCTCTCCCTTTGCTCCAAGTCCACCATCACCTTCTCTCCCATTAACAGAAAACAATGGTGACACCGCTGTTTTCAACGTGTTAATTTTTAGTGCTAAGGGTGGTGGAATTATCTCCCTCAATTATGGGATTATTATCACAACAGGCACTGAAATTCTCAAGAGTGAACGCCAAGGCTTCTAAAGTTATTCACTGTGTGATGGGGCATGTCAATGTCTTCCTAATATGTGAGGAAATGAAGAATTATTAGAGGCTCTCCTCATTGATTTTCGGGTTCATTTTGTTACGACTGGTTGTGTCTAATTTCAATCAAAAGTTATGACCATGCTCATGGGTTTTTGATAGTGTAAGAAAAGGGATCGGTTCCCTCAAGTCGTGGTGGTTTACTTTGACATTTATCATAATTGTTAGTGTAAGACTGATTGCCTTTTTCTATGAAGCAACAAAATATGGGTATGATGATGCAAAAGTTTGAAGATGTGGAAAACAATAAGCCTTATGTTTTAATTAAGAAGAAAACTTACAGCTTCCGAAGGATTCTAAACCATTGATGTCATTAATTAATGAGGCCACTCCCTACTAACCATGTATATAATCTTAGAAGCAATATAATGAAATACTACCTGCTAACTAAGAGAAAACAATGTCAGTTGAAAGGTAATCTCTATAATATTCGTTCAACTATACGACTCAATTTAAAGGTAACGAAACCAAAGTTTCATCATATTTGCCATATTCAAATAAGTTGTGGAAGTTCTGAAGGTACAAAGGTTAATAAGAATTATAACAGTGATTGAAAACTCACCCAGATAAATTTTAAGCCTGCGCTCCACCTGCAAATAGATTTAAAGTCACAAATAAACCTTAAAATTTCAATGTGAAGAACAGTTCATGGAAATCATAGCTCCAATGAGATAACCACCCTAGAATTAAAAATTGATTTGACAGAAATTACCTACTTCGAAGATGTAAAGGTGGGAGGTCCAACGTAATTAAGAGATCCGAAATCAGAGAAGACTTGGTTAAGAATGATGCATTAAAAGGTAACTGCTAGTGCTGATATTTAATTTCTCAAAACACAAGCTGGCAAAGGAATTAGAGAAAACATGAGTAATCAAGGAAATTAAATGTATTTAGCTTTGTTGGGGAAGAAGATGAAACAGTGGATTTAAAAACGTAAAAGGGAAGACAAAGGAGTTGGAGAAACGTAGATAATCAAGGATCTCAATTAAATGTATTTAACTATTTTTCTGGACAAAATTGCCCTTAAGATTATAAAAAAAATACTTAATTGGTCCATCAACTCGGATGTTGCACCTTCTTTGTTGATGCCACGCCAAATTTTACACTGCCACATAGGACAAACATCGCCACATGGGACAATCTCCGCCTTATAGGACAAACACGCCATATAGATATAATTCAGGTAATTTTCCAGCACAAAAGAGGCTCCAACTATATACACGGTCTACAGATGACCAACTTTAATTTTATTTCAAGGTAACCAGTGTTGTAATAATAAAAACATGAATGTGCATAACTATACTATGCCGAATTCGAATTTTGATGAGGTAGCCATTGGCAGTGTCAACTATACAAATACTATTTCTTTCCTCTTTTCTTTTCGTCCAGGGTGGGGGCTTGTAATGACCAATTGTGCGATCCATTTCATGACATCATAAGACGTAGAGAACGGGGGGCCCAAGAATATTCATACAGAAGTTATATCCAGACAAAGATAAGAGTAATGGTAGTAACTGGCCTCAGTAATGCAGGTTACACCATATGAGATTCACCAAGTTGAACTTCGGCTTTACGGGTCTCCAGTACCTTCTGCATAGCGTAGTGACATCTGAAATAATCAATGTTGAAAAAAAATTATGTCAGCAGTTGCAGTTGACAAATTATAGAGGATTAAAAATCGTAAATGCAAATGATACCAAGCGAGATATTCTTACTTCCAAGGTAGATGATCAAGGAACATATATGGTGATACAACAATATCTTTGAAGGTGTCCCTGTTTGCAATATAAGCTTTATAACCATTTACACCCTCATTCGTTCTCCAGCTTTTCCATAACGATATAAGGCTTCTTTGCCGTTGTGGTACAATATAAATAACAAGGCCTGGAAGATACATTTCAGGAGGATCCTCTATTGATGCTATGCTGGATGATGGGATGCCATCTGCAAAATCAGACACAGGATCTGTATACAAAATTTCATCACCATCTCTTTCAAAGCACGTAGCAGATACTGCTTCCACCTTGTTCCCGTTGTCCTTTTTTATATACAAAACCCGCCGTGCAAGTTTACATATCATGGCTGAATCAGCAGAAGAATCTTGGGACAGAGCAGAGATAGCTGCTGCACGAAGCCTCAGGACTGAGTTAACTGAAAGGCGTGCAGAAAATTCATCATTGTATACTATGCTGCAAATTTTCAAGGTTTCACTATATCAGGTGCTCAAACTTAGAGAGAAGATAATAAATGAGATACAGCCTGTGTTGGAGAATTTGATTTTGCTGACATCCCTAATATCAATTTCCAGCTTGACACAAGTTAAATAGAGGGAGATCTGAGAGTGGCAGAACCCACCTGAGTTAATTTCACTGAAGCTAGATCGATATCCCTTATTAATTTGAACTCATGTCAGGCTGACATTAGTTTATGGGTGTTAGCCAAGTTGGCCTTTGCTGGGAAGAGACATTCATAGATGACATGCAGTGAATGACATTTATAATCACCTTGTGATGAATTCTGAACATGCTTCTGCTATGACTGAATCCACACATGGAAGGGATCCATATGCATAGACATGTAAGTTTGGATATCGTTGATATAGCTGTAACAAATAAAATAGTGTTAATGCAACTCGCTTACTAATACAATTGAGAATAATCTGGCACATAGAAACAATATACAAAACTTAATGGTGAAGTCCTTGCACTGTGCCATTACAAGACTGTAATGAAACCAAAATGGTTGCTTACAACTTGCAGGAAAGAGAAAACAAGAGAATCTTAATACAGACAATAGGGGTGCTGTTAAGTTTATTATCTTCTAGAGAATGCATAGGTGGGACCTATGAAATGTGTGTCAACTTGTATCATGTTTGTGCAATACCTTCACTAAAAAATGGCAAATGATAACATTCAGACAAGGTAGTTAATGCGTGTTGCATTGCGTTGCAATGCAATGAAGAGTGAAAAAACACTACTGCAGGGAATATTGCGACATAGTAAGCAAAATTTGCATATATTCCCAATATATGTGCACATTGGTATATGCACAACATACTTATTAAAAAAAAGCATATAAAGGCAATATAAATTACTAGCAAAGTTTGAAAATCCAACAATGCAAATGAATAGCTTTGATATCCAAATATACCAAGTAGCAATTAACAAATATATCTTAAAAGGATATAACCCTCATTGCCAAAAAACAATTAACAAGCCATAACTGGGAAATTCGTTATGCCAAGTAGCAAACTAATTATTCGTTAGTTTCATGGAAGTTTTAGGTCTTTAGGTATTTCTTGTTTTAGGTTTGCTTGCAATAAGGTAATTGTATATTGCGTTACTTATATCACCTATCCTAATCTTATTAGAAATGTTATACTCTTTGTAACTGTATTATATACCAGATACAACAATTCCCGTAGTATTTAGCATATTCTCGTACAATATTTTCTCTTTTTGTGTTTTCAATCAGGTCTTGGTTAGTTTCTGCATTTCGACGCATTAGAAAATGCGACGAAAAATGATAATTTGCAACGAAAGGTGATAATATGCATTGCATTTGCAAACAGATGTGTTTGCGTTTTAGAGGCTGCAATGGAGCTGTGATGTGATCACATGTATAAATCAATTTTGCCGCATAAATCACATTTGTGGCTTATGTGATTGCATTTGATGTAACATCCCACTCCACCGCCCATATTCCACATGGAAGTGTGGCGTTTTGTCTTTCTCAAAAGGCCTCGGTGCTAGGGGAGATTGCAAGCTCACATTTGGATCTCACTCCAGAATCTTACCTAATGTGGGACTATTACAATCACCCCATCCTAGGAACTAGTCGTCCTTGGATCTGATATTATTTGTAACGCCCCCACTCCATCGCGGATATTATCCCCATCTTAACCAACTCCCACATGTAGGTGTTGGGCTTTGTTTTTCTCAAAAGGCCTCGGTGCTAAGTGAGTGTGCAGGCCCACATATGGATCTCACTCTGGCGGGATCCTACCCAATGTGGGAATATTACAATGACTACCTTGCATTCAGGTAACTGCTAATGAATTTAATCCCTCTCCAAATTTGGTCAATGAACCACGGGAGTGCTGATATAATAAGATACCAAGCCAGCATCAGTTTAGAGCCCCTAAAATCAACATATTGTTATAGCTAAATATCTTTCAAAGAGCATAGACCTCAGCCCTCACACTAATAGGAGTCCCTAAAATCCATAGAAATCCAATCAATAAGATACATAACGGGATAATGATTTTTTCCAGTGCTGCCACTAGAAAAAGGATTCTCAAGTAAACCGAGAGCTAGCATTATTCTACTAACAACTACATTTCTGTAAATTTCTTACGCCTAACCCCGTTAGGAGAACCTGCAAGCACTAAGAGCTAGGGAATTGTAAAAGGCGGCTGTATATCTAAAAAAGTAGTAAAGCAAACCTCTACAGGACTAAAAATGTTGATCATAGCCAGATGCCCTAAAATTGCTTTCTTCAACACGTTTTTATCACGACTAACGTGCTAAAATTCATTCTCGTCCAAACTGAGCTGGAAGACCATTATCCCACCAATGCAGTGTTTTTCTTTATGCCAGTCCTCTCAAGCCTCCGTGTACACAATGTCAATTTACAAGTGACCTGCATCTTTAACCAAAGAATGTGAGTCAATTTTTAGGATTTTTTTATGGAATGGCGACAGGACAAGAAGAAGACAGCCACTGTGGCATGGCATAAGGTATGTAAACCAGTGAATGGAGGTATGGGCTTAGAATACACAAATAGATAAATAAGGCACTGTTGATGAAGCTAGCATGGAAGATATTCAATGGTAAATCAAACTGGGCACAGCTTACGAAAGCAAAATTCTTTAAAAAGAACCGGGAGGTGATCACATTCTACAAAGTATCATCAATGTGGACTGGTTTAAAGGAGGCTATCACTGAAATGAAGAATCAAATCCTTTGGGTTGTTTGGTAAGGGTGACATGGTTAATATATGGAGTGATCAACTGATCATTGAATATCTGACAGTGGTTTCAAAATCAGATAACACTAATACTCAAAATCACAATTTGAAAACAGTAGATCAACTACTTATGAACAATAGATGGTCTGTCCCACAGCAGTTACAAGATTACCTGAGTGAAGCAAATATATTAATATCAACTAAGCGATACCTCAGTCAACTAGAGAGAACTACTGTGAATGGAAGAATGATATTCATGGCAAATTCAGTGTTAAAGTTAGGTATGAATTCTGCAGAGAAAAGGAACCCAAGGCTTGGTGGTCAAAATGGGCGTGGAATTTTTTAGCTTGAATGGAGATTGATGAACAGGAAAATTCCTACAAAATTTGAGTTGCAGACAAGGGGAAATGGTGACTCTCTCAAGATGGTATCTATATGGAAAACAAGAAGAATCAATTTATCACCCGTTTTGGGACTGTGAAATAGCTGAGACCATTAGAGAATTGTCATGAATCTTTTTCAGCTGACTAAAAATACGAATAGTTTTCAGTTCGAATTAAATTGGTAACTGCAGTCCAAAGAGATGTGGAAACCTTTCTTCTAATATCCTCATTTGGACATTTAGAAATGATTTTCTGTTAAAGAATGTGCAGGTTCAGTTGAAAAACATTAAAGATGAATTCTAGACGAGATTAAAAGCACTTCAAACAATGCTAAAACAGCTATCACCAACTACGTCACAACCTGCAAATTCTGTAATCGTTTCAAGGTAAACTGATACAAAAGAGGGGAAGCAGACTACTTAGCAATAGCTACGAGTAGTATATTACTTGCATTCTTAACTAAGGTGGAGAATCCTTATGTTGTTAAATATTTCAGATTTAAGATACAATTTTCTTCTCAAAGTAGTATTGCATAAGATTTAAGGGAACATGGAGTACCAACCTAGTTGGGATGTAATTATTATCTCGAATGATGCAGATACATACTACTTTTTATGGTTGGATGATGTAATTTCTACCACTCTGTACTTTTCCACTTTCATTAATAAAACAAAAATGTTTACCTAGCAAGAACCATAAGAGGGTGGTGGCCCCATTGATTCACATAACATATCATCTTTTTCATGTCTATTTCTATCACCATAGTCCTAGATCTTAACTGATAGCCATTCTATTTAGGGGGGGGGGGGGGGGGGGGGGACCACTTTTGTATATACATTATAAGTATGTGTCCTAAACACACATCTATGCAATTGAAGAAAAAACATATAAACCATATCCTAAATGTATAATAAAGAGTGAAGGAATAATTAAAATTTAATCAGAATTGAAGTTGCGAAATCAAATCATCTACCCCTAGATCTTAACTGATAGCCATTCTATTTGGGGGGGGGGGGGGGGGGGGGGGGGGGGGGGGGCACTTTTGTTATACATTATAAGTATGTGTCCTAAACACACATCCATGCAATTGAAGAAAAAACATATAAACCATATCCTAAATGTATAATAAAGAGCGAAGGAATAATTAAAATTTAGTAAGAATTAAAGTTGAGAAATCAAATCATCTACGTTGAACAAAACCTTACCTTCAATCCCAGCAATGCACCAATTGCACCTCCTAGAGAATGACCCACAATACGAACATCATACCCATGGCACTCGCACTCATCTCCCAGCAATGAAGAAAGGAACCCAGTGGTGTCATATAGGTTATCTAGAATAATTTGAGCCAAATAGACAACCAAAGTAAGGAAAAAAGTAACATTCAACTTAAGCTAAAGATCCTAAGATAAACTGGAAATGTAACAATGAGTATTCTTATAGGGTTGACTAGAAAGGTTTTGAATACTTGAAATATCCTGGATTTATTTCTTAAAATATAACAAAAAATCATAAACCAGAATCTAAAGTTTCACGTGGGTAAAAAATTACAAAATATAGTGCAATTATAAGCAGTAAAATTAACATAATACCAAACTGAATGATATAATAATCACATAAAAGAGCTTCAATAGAGCATGCATCTTGCAGGGAAGACAATGTCCATACACTGCTTCAAAGTGTCCATATCAGTTGATAAATGGTAATTACAAATACAAGAACATTCTGTCAAAGGAATCTACTTTGTCTATTGAGAAGGTTGGTTGGCAAAACAATCATAAGTAATTTATGTAAACTATGAAGAAAAAGGGAAGTAATTGAAAAGAAGCTAGAGTAATTTAATCAAATTGAAACATATTAAATTTAGGGTTCTTCCTTCTTCAAATAACCAAAATAACAACCAAAACTCTCTAAACTCAAAAGTTGGGTTTTATCCCCTTAGCTCTAAAAGGGTAAAATCGAATATACTAAAAAGATACGGCATGGGGTGTGTAGACGACCACCCATGTCTGTCTAGATACATCAGTAATACCTACAAAGTGATTAAAAACATTCTTTTGGCCGTCTCTTTACCCAAAACTAACTAGTATGATTGGGGCCTCTACTACTCGGAACTGAATGAGGCGGACCATGTTTTGAATCTACATCTCAGACAAATTACAATATGGCAGTTGCCATATTTGGGATGAGAAGAAAAACCCAAAATGAGTTTTCTTGGAAAAATGATCCCAAACTATGAGAAGAACCTTAAGAGATGAAAGTGGTAGCCTACCTATCACTACGATAAAAAAAATGTCCTAAAATTTTTTGGTTATTCCTGTATTGATCTGATCACCTTTTGGGAGTGACTTCTCCGATCCACAGCTCACAGTTAGTATGGTTGTTGCCATATTTGTGGTGAGAAAAGAGCCCTAAAATGAATTTCATTTAATAAACGACCCAAAACTATGACATTTATGAGATGAAGATGGTGAACTCCCCATTCATAAATGTCACGTTACATTTTGTTGTTCTGGATTTGATCAGTTTTTAGGACAATTCTCTAAAGTTCAAGGCAGTCAACTATAAATTCGTGTGTTATTTGAATATTTTTAAGTGGTATATATGCTACAATTCTTCCTATTGTTCTCAATATGTCTTGGTCATCAAGCATGAGCCATTCTACAGTCGTTATCACAAAGGAAAATGATTCACTGACTCAGATTTAGACAAGTCCCTTGCATTTTTGATTACTTCTTTTACAATTGTTTATGATGCACTGACTAACGTAAACTCTCAACGCGGAAGCAAGATTGAGAAGTCTATTACGCTAATTTAAACCTAATTCAAGATTAGGGCTTTCTCTAAACTCTAAAACACAAACTAAATGAACTGAATCTAATTTCTTAACTTCAACTTCAAAAACTAAATAAAATAGAGAACCTAGCCTCTCTTTTATAGAACACAAGGGGGTGGAAACCCTAATAGGAATAATCTAGAAACTGGGAAAAGTACCCTCTTAACCATGTGTTGGTTAATGAGGAACTCCCTAAAACCTACTTAGCTTCTCTTATATAGAGAAAGCTTTAAACATAAATAACATAAATAATAAAAGGTCGTAGATTGTGATAAACGATGATGAGAGGACGATTCACATCACTGACTGATCTTGACATTACTAAGCATTTAGGTAACACCTAAAGATATATTGACGTGATTTCTACGAATGCGGAAGCGAGATTCATATGAAGATCACTTTGTATTTGAGAGTTAGAGAAAACTATGGTTTCAACTAAACAAATCAACTTTATTTAATCAAAAGCAACTGCCAAACAAATAACCTAGACCTCCCCTTTTATAGAACACAAGGGGGTTTAGAATTAGGAACCCTAATTATAATTGAAATGGAATTCTACTTAAATTGGGAAACCGCTAATAACCCACATTGGACCTCTCCAACAGAGCTTAAGCTAAAGCATAAAACATAAAGCATCAAATAAACATAGGTCACACGGAGGTAGACGACCCTATGAGGGATGTGCCACATCATATATAAACTCTAAAAAAATACATACTATTTAAAAAACATGCCACATTTCTTCACAATCAATCAAATCTTTGGGTAATAGTTCTATGATTCTTTGCTGATAATCACCCAATTAAACTTTAAATGTGAAATGCTTTTGTTAATCACCAAGTATGCAAAAGCAATTAAACAAAATAAACGATCTCTTTATTGACTATTAATGACAACTACAAGTTCTCTTTCTCTCTAGGGTTTTTCCCCTTTCTCCAAAACTCAACAATCAACTTTCTACTACCCTACGATCTCCCATATATAAATCTCCACCTCTCTCTACACTCCCAATCAAAATAGGTAACTACTAGAGTAATCCTAATTCAGAGGATTCTCTAGGACAAAATAGAACAAAATATACGAAATTAGGCAAATACTTAGAGATCGGTCATGAAAGATGTGCCCCTAGGTCGTGGTTGTGACGACCCACGACCTATCAACTCTCCCCCTCTTTAAAGGATTCGTCCACGAATTCAAAGAGAAGGAAGATCCACTGACGCCATTTCCGCGCCCCATACTCTGGACTAAGTAATTGCTCAAGTGCCTCGTCCACGTAATCATGTAGTTGTTGAGGAATGAGTATCATAGCTTTCCGTGGGTTGGGACGCTTGCGTCTCATATGTCCTGTCTTCCCGTAATTATAAAAAATGGTCATGTTGATAGTCCTACTTGTTTGGCCCCAACTATTGGTGTTGTTGAAGTAGGTGTCATGGTCACAGTAGTCGGTGTTGTAAAAGACGAATATCCTGAAGCCTTCAGTTTAGCCTCAACCCTACGAGCCATCTCTACTATCTCTGACAAGGACTGTGGAGAAAACAAGATAATCTCATCCTGAATGCGTTTCGTAAGACCCAAACGAAAGTAACTAACCCTTTGTGCCTTTGACTCTGATAAGACAGCACGGGATGAAAACATAAAAGTAACTACCGTAATCATCCACAGATTGATTCCGAACCTGACGTAGGGTTTGAAGCTTAGAAAAACTCTCCCCCTCGCAAGTGCTCGGAATAAAACGAGCCATCATCTCGCCCCTCATAACCTCCAAATCAGTGATATAATCATGACCGTCGGATACCTATGACAACTAAATATTTTCCGATCAATTTAATACATATCCTGTTAGCTTTGTCTCTATCAATGTCGTTGCCCTCTGTCCAGTGCACTTCTTGAATGCAAGCATCTTATCAATTCTATTAAGCCAATCTATAAAACTATCTGCATCAGATTTCCCATCAAAATCTGGCACGCTAATCTTAACGCCAAAGTTTATATTCTGGAACGCATAAATAATGGTGTTCGGGACCCGACTCTGAATTGCCCTGGTAAGCAAACCCCTGAGTGCCATATTGTGGTTGATATTAGTACCTAGTAGTCCCAATACCCTGATTTGGCTGATAGTTGTCAGCGTAAGAATGTGTTCCAAAGTTATTTGAAACACTACTGCAACCTCGATCTCTCATGTCATGGAAACTGTACCTGTCTCTGTGACTCCTTTAATCAAACTCATCCCATTGCTAGGGATCAGCAGCAAAACCATTCCCCATAGTCCACTGTCTCTGTGGAATACCCTGTCCTGAATAACGAGCTCCTTGCGGAGGTGTTGTCCTTGGTGGTTGCGGAGGTACATATGGGGGTGCTCCCACTGATATATGTTATCCCAAGTTTTGCTCCGCACTCCTCCAATCTCCACTAATGTTCCTAGAATAACCCTGATTGTTCCTGTCATTACTGCCAAAAACCGCACCCACTTCTCTGTGTCACCTGAGGAACAACGACCCTAGCCATCGAAACTCCCTCATTGTCGCAATAACTAGCAAGAGAAGACTCGACAAGTGCTGAGGTCCCCCTGTCGTAGCCGTGATAGGTGGTAACTGCTCTGTGGGGACCCTTGGGTCCTCCGCTCGTGATGCGTACACCTCGGATCGGTTAGTATCGTACCCGACTCGCATCTGCCCGTTCAAAAGTGGGGGGCGTGTGCTGCCCGCGCCAACTCTGTTAGCCCATTACCCCTCACTCAAGGTACCCACGTGTCTCGTGTTCACGACGGGACCATATAGTTGTTGTGGCACGCGTGTGGTACAGGAGGGCATACCCTGCCCATTGCTCGGCAAACCCAAACCCGTGCCTGTCGGTCGCACCCCGACACCACTGTTGTCTATGCCCTGCTCAACCATTGGTATGCCTTGCCATGTACCCTGCGTGCCCTGCACGCATTGATTTGTGCCCTCTGTGCCTAGACCTGGGGTGGCATGCCCGTGCCGAGGCACGTGCCTGGCACGGGCGTGTCTTTCATCCTGACCCCCTGGTTTCTCTCGCGGCTCCTGGTGACGGTGTGGACCTCTTTCCCGACTTTCGGTCACCGAAGTCGTGGGGACTTCCTTGGCGTAACCCTAACCCGTCACCGACCGTTGGTTGTTCGTCCGGAGTCATCGTAGAACACCGGATTCCATGGGGCTCGACGAAACCCTCGATGTCTCCCGAATTCGTAAATTTGTCAACGCCATCAATGCTAACGTTCAGACCCGCAAAAGAATTGTAAAGATGGGTCCTCTCCCCTTTCTCCCCTTTCGATTCAGACCTCTATACTTGATTTTAGAGAAGATTTGCCTCCTTCCCGCGCCCAACCACACGCAATGGCGTCGAATTCATGGAGTTGATGCCTGTGTTTCTCCCATCACGCATAAAGACGCCCATTAGAAGACTGCTCCCTCTCCCCTTAGTTGAACACCCATTGCTACCTTCCACATCGTCACCCCCAACATCGGACAGCGATACTCTGACCGGAATTGTCATTACCTCTACTAACATAGCATCAATTTGTTTTGTCATGAGCAACTAGTTGGAAGCTTTTAACTCTTTCATGGATTCCATAAGCAATATCGTAGATTCCTCTACCGATTTCAAATGTTTTCCTTGTGTATGTTTGATCAGTTTCTTCGGTGTTTTCTTACCTATCTTTGCTAAAAAGAAAGCTCTCCACCAAAAATCGTTCTAGCTCTGGTACCAAGTTGTTAATCACCAAGTATGCGAAAGCAATTAAACGAAATAAACGATCTCTTTATTAACTATTAGTGACTACTGACAGTTCTCTCTCTCTAGGGTTCTTCCCCTTTCTCCAAAACTCAGCAACCAACCTTCTACTACCCTAGGATCTTCCATATATAGGAAGGTGATCTCCCATATATAGAAGATCTCCACCTCTCTCTACACTCCCAATCAAAATAGGTAACTACTAGAGTAATCTTAATTTAGAGGACTCTCTGGGACAAAATAGAATAAAATAAAATAAACGAAATTAGGAAACTACTTAGAGATCGGTCACGAAAGATGTACGCCTAGGTCATGGTCGTGACAACACATGACCTATCAGTTTTTTTACTTGATAATCTTTTCTAACTTTGTTTCTAACTCGTACTCGTCAACATACCATACTTTTTGAGCTTTACTAACCTCTTTCTTCTTCAAACTAGGCTATTAGAGCTCCAGGAAATTCGTCACATCTAAGTAGACAGACGTTATGTAAAAGGATCTGCTTGCAATTAAAAAGAATGAGATACGGTATCAAAACATTCACCTAGGTGACACGCACACACGTTAGCTTGAGATTACAAATTTATTTCCGCATAAAATACTATTTTTCAAAGTGCCATGCTCGTCTCATACTCTAGTTTTTATTTCATGGGTGTAAGTATGACTTAATCTACTGAACCGGGCAACTTGGAACTTGTTCAATATACACATCCATCAAGGAGATGGATATTTGCAACCATTTAAAATGCACAGGTGGAGATAAGTTCATACATTACATCTCGGGTGCTACTTGGATTATACATTATCTGACAGTTTATCTCGGATTCTACCCAGTAAGCTAATGCAGACTTAAATCAAGGTTGCTGAGCTATTATTCCCTTAGGATTCCACTATATTTCTATAAAGAGGAGTCTACTTCATCAATAAAATTATTTTATTATCATGCTAATATATCTCTCTGTTTTTGTTTTTTCCCTAGGCACCTCATGGGGGTCGACAGGCAAGGAGCTAGGGTTGAAAATTCTAAAACAAAAAGAACTACAGTAAGCTAAAAAATCAGCATACGAGTTGACCTTTCCAAAAACATGATTAACCTTAAATACTTTGAGACTAACAATGAAGTTTTTGGTTGCTTCCCTTAGGACTACCATGCTTTGGAACATTATAGCTTCTCCAACAAATAATATGTGAGCTGCTAATAGGCTATTAACCCTCAGTTTATCATAAGTATCAGCAAAACTGCAATCTCCCTGTACAGATGGTCTCCATAAAACACAGCCTTACTCATTATTGGCTTCCAGTTGGGTCAGATCAGGATATATACCACCAATTGCAGGCAAAAGATGGTCGGAAACCCTCCAGCCTCCACTGTGTGTAACTTTTATAACCTTGGCTGTAAGATGCAAGTAAGAATCTTACTTTAGTTCCTCTCTGAAACTTCATTGCAGTATTCCCCACTCAATGCCAAGGATAAAACGAAAATCTAGTACAATTGCCAATTCCAATGATGTGGAAGTGAAACATACTTGACAGCTACCTCTCTAAATTTTGAAAACATCCTCGCGACCATAAGCATTCTGAGGGTATCTTCACTGACCAGAAATGCTACCTCAGAATGCTTGGCTTTGAGAAGATTAGAGCTAACCAATTGCACCACAGCGCTTGATCTTTGGAGGCAATCTTCCATGTATGCTTGAAAATTGCTGCATGGTCCTACGTTTAAAGTTTTCTCGCACCTAGCCCCCCTTCTTTAATGGGAAATAAACTTCATTCCAGTTTAATGGTCTCAATATTCTCTTGGTTGCATGCCCCCTTACCATAGAAATTTATAGCAAATGTGTTGCACTTTACCAACAATCATTTAATGAAGCACAAAACATTTATCCAATACACACCTATACTGTAAAGTGCAGTGTTAATCAATTCAAATTTGCATGCAAAAATAAGATAGTTATTCTTCTAGGATTGAATCTTGCTTGTCATCTTGACTATAAAAAGGTCATAATCTTTGAGTCGGCATGCCAAGGTACTTAAATGGAAGCTGCTCTTTATAGAGTTCAAGACTGATACAGATCATTAGCTAGTACTATCATCCACTCCAAAAATAAATGGAAAGCAAATATCAAGTGGTTTGCTTTCATACTTCTCAACATAACAAATTTCTTAATTTTAAATTTTACTGCATTTGCAGCTGTTACATCACCATTGAGAAAGACCATTACATCAACTGCAAATGTAAGATGGATGAGATTAGGATTCTTACATCTACAGTGGAGCTTCATTGGACCAAAAGTCATTTGCTCATCAAGAATTAGACCAAATAACTCCTTTACAAGCACAATCAAGTATGGTGACATGGCGCTCTTTGCATGAGTCCTCTTCTACTCTTAAAATATCCATCATGACTCATAAGTGTCATTGACTGAGAAAGAGTATGTGGGAGTGGAGTTACATTCAGCATGAATTAATGTACAATTAACAAGTTACCAGAGCTCTTCCCCTCAATAAAGGTAATTTGGTTGGTGAAAACAAGGGCGAGAAGATGGCTTTGGGTCTCTATTTGTGATGACTTTGTAAGATACATTGCAGCAGGGTATGGGTTTGTACTCCCTAAAATTAAATGTGCTAGGAACTTTTATGAAATGGACAAATGCAAGTGGCACTTACCTATGAAAGCATTTTACACTTCTCAAAAAGTTTTTAATAGCCTTGGTGAAATCTTGCTTGATAATCTCCCACTGTGTAGTTGATACCTCCAACTACAATGAGATCATGGTTCACCACTTTGTTACTGTGAGGATCCTGGATAGACAGCAGTGAATTCCTACTCCTACTGACTTTGACAGCCTTGTGGAAAAAAGATGAATTGAAATCTCTAAGCACAGCCAATCAACTCCATTTTTTGGCCTCAGTAAAGACTCTTCACTTTTTGCCTGATTAGTACATTCTATAATAGATTCAGATTCCCTCTTATGCAGAGCAGTATTATGAGGTTGAGCTTGTATCTCTTCATGAGCTTTATCAAGTTTTTCTCGAGCTTCCTTGACTTTCGCGGCTAGCCTGTCTTATGGGTCCGCAGCCACCACCTCACATTTTTTATCAGTTAATATAAGCAGGACTGTGGAACACCCACCAAGTATCCCCCATCCTTTTGTTTTCTAACCTGATGGAAGCCTAGTTCTATCTGATTTGGCAATCTATCCTTTCGGTCAAAAAAAGTATGTAAGACTGATCCCGGTTGCAAATACCATTAGTTACAACCAAAGTCATAATCAAGTGGGGGAGAATTTAAAAATTATTACAAAAGAAGCATCAAGAATTACTACGAGCACAATGTAGATATGTATATATGTCATATAAGAATCAACTGAGTCGTGAATAATCAGGGAAGTGTTACATATATAAACCAAGAAATATCTAACTTAAAAAACAAAAACAAAAAAAAACGAATCACCATTTGAAAGTCGAAGACAAGATCATTTATTTTGAGTAACTAACCTCTATCTGCAGATTGTCCATCAATTTGTGTGTAGAGCTCCCTTGCAGCTTCAACTATTCCCGAATGACCATAATGTGGGAAAGATGAGACAACGCTTTGTTTTGCATCAGAGTAAACATGATTGCTACTGAAAACAAAGAAATGAGAAAATGAAGAAACATACAAACTTATAGAGGTCATATTACTAGTCTTATACATGAAATGCGGAAAAGAGAATCTCCAAGGGCAATAAGTTAGACAGTAGGTTCAGGATAATAGTTATATGCCCCAGCAGTGAAAACTAAACACCTTGAGAAGAAAATGTGGAAGTCAAGGTCTTAGGCCGGGTCAAAAACAACACTTAATAATTGTGGTTCGTACATGCTAAACAAAGTTCGGTCCGGTTTTTTTTTCCCATAGTCTAATACATATTATGTTTTTGTTAATCTCTTCGGTTTTTGGGTGGTGTTCTACTTGAATGGTATTTATCTTACAATACAGTATGGAGTAAGAAACACCAAAAGAAAGCAAAAAAAAAACAAAAAAACACAAAGAAAACAACAAATAAATACAAAGTTTTTAAAGCTACTAATGAAAAATCACGTTCGAAACTATTATTTTAGCCTATAACAAGCATCAATGAGATTGTGGTTTGCTGTTTTAATTTTGTTTTTGAACTGGAAGTCCAGCTATTTTTGACCTATCTTGATATAATAGGTTAAAAGTTAAAGCACAATAATTGCCAACCTATTGCCATAGAAAGATTAAAAGCAGGGTATAATTGGAGCATTATTTTCGTTGAAAAAGAGATAAATTCAATGCTCTAGGGGTTTTAACCTCTTCCCCTGAAGAAGCTCTTATTGTGGAAAACAAGATTGATGTCCATAATTTAAAAAAAGTAAATTGGACTTTATCAAACATTGACTAAGAGTTCTAGCTACCTTAAGGTAAGATTACCTTCTACATCATCTAAGTATCTCAGTCACTAACGTAACTTAACTATTAATAAGCAACGTCTACGTCAGCTTGAATATTTCGATATGGAAAGAAAAAATGCATAAATCTTATTCTAACATGAATTCTATATTAAATTGTCGGAAAATCTAATTCACATTGTCATGGAAAAGTTTTCTAGGCTTCTGCTAATCTTATTTAACTTTAACTTAACGAATAATATAGTAGTCAGGAAATTTCGCTAAGATCATATATAATTGAGTCTTTGAATGTTGTTGATGTTCGCTCGATCTTTAGGGGGGGGGGGGGTTAAGAAAGCATCAATGACTCAATCACATAACTAATCAACATTCCACACAAAGAGGCCTGATGTTTGTTGATGTAGCTGATGGGATAAAAAACGGTATTTTTGTTTCTTGGTGATGATAGCATTGTCAAAAAAGAGAAAAGATATATATTGCGTGATAATGGTGGGATCAGAAAATAAAAGTGTCTCTAGGTTCATGATTCCTACTCGTGTTTCAGGTTTGAGTTTGTTACGTGCTTTAATTTCAAAAAATGTTATAGTTTAATAGGGAGTCTTAATCAGTAAGTTAGCTATTAAGTAGGAGTTTTAGTTTTATATAACTAAAAGGTAGGAAGATTTGCCTTAACATTTAAAAGGTATTTGAGTACAAATTAATTACCAAGAAAATAGGAATACCTACCCCACAAATTACCCGTGTAACCCACCACTCTCCAACCTCTCCAACGTTAACAAATATTTTTTAGCCAAATTTAGAATAAAACTTCTACTTAATAGCTACCTTACTAATTAAGACTCCAACTAAAACACTTTATTGAATTTAAATCGCGTACCAGAGCACAAGTATGGATCAAAGAGTGGAGAAGTTGGCGATTGAAGTTACCTTTCCTAAATCGATTTAAGAGTTAACTTTCAATAAATTTACCAAGCAATAAACTCAATTCACGAACCTTGAGGAAGGAGATAACTCAAAAGCTCAAAATCATGGAGAACGAATCGGCAACAACAATGGTGGTCGTTAGAACAAGTACGTTCCAAAATTTGCCAAACTCGATTTTCCTCGCTGTAGTGGCGAAGAAGATACGACGAGTTAGATGCAGGGTCGATCAATTTTTCTAGTTTCAACGATTACCATAAAAAGAATGGGAGACACTTTCATTTTTCACTTAGAGGAAGACTCGCTCAATTATGTTTTCAAGCTAAAGCGAGAGGGAAAATTTGGTAACTTGGTTAGATTCCATGAAGGTATACACCATGTTCGGAGGAAGATGATGGCGATATAACAATAGATGGAGACAAGGAGTTCAAACTTGTGATCTTGTAGACCAAAGAAAATTTAAATGTACTTTTATTTTTAGGAATTAGTCTTCAGTAACCTAATAAGTAGGGAGTCTTTAGTGGAGTTAAGTAAAGAATCTTAATTGTTAGTTAAGCTAAAACTGAGGAATATACTAAGTATTCTCCTAAGGAGTGTGGTTGTTAACTATTAGAACGGGAGGTTCCATCTCCAAATCAATTGGCAATGAGAGGAGTAGCCCCATGATGTTATATTTTGAGGTGCAAGGCTCTGTGTACAATGTAGGACTATATATCTCAACACGCCCCCTTACGTGTGGCATAATTTTTTAGCTCAACACGTGGATAAATATTTGGGTGGCGCGGGGAGTAGCACATGGCCGTTGGGCTCAACACTTGGAAGAAAGGCCCACTCTGATACCATATTAGAACTGGAGGTTCCATCTCAAAACCAATTGGCAATGAGAGGAGTAACCCCAGGATGTTATATTTTGAGGTGCAAGGCTCTATGTGTCCAATGTGGGACTGTATATCTCAACATTAACGAGGGTAACTTGAGGAGAGTGGGTAGTTCGTTCTTATTTCAGAGGTAGTTTAGTTGTAAAGAAGCATTAAACTTGAGTTGTAAAGAGGTATTGGTTCGTCTGCTAACTGATTATTTTTCCTTTTCTATTATTTATTTATAGCTTCATGTAAAATAAATTGAAACTCGCCCATTACATAACAAAGGGGTAATACAGATTAGAGGATCAAAGATTGAAGAAGTTGGAGATTGAAGTTGCCTCTCTTAAATCGGGTCAAAAGTTAATCCTCGAAAAACTTACTCAGTTATTCGATAACCTCAATTCACGAACTTTTAAAAGAGAACACTCTAAAACTCAAACCCAAAATCATGGAAGACGAATCGGCAACAACAATGACGATCATCAGAATGAGTATGCTCCAAAATTTGTCAAACTCAATTTTCCTCGTTTTAATGGAGAAGAGGATACGACGAGTTGGACGTGCAGGGTCGAACAATTTTTCCAGTTTCAATGGATACCAAAAGAATAATGGGTGACACATTTTTTTATTTAGAGGGGAACGCTCAATTATGGTTTCAAGTGGTAAGGCAAGAGGGGTATTTGGTAACTTGGCATGATTTCCGTGAAGGTATATATATATACCATGTTTGGAAGAAGATGATGGCAACATGGCAATAGATGCAGACAATGGAGCTTAAATTTTGCACATGTGGACGAGCAAATTTAAGGGGTGAGGAGTTATTACGTACTTTAATTTTTAGGAATTAGTCTTGAGCAACCTAATAAGCAGGGACTCTTCAGTGGAGTTAAGTAGAGAGTCTTAATTGCCAGTTAAGTTGAAAAGTCAGGAGAGTAGGGTTGTTAATGTGGGTAAGTTATGGAGAGTGACGTGAATTTTGATTTTATCTTTGCTAATTATGTTTTGTTGTCCAAATTTCAGAACATATCTAACAGTCTTTCGCATGTGAGTGGGCATCATCGGCTATTCCAAACTCATCTATTATACCTTCTTCGACATATCAAAACAACAATTATCTTGGCAATAGAACAAGGCGTTCCTATATGAAATCCAGAAGAAATAAACTACAACCTTGAGGACAAGGTTCTTTTCAAGGGGCGAAAAGTTATTACTTTTAAAAGTCAACTATGCCTCTTTTGGAGGCTTTCTAGAAGCTTCCAGATCATTTAAGGTTTTCTTCTCTAGAACCAAATTCTAGAGACTCTTTTATCTAGAGAGTTATCGTCTCTAGAATCATCTACCATCTAGGATGTTCTATTAGGTAATGATGTCATACTCTAGATATTTCTTCTCTCTAAAAATGTCTATCTTCTAGAATATTCTTCCCTTTGTTACATATATAATCTAGAACTCTCCAATGTAAACTATAAATAGGGGAGACTTGTGTAGTTTAAAGTAAGCAAGTTGAGAAAGTTGTAATCTTCTCTTGAATATAAATATAAGTATACTTTGTAGCTTGAGTACTCTTCTCCTTATCTAGTTGTTTTCTCTCTTCCTTATTGTGAGTTTTGAGTTCATCAAGTAAGGGTCGCTTCCTTGCAACTCTACAGTTACGTGCTTTAATTATAATAACGTGTTTTAGTTTATAAGGGAGTCTTAATTAGTAAGTTAGCTATTAAGTGGGTTACGTGGGTTAGAAGTGGTTTTCCTATTTTAATAGTAATTATGTTGTACTCAAACACCTATTAAAGGTGGAAGAAAACAAGCTTAACAAAAAGAAGAAAAATATTTAAAATTCAACATGAGTTGTAGTTTAATGGAGAATTCCTGTGGCTTTTTGGCAAATGAATATGGCTTCAAGCAAGGTACATATTCGTTCGAGGGGGAGAACATGGAGGATGGAGAGTGTATTTAAGCGTGTGGGAGGTGCTCTGCTGTTCTCGTAGCTGTTGAAGGAGTTCCAAAGTTTTTTCTTTCTTATTTGATTAAAAATTATCCTATTTGCGGCCACTAAACGAAAAAGTTGCTGTGTTGGGAGACACATAACTTAGAGGTAACACACGTCAATTATGAGGCGTGTTGTGGTGAGTTGTTTGTGTATAAGCATCCATGCAGACCAAATGATTGGTTATAAAAATCATGCTGTTATGTATTATGAGGCCAAGTTTACTGGCTGTAATTTGGGGAAACCCCTAGTGGAACAAGGTCAGGTTATGACATGGTGACCCTGGAGGTTTATGGTTCGAAGACTCAAGCTGCTTTGAATACATAACATAAGAAGATGAGCTGAAGACTAGGCCAAAACCACTTCTTTTTTTCTTTTTTGTGTCTCAGAGTTTTAACCACTTGACCAAACAATAAAAAGGTAATACATAAAATGCTTAGAGAGAGAACTATACTTTATCAACCCATCCAAATCTTCCCAATTAAGATTGCATTCCGTGCACAAACCATCAGTTATAAGGTCTTCAGGAGTCTCAGTTCCACGTACAGAAATCACGACAGATCTCAGATGATGAAGAACCATGATGAAGTATGCGGCTTCACATTTAACCTGAAAGATAAATTGTATATACATCAAAGGAAAACTTCTCAACTCAACTTGAGCAATGTATGACTCTCACATTTATAAACTTTTAGTTGAAAGACAGCTGATGGCACTCACCAGAAGAGCTTTCAACAATAAGCCTAACTCAAAACTAAATGGGTGAGCTGAAACAAGCTTTCACCTTTGGCCCTAGCATTTAGCTTCATATTACGAAATAAAAGTTTCAACTCTTATTTAATAAAATCTCTCTCTCTCTCTCAAAGATGTCAAATAAAGTAAGGTTTGAAAAAGAAAGAAAATTTGGTGGATTAGGGCTGGGTTTCCTTACTCCACTAGGGCATGTTACAAATCCAGAGTTTCAATGTTACATTCAAGCCAGGATAATTACCGATGGGTGTCTGTATTGGTAGTGGTTGGATCAAGGAACTCTACTTCATGCGGCATAGACCCTAACTATTCCACCAATTCCTGTTAGTCAGGATAATTACCGATGGGTGTCCGCATTGGCAGTGGTTGGATCAAGGAACTCTACTTCATGCGGCATAGACCCTAACTATTGAACCAATCCCTGTTGTGTGCTAGAGAAACTACCTGATCTTCTAGAGATAATTGGGGGGGAAAAAGAGACGAAGATATGTGCAAGAGAGAGAGAGAGAGAGAGAGAGAGAGAGAGAGCTTAGGGATACCCTAGGGACCCATGAGAAATATGAATGGATGCTCGAGCAGAAAAATTATATCTTATGACTTTTGAAAGACACTCTAAAATTTTACTGTAATACTGAAATCATCGGATTATTCAACTTACGGGAACCTCTTCGCTTGAATGATTACTTTTGCTTTACGTGTCTCTGAAATTCAATTTTATTCATGAACCTGACAATTTCTTATTAGCTTTATTGTGATGAGGCTGGCCAGATATTCTATCCCGTTAGTTACTGTAATAAATGTAATAATATAATTAATAACCTATACCTGACTAACACGCCCTCGACGAAGCGCTTCTGGGGACTGATTAACATATCTTAGAAAGGCAGCTGCATGACCACGCCACCAGTTATCTCCTTCAAGAACAGGCCTCCTAGAAGAAGAAGAAAATTGTTCCAAATTAAAACCTAACTTCTCACTGCCACATTATTATTCTTTAGTTAAAGAAGATAAAAAAGGTAATAAAACTAAATTTGTACATATATACAACTACTCCATGAACAAGATCTAATAGTGGCAATCATGATATACTGATGTGTCAAGTAACGATGATGCAGATCACCTGAGTTTAGAAAAATCCATATATGTCCACATGTTCGTACACATGTAATAATTTAATAGTTTTAACTAACTCTTTTGTTATAAAGGGAAAACAATATATGAAAAATAAAAGGGAAACATTTGAATAAATAATAACTAAGCAAAACTAGATAACTACCAACAGACTGCATCATGCTCAACAGCCACATACAGAAGATGCAAAAAATTTGCTCAGGTCATACTACCTAAGTGCAAGGATGTGTATTCTAGTATGTTGTACAACAGTCAATGGTTTGGTTTTGACTCAGAATAGGGATCAAACATTTGTCATATTGGACAGCTACCACCCCTTTACTCCGGATCTTTACTGAAATTTAATTTCCTCCACGTTAATATCTTCTCGTTCTTTTCAAGCTTAGTTTTGCTCCACACTTTCTAGTCTTGTCAGAGCTTTTGATAATCATATTCCAAAATCTCAATAAATCCTGACTGCAACCCAAGTGGCACACCCAGATTGATCGCAGGTTTGTAATAATATCACATTTCAAAGAGTTGGTTACGTTATTTATACTCTCAGCATTTCTAACCACCATAAGTTTTCACTTTGCTAAGTTAGTCCATAGATCTGATATTAACTAAAACCTCAATAATACAACCATAGATGTCTAATCTCACTTTGATCATGTTCTACAAAATAGCCTCTTAAAAATGCAAGTAATCTTTGGTGCCTCATCGTCCAACTTAAACCTCTACTTAAGGTTAAAGCCTCTCACCTGACAAGTCAAATCTACTCAAGGTGTTCCCATAATAATCAACCAAGGGACATAGGGATCAAGTTACAGAATTCCCCATGGGCCGGTAAAACCCCAGTGATCTCCTGATAGAGCCTACTCCCCTTGAAATTTTGAGATCATTGAGTGAGTCACTTCCCTCAACCACCTTACAAAGACCTTGGTTATTATCTTATAAATTCCACCACTTAGACTTATTTGCTGTTAAGTTTAAGATTTGGTGCAAGTTCAATAAAAGTGTTAAGCCTCTGGTTAAAACTCCATCATCATTCAAAATATACCAAACTTGAGAATGATATTGCATCAGATATCCATGTGTGCTGGAGCGTTCTCCACGCAAGACCATTATCTAATTTCATCAAATACTGCTCAAGACAGGCTTTCTCTTTGCTTGCTTTCATCATCTACTAATGACCAACAATCCGCTAATTGGACAATGCTGTTAACCCGCCTTCTCTAGAGTGAAATAACTTCTTATTGTTGTATCCTTCACCCCACCCCTTTACTCCGGATCTTTACTGAAATTTAATCTCCTCCACATTAATATCTTCTCGATCTTTTTAAGCTTAGTTTTGCTCCACACTTTCTAGTCTTTCTACGCCACATTAATAACTTCTTAGTTTTGCTCCACATTAATATTTTCCTTATGATCTTATAAAAATCAAGATTTGCCTCATCAAGCTACCATGAATATTCAACATTGACTTACAACAACTAAAATAAAATGATTTGACCAACAAAAGCCATTTGATTGTTCATAAGGTGAGATTACCTGTTAAGAGTTCCAAATGCCCAGTGTCAGATGCCCGATATGCAACAAGATCACCCAGAAGCCTTGCTACTGAATAGACCTCATCTTCCTCCAGGACACTCCTGAGAAAAAAAGAGACATAATCAGAATTATATCAAACAACAACAGCTATATAGGAAAAACATACAAAATCAAATGACAATAAAGACTTACAGGTACTTTACACGACCAAGGCAGCATAAGGCTTCACGGATCCCATGGTCAAATACTTCGCTGTAGTGAGCCTTCCATGCATTATCATGGGTGGCGTAGAAAGACCTCCATCTTAATACATCAGATCCGGTAACGCATTGTACAATCACCACAAACCACAACACCAGGATAAAAACTACAAGAGATATTTGCTCCCATCCTTCTCCAATTTTGTCATGGCCTGTATCAATGACCATAATTATAAGGATTTTAAGTTTTCCACGGAATGATTGGGCACGAGATCTTTGCTTTACTGTAGATAGTGTATTTCAAGTAGTTTGCAGTATATAGAATTAGGGTTGTAGAATAGAGCGAGATCTTTGCTATATGGCTTTGATTTAATTGCAGACTAAAATGATTGCAAATCTAAGAAGGTTATGATTTAAAGTTCCAGTTTCATGCTATTTTATCATTTTTAAAAGACATTACTTAATTTGACTACATATGATACAGTGCCGAAAGCATCTTCCTGACAATGATGTAGGTTGTGCAAAGCTTGAATAAAAGGGAGGGCGTAAAGTTCAAGTAATAGTTTAAGAGCAATAGTTTCATTGGGATATGTCACATTAGATTCTGAGGACCTTGTGCTTAGATTATTTAATGTATTTGGTGTTTATAATTGTTGTTTTGGAAACACATGTTTTCAAACTTTTTTTGCTGTGTTTAGCTTTTCTCCTCGGAATGCTCTCTTTTGAGTACCCAATACTTTTATTTCATAAGAGTACTTCATATTTATAATATACCTTGAATTAGATACTGGTACTTACACGCCAATACCTTTAAGAGTTGCACAAATACTTGAGTGAACTAAGCTAATAGCTCTAAGAGTTTTTGAGGAAAGTTTCAATTTCAAGGAATCACTCATACTTCTTGTAGCAACGAAAGACTTACATGCCAATAGAGTAACATTTAACCTCTCCAAAGTTTTTCGCTCCTAACCTACTAATTAGCACAAAAGAATGCCTCTGCCAAAAAAAATCTACAGTTCTGCTGCTCTTTAGACTGATAAAGTGCTACTGCAATGATAGTAGAAAAACTAATTGTATCCTAAAAGGGCAAGATGTCCCTGGATAAATTCCTATAGTAATAGGAAACAACTCTAAATGAAATAATACTTTATCAGCCGAAAACTTATACTGAAATGAGAGTGGAGGAATGTAAAACTTTCATGCTTATGCTGAAACATAGAACTTACAATAGGCATTTTCATTCTTAATATAAAGCGACACAATCTTACGGGAATAAGTTTGAGCTCTTCACAGATCACAAGTCTCAAAACAATTTTCTTGTGGAAAAAGCTGAATATGAAAAAAATCAAGAAACACTCAAAGACTACGGTTTCACGATTAAGTATCTAATCATAAGTGTATGAGCGTATTGCTATAATGCCTATTCATTTCAGTCCAACTCGAGGTGGTTGTTCTCAATGAAAGTTCACTAATTCATTGAAACATTATAAATAAGTTTATAGCATGTGCTAGAAACGTAACACATTCCGAAACCAAATTTACCTGAAAAGCAACCAATTACGTCTCCGCTATGAGAAGCATATTTCACTATAACAAACATAAAGTAAGTAGCACCAACAAACTGCAACACAGAAACCACATTTCCGAATCGTATCCACCATAACCATCTCTTATACCTCATCTGCCAATCAAACAACCCACATTACTAAACAACACAATGCATCAATCTCCAAATACCAAAACACTTAAAAACAACCGTAAATTACCCGTCTTTCAAGTCGAAAAACCGCATCCGCTGCAACAGAATCACTGGGAACGCTCAAAATCGTCGTGGCAGTTGCTTCCTGCGCAATCCCAGTCGCCACCATCCACACATTCCTTACTACAGCAATGATCAACACAAATGCAAGAGAAAGGGATTCACTGTGACTACAATGAGAAGCCGAAACTGCAAGAATTAATCCGAAAACAATAAGGATCAAATTCGAAACACCTAAAACTAGAGTGGCCCATCGAAGGGTCTTCAACTTCGATGACCACATTACCAATCTGTCCCGCTTCGTTTTCAATGAGAAGCCCTGATTGGGAGGGGCAGAATTGGAATTGAGGAGAAGAGGGATTGAAGTTGAAGAAAAAGAAGGATTTTTGTTGGTTTCAAGTATTTGGGAGGGTTCTGGTTTTCATAGCTGGCACTTTTCTTGTTGAGTTTAGAGGTGAGTAGGATTGTGTAGGAGATAGTCTGGATTTTGCAATTCCGGGTCCATGGTTTGTTCATTGAGCCACAATTTTGTAACATTGGGAGTTTTTCCGAAGCGATTATATTTTTTTTGGACCATCAACATTTTTTGGAGGGGCTCTGGGCACGGTCCTTGGATGTCGAGACAAGTGTAACGCTTTTTGTTCGGTGTTACTGTAGGGACCTGTCCCACGAGCTAGAGTAAAAACGAACTAATACAATGTTATACTCACGCAAAAGATACATAACATGCACCCTATCAACATTACACTTGGACCACGAACTAAGAAGGAACGTGACTCAAACACTCCAAATAAAATAGAACGAGTCAATAACACCTGTCTCCCACGAACTAACAGTTACAGGAAAAACCTCAACTATCCCCCCAATCCAAGAGAACGTGTTGATACACAAACGAACTGGGGATAAAACCTATAAAAAGGGATTACAGACGGAAGAAAGAGGGGATGGATTATTCGGCTCAAAAGATCTCAAATTGTATTCAATATTTAACAGTCTTAAGCAATAAAGTTATTCTTACTAAATCCTTGAACTGAGGTAGTGGTTTTTACCTATTCAGAGGTTTCCACGTTAAAACCTGTGTCAATTTATATTATCTTCTTAATACATTTGTGTCACAACTGATACATTTGGTGTAAGAGGCCATTCGAGCTACGAATTTTGGCCCTTACATTTGACGTCGTCTGTGGGAAAAGAGATATTCCACAAAATCTTAAGGCACACAAGACAGTTACTCAAAGATCAACATTCCATCATGGTGAATCCTAAACGACCAGCTTCAGCAGTTCAGTATGAAATCTCCACCGAACCTGATCAACTAGCAAAATTAAGGGCGAACCTCAACACTGAAACTGTGAAGTGAAACACACTTGAGCGTCAGTTAGCACACGACCGTAAGCTTCGCGAACAGGAACTTGAAGAAGAACGAAGAGCTCGACAGTTGGAATTTAAATGACATGAAGAACATATGACAATATTGCAGACCACATTGAAAGCTCTACAAGATAATCAGCAGGGTCAAGCTCCCATGGAACGTAAGGTCGAACCCGATAATTCCTGGATTTCAGCACAACACAGATTGGGACCTCAAAGCGCTGCTAGCAGAGGTGCTTCCAGGCACCACCACAACAATCCTCAGGTACTATAAGCCTCAATTAATCTGAAACAAGAAGATCAATCAAAAATTAGCAGGGGAGGTAGGTACTCGAAATGTCAAGAGAAAGAGTTGCGACCTCCATCCAAGGTGCAAGTTCGTGAACGTTTGAGTGAGGGGAACGGTAATCATAATCCCCGACCTGCACGCCAAATAGTTTTAGCACCTCGCCAATACGTCACACAGGAACACATGGATCAGCGAATCAAAGAATTGATAGAAACTCAAGCTCTCAGTAGTAAGGACGATTTGGGCAAATTGTAAGGTAGTCTGATTGCCAAACAGTTATTCGATATAGAAGTTCCAACAGGATTCTATACTAAAAAAATACGCAAATACAAAGGCACCGATCCAAGTGAACATGTCCAGCAGTTCTGAGATTCGTTGGGGTTATATTCGAACTTAAAACCACATTCTTTTGTCGACTGTTCGTTACGAGTCTCCAAGGAGAACCACTCTGATGGTTCTATTCCACCCGAAGATTCAATCTTTACTTTCGACCAACTGTAAAAAATCTTCATAAAAACTTATGTTCATAACAAAGATAAAGAAAAGAACTTGTATACTCTCATCAGTCTCAAGGGGAGAAGCTCAAAGTTTTTACCAACAAATTTCTCGAACTTGCTCGAAAAGTTGATAATCTCGATCAAAAGACAGCCATTCCGGTATTTACTAATGCTCTACAGATCGATTGTAAGGCGAAAGATCATCTTTTTTGGAACAAACCTTCAACTTTTGAAGAAATAATTGAAAAAGTAAATGAATATATCGATTTGGAAAGGATGATGTCTGAAAGACATAAATTTACTAAAAATGTCCTAGCCACGAAGAGTCCAACCACATATAAAAAAGACAAATGCAACAGTGATGAGTAGAGTGACAAGAAGAGCACCAAAACAGATACCGGTAAATCCCGCAAAGGAAATTTATTACCAAAACCTGTCCTTCTGAAATTGAATGTCAAGATTTTAGAAATCTACTATATACTAGCGAAAGACAAGTTCTTCCGTATGGCTCAACCTCTATAGCTAATAGAAGGCAAACCTTATTATAAGCACCACAAAGTGACGCATCACGACACTGACCGGTGATACGCCGTGCAAAGATTGTTAGAGTACATTTTTAAAGATAAAATAATATGCATTAATATATTATCGGTCTAGAAGGATAAAAAGATAGAAGCTATAAGAAGCAAGTCAAAGTCATTCAAGTCAAAGAGCAAACAGATGAAAAGTACGTGTATCACCTTTACCTTAACCATATGATCAAGATTCATCAAATCAATAATTTGACCTGATTCAAGAGAAGACGAATGACAGAATGCCATGACCTCATGGCTCGGAAGAAAGAAGCTAAGCTCTTACCTGAATCCAACCTGCGACGAACTGGTATTTTATTTGAAGATTGCGACATAGGTCATGCCAAGTTCCCATATCATGACGCGTTGGTCATCATGCTTAAAATGAAAAAACTTTGTTATGTACACCATGATGATAGATACGGGCAAAGGCGGAGCCAGGATTTCATGTGTTGGGGGGAGGGCGAAAGTAGTGTGATGAATTGTATTAGTGTATTGGGCCCCCAATTTTATTTTATTTTTTCCATTTAACTGTATTTTAAGCTTAAAAATCAATCAACTATAACATTATATTTGACTAGCAAATTATCCGGATTTACTTCTCATTTTTGTAAAAAAAAATCTAAGTTTTTTGCGGCAGTGACATGATCAACTTAAGGTAAAAAAAAATTCAAAATAAGGTTGTTATTTGATTACATTAGGAATTGAACCTTAGACTCTTAGATTAGAAGCTCTACCCTTTACCATTTGAGCTAACTTTCCTTGATGTCATTAGGACAAAGAAAAATGTATATACTTAAAAAAAATAAAATTATATACCTATATAGGCATTTTTAAACAAAATTCTTAAGGGCGCCCCCCCCCCCTCTAAATCTGCCCCTAGATACGGGAAGCAGCATCGAAATCCTACTCCATAGTACAATCTAGCAAATGGGATTAACAGAATAAGTAGAGCCAAGCGATATCGATATCAGCGGATTTAATGGATCTAAAGAAGAAAGAGTAGGAAAAATCATCCTACCAATAACAGCCATACCAACAACCCTCGATGTAACATTCTACGTAATCAATACAAAATCTCAATATTTGGGGATTATGGGGCGTTGTTGGTTACACAACATGCATGCGATCCCTTCCACTTACCATCAAGCGCTTCGATTTAAATATAATGGGGGCATATACGAGATTAAAGGGAGTCATAAACTAGCTCGAGCTTGCGAAAATACAGTATCTACTATATATTCGTATCTGAAAAATTCGCTTCATAGCAATTGCAGAAAATTGGTCACGCCGAAGATCAGCCTTCCACAGCCGAACCTACAGAGTACATTAAGATCGATGGCCATAGCAGGGGTACATACATTTGTACCGAGCTTGTCTATCAAGAGAAAAAAGCTCTAATATATTTCCTTCAATCCAATAAAGACGTGTTCGCATGAACTTTTCAAGAAATGACAAAAGTTAATCCAGGAAAAGCCTGTCACAGATTAAGTAATCAAGATAAAGTTATGGCAGCCAAACAGAAATAGCGGAGGCTATCACCTTGTCTAAGAGGTGAGGTAAACAGAAAAATTAATAAATTAATTGAAGTTGGTTTTATTCGAGAAGCCAAATACCCGGATTAGATTTCAAATATAGTAACAGTTTCAAAGAAAAATGGGAAAGTCAAAGTTTGTGTAGATTTTACAGATCTAAACAAACACACGCTGAAAGACAGTTTCCTTCTTTCCATAATCTACCAAATTCTAGATTCCACAGTAGGACACGAGCTGCTATCTATGATGGACGCTGCTTCAGGATACAACCAGATACCTCTCTTAGATGAAGATCAAGAGAAGACCACCTTCATCACTAAAAGAGGCCTATATTGCTACAAAGTCATACTATTTGGCATGAAGAATGCTGGAGCAACCTACCAAAGGTTAGTTACAAGCATGTTCAAAAAATACTTGGGGAAGACTGTCGAAGTACATATTGATGATATGTTCTGCAAAAACCTAAAGAAAAAAGATCATATTGCATATCTTGATACAGTCTTCAACATATTACGGTCTTACATAATGAAACTCAATCCAGAAAAATATCAATTCAGAGTACACTCTAAAAATTCCATGGACACCTTATCAGTAAGAATGACCTTATCAGTAAGAAGGGGATAGAAGCTGATCTAGATCAGATTCGAGCTCTAATCTCCATGCTATCTCCAAAGATAAGAAAAGATGTATAAAAGCTCGCCGATAAAATTGTAGTTATCAACAGATTCGTCTCCAAGTCATCCGATCGATGTTGATGGTTGCTCATGCAGCTTTGTAGATCCACCAGAAGCGGTAAAGGATGACGGAACAAGGAGTTTGATTGGACGGAAGAATGTGAAGCAGATTTTCAAGAACTTAAAATGTATCTTAGTAAGTCTCTCATATAATGGGCACACCCATTGATAATAAAGAGTTAATAATCTACCTCGCAGTTATAGAAAACTCTCTAAGCTCAGTCCTTATACAGCTATAAAGGAAAACCGAGAAACCTATCTATTTCATAAGCAAGACACTCACGCTAGCAAAAATGAGGTATTCCAAAATAGAGCGACTCCTCCTAACACTTGTTTACACTTCCCAAAAACTCAAGCACTATTTTCAAGCTCATTCAGTCAGAATCATGACCAGCTATCCCCTTCGAGAAGTATTATCTAAGAAGGAGAAATCATGAAGAGTGCAATAATGGTCAGTTATCTTGGGGAAGCACGATGTCAAAATTGAATAGAAAGTCTCAGAAAAAGGGTAAACAATCGCTGACTTTTTAGTAGACTTCCCAGTAGAAGATCCATATTGGGAAGAACACGATCCCGATCTAACAGAAGCAGTTGAAGACGATCCACCCTCAAAGCCTTTCGAAGAATGAGCTGAATGGATCATACAAAAAGGGTGGATACAGATGGATTAGAAGGACCCGCAGGGTCGGGGATAGGAATTGTACTGATTACACCCTCCAATAACATGATTGAAAAGTCAATACGGCTAAATTTTGAAGCCTCGAATAATGTCACAGAGTACAAAACCTTAATTCATAGGCTCGATATAGCATTAGAAATCAGAGTTCCCGAACTATCTGTCTATACTGACTCATTACTGATAGTCCATCATTACTCTGAGCGATACAAGAAGAATGACAAGATGGTCGATTATACCACACTAGTTGCCGATATAATGAACAGATTTGATAAAGTCACGTTTGATTATTTATCTCATGGGGAGAATAGCTACGCCAATTCCTTAGTGCAAACGAGCCATTTAACAGATCTTGCTGTTTCTCAAAGTGAATTTGTAACTTAGCATTCTCAGTCAGGGCTTCCAAATAATGCGTCTCCAGCACTAATCTAAGATCATTCATTTCTCTAATCGTAACTAGTAATTTCTCTATCTCAACCTTACTATTCAGTCTATGTTTGACGAATTCCTCATGTAGTAGTATATTCCCCATATTCGACAAGAGTAAGCCAACAAAGCATAGTTGAAGACATCAATACGTGATTGAAGATACCTTGAGAAGCTACTTCAAGTCCTCGACCTTCCAAAAATAGTCGTTGTGCCTTGTCAAGAAAAAAACTGTTAGAGATATGCGAAGTTCGCCCACTCCCCCCGGAATAGGAGACTATTTCTTTCTGTTTGTAAACTGACTGTGTTTACTATAAATACAGGCAGAGAATAAATGAGAAAGGATAAACAATCTGAAAACCTTACTATTTCATTACTTTAACCTTACAATCATTCTAAATTCTGTAATAACTAGCAAAATACTGGATTTTACATCAAAACCCTCCTCGAGGTCGTGGCTTTTCTCAGCTTTTATTAAGTTTTCCACGTAAAATCTTGTTTATTTTGTCTTATTACATTCTCTTTACGAATAAGTATTGGCAAAGATTCTCCTTCCGGAAAACACGCCACTACAATTGGCGCCGTTTATGGGAATTACCACACTTTTTTTATTATCACTGATCTAGAAATTATCCGATAATAAACATGAACCTGAGAAGCCATTCCAGTACCGTCAGAGATTAGGAAATGCCAGGAGTTGTTGATCTACACGGTGTGGTACTCGAGCTTCAGAAGCAAATGGCTTCGAAAAAAGCCCAGAGATTAGAAGATCAACGTGTCCACGCTCAAGCTCTTTAAATAGAAAGGGACGAAAGGAGGAAAGCCTTAGATCAACAGATTCAAACACATCAGAAAGAAATGGAACAACTGAGGAGAACACAAGGTCGACTCACTGGTTGACAGACATCCCCTCCACTCGCTCGAAGTGAGCATATATCAAGAGCAATTCAATGCTATGATTCACCAAGGGAAGTCGAGCTACGAATTTCTCGATCCATATCCAGGAACCCAAACAAAGCCTCTCGACATTTTGGCTTAACATCCTCAGCATCGATAACTCAAGGAAGTAGACGCACGCGTCATCAGCCCCCCCTCCCGCCTGAAAGGCGACTAGTCAGGGATCGATTGGGACCAGTAGGACAGGGAGATTTTGTTCCTCAGGTTGCAGCCTTACCATTTCCCCTACAACAGTTCGTTACCTTGGACGACCTCAACAGCAGGATCCATCCCATAAACTTTGACATTCCTGGCCGAAGGTCCGCGCTTGATAGAATCGAAACAAACCCCATCTCCCCTAATCTTAAAATTATGCCTATCCCAGAAAATTTCCATATGCCTAAATTTATTCAGTATGCAGGCCTAACTGACCCGCTTACACATGTTCGACATTTCAAAGCCGTAGTTGGATTTTATTCCAAACTCGACCACATGCTATGTGGGCTATTCAACATGAGCCTGAAGGAAGAACTGCTCCATTGGTTTCATACTATTTAAGAGGCCTCCATCACCACGTTCAGCTAGTTGCAACATCTTTTTGAATCCAATTACGCTCATGCTAGAGAGCGAGAGATTACTGTCGATTCCTTGTTTTACTTTGAGCAAGGCGCGTAGGAGACCCTGGTAAGCTTTTGTAAATGCTTCCTACAGGAAGCAAGGAAAATCGGGAACTCAGACCTTAAAATCGTAGTTCCAGCATTCACCTCCGCCCTGCACATAAACTCAAAAGTTTGAGAAGAGCTTACTCTGCACAAGCCACGAACAGTCACATAAATGATTGATGTAGTTAAAAGCTATATCGAACTAGAGCGATCAAAGAAAGATAAGATGAAGAGCTCGTCTGTTATCCATTCTCGGGAAACATCTTCGACCCCATCTCAACAAACAGTCACTCCTGAAGCGCCCAAACAACACGACAGAAACACCGACAACAATTGAAGAATGGATGGCAAACCTGACAGACCTGTCCCAGTTTTGCCACCAATGACAACAATTCTCTCCGCTATCTTGCCAACGATAAAAGGGAGATGAGTGTTATCGCGCATCACAAACTATTCTTGATCTTCCTAACATACCACTATGTTAGTATTACAATCTGCGTAGACACGAGACTGGCACTTGCTACTCCCTCATTCGAATCTTTCATCGTATCCTATTAGCTGGAAGACTCTACAATTATGTCATCGATATCCAAAAGTTTCACGAGAATAAAACAAAAAATAAAGAGGTAGAGCAAAATCAAATCCAGGGACAAGCTCGTCACCTATATATGATCGAAATTGAGAAAGGGAAGAAAAGAAAACAAGTCAATCGGATTACATCTTGTTGTAAAATGACCTCCTCAGACAAATCAGCAAAACTTCTTCCAAACGCAAACAATTTAAAACGTCATTACCAAATTACCTTCGAAGATTATGATACCAGCCACGTTAAATACCCTCATGATGACCCTATTATTATTATGCTCAAAGTCGGATAGTACTACCTACATACGCTTCTCATCAATACCGAAAGCGTTACAAATGTATTGTTCAGAAGAGCGATTGAAGTCCTAGGCCTTGCAGATTCAGTAAAAACTTCGATAACAACAATCATGGGCTTCAATGGTTCAAAAGAATCAGCCACAGGAGAGATCACTCTGCCAATTCAGGCGAGTTCGAAGACTATATTTGTAAAATTTCTAGTCATCGATGCAAAGTCTAAATATTTGAGGATTCTGGGACGCAGTTGGTTATATTCAATCATAGCAGTGCCTTCTACTTATCATCTAGTACTGCATTTTCCAACAGATCACAGAATATATGAAATTAAATGCAGCCAAACAGTTGCACGAATGTGCAAAAATACCACAACCAACCCTCATACAATCTAACTTCTCAAAGCATAGAAACTACAGTAAGATGAGCCACCAACATTCGAACAGCATGACACCGAGGTGGTCGAATCTGTTGAAATCGATGTCCCAGGGTGCACAACCTTCATCGGCTCCAAATTATCAACCGACGAAAAAGAGGCCATGATACAACTACTTAAGAAGAATATCGACATCTTTACCTGGACATTCCAAGAAATGCCTGGCATCGATCCCTCCATTGCTTGTCACCGACTCAACCTCCTTCTAGATAGTAAAGATATCATTCAAAAACAACGGAATCTAGCTCTCCGACTTCGCAAAGCGGTAAATGAAGAAATTGATAAACTTCTCCGAGTAGGATTTATTCAGGAAGCTAGATATCCGAAGTGGGTTTATAAATATCGTAGCAGTACCAAAGAAAAATGGCAAAATCAGGGTTTCTGTTGACTTCACCGAACCCAACAAGTTCACGCCCAAAGACAATTTTTCATTACCGCTAATTCTGCAACTTCTCGACTCCGTTGCAGGGTACGAACTTCTTTCTATGATGAATGCAGCCTCTGGTTATAACCAAGTTCCACTCGCCGAAGAAGATCAGGAAAAAAAAACCTTCGTCACCGACAGATGTCTCTACTGTTACATGGTAATGCCTTTCGGCTTAAAGAATGCAGGTGCTACATACCAGAGACTTGTAACTACAATGTTCAAAGATCATCTCAACACAATTATAGAAGTCTACATCGATGATATGATCTGCAAAAGCTTCGAACGAGAAGACCACTCTAGTAACCTCCAAACCATTTTTGATATCCTTCGCAAAAACCAGATAAAACTTAACCCAGAGAAATGTTAATTCAGAGTCGCATCTGGTAAATTTATGGGACATCTTGTCAGAAAAAGAGTAATAGAAATCGATCGAGCATTAATCAAAGCACTCATTGCGATGCCTTCTCCCCGAATAAAAAATGATGTTCAAAAATTTGCAAGAAAGATAGCCGTTCTTCACAGATTCATCTCAAAGTCATATGATCGATGCAAGCTCCTTTACCTCCATCTTTGTGGAAACCCCACTCGTCTTTCGAACAAATAGCAAAAGGAATTTATTTGGACTCCTGACTATGAGATGGCTTTCCAAGATCTTAAACGATACTTGGGGAATCCTTCTATAATGAGTTTTCCAATTGATGGCGAATCAATTACAATGTACTTATTCACAACTAAAGATTCAATCAGTTCCGTCCTTATTCGAGAAGATGGCGGAGTTGAAAAATCAATCAACTTTATCAGTAAAATACTTATGCCTACTGAAAGAAGATACACAACAACAGAAAAATAGCTACTCGCCCTAGTCTATAATTCTCAAAAACTTTGTCCTTACATTCAAGCTCATCTCATCAAAGTCATTACCAAATACCCCCTCAAACTAGTACTCTCCAAAAAAGAAAAATCTCGAAGAATCCAACAATGGTCTATTTTTCTTGGAGAATACGATATTTCCTTCGAACCCTAAATATCAATTAAGGGACAAGCAGTGGCCGACTTTTTGGCAGACTTTCCCATTGAGGACCCCGATTGGGAAAAACTTGAAGAAATCTTTATAGATGACTTATTAGCAGAACCAGACGCCTGGTCCAAAAGCTCAGGCTGGTAACTTTTTATAGACGGATCAGCAGGACCACAAAGATCAGGGAATGACATCGTCCTCGTTACACCTTCCAATCATCGAATCGAGAAAGCTTTTAAGTTAAACTTCTTTGCTACCAATAATAAGACCGAATATGAAGGAATCTTATACAGTCTCGATCTCGTACTTACTCTCGGAGTAGAAGAATTTGTAGTATACGTCGACTCTTTACTCGTGGCAAATCATTACAACAAAACTTTCAAAACAGCAGGAAAAATGGTTGATTGCACAGCTCTCGTCGAAGAAATGATGCAAAAATTCAAACATGCAACAATTTCTTATTTACCTTGACATGAAAATTGACATGTCGATGCATTAGCTTATATCGCTGCCATACTGGGAGACAGTGAAAAAAGATCTTTAGAAATCGAAATCATCGAGCATTCTAGCCTCGATATACTCTTAACACTCTAAATCACCATTACTGAAAATGAAGACCCTGAAGACTGGAGAAGACCATTCTCTGCGTACCTCAATTCGAACATCCTCCCCAGTAACAAAGAAGAAGCTCGATCACTTTTGGCCAAGTGCCCCAGATTTGTCGTCCAAAATAATATCTTATATCGAATCACAGGAGGGGGACCACTTATCGAATGCATCTCTCATAAACAAGCTTAGATTAAAATCAGAGATCTTTATGAAGGTATCTGTGGCGCACATATTCCAAGAAGATCATTAGCCCAGGGCACTTTCACACAAGGATTGTACTGGCCCAAGATAAGACAGGACGGCGTAGATTTCGTTAGAAAATGCTATAAATGCCAAATCCACGCCCAAGACATCAAAAGTCCATCCTTAGACTTGCATATCAGCAATGTCCTCTGGCCATTTAAACGATGGGAAATTGACATCATTGGACCTTTGCATCTAGCATCGGAAAACCGAAGGTTCGTCCTAGTCGCCACTGATTACTTTACAAAATGGGTTGAAGCAATTCCTCTCTGCCATACTGATGAAAATGAAGTCATCAAGTTCCTTTGGGAGCACATCATCACCAGGTTTGGCTGTCCGCATATGATACGCTCTGATAATGGCAAATAGTTCATCAGCACCAAAGTACTTGCTTTCCTCCATATATACAAAATCCAGTTCACAACATCCACACCATATTATCCTCAAGATAATGGAAAGGCCGAAGCCATAAACAAAAAACATCAAATCAGGATTACACAAGTGTCTCGACGACAAGAAAGGGTGATGGGTGGATAAATTACTCAGTGTTATCTGGGCCTACAGAGCCACTCCTCGAGTCTCAATAGGCTGTACTCCATTCATGATGGCTTTTGGTATCGAAGCAGTCATACCTTCGGACCTCGATCTACCAAGTACTCGACAGAAAATTCCAGATGAAGACAATGAACTCGGTCTCCTTTGCAGCCTCAATTAGATAGAGGAAACCAGAGATAGGGTAATTGCAAATTTAGGACGATACTTTGATACATTGAAAAAAATAATACAATAAGAAAGTTTGAAAACATAAATTTAGTATTGGAGACCTTGTCTTACGACGGATCCAAGATAGTACTCGGCCTAAAAATTCTAGAAAATTATCAAAAACTGGGAAGGGCCATACATTATCAGCAACGAAACCGATAGCGGAACTTATTGGCTGATGACGGAAGACGAAATATAGCTTGAATATCTATAGAACACTGCTCAACTAAAACTATTTTGCAGATGAGACATTATAACCGTTTTCATCGATTAAAATAAACACATTTTTCAACAATTATCCCCGTACTATTTGATTTGATCTCGATCTATACTTGTCAAGTATACATCAGACAAACAATATCCTTACTATTTGTTTTGATCTCGATCTATACTTGTCAAGTATACATTAGACAAACAATATCCTTAGTATTTGATTTGATCTCGATCTATACTTGTTAAGTATACTCAGACAAACAATATCCTTACTATTTGATTTGATCTCGATCTATACTTGTCAAGTATTAATCAGACAAACACTATCCTTACTATTTGATTTGATCTCGACCTATACTTGTCAAGTATACATCAGACAAACAATATCCTTACTATTTAATTTGATCTTGATCTATACTTGTTAAGTATATATCAGACAAAAAGTATCCTTACTATTTGATTTGATCTCGATCTATACTTGTCAAGTATACATCAGATAAATAATATCCTTACTATTTGATTTGATCTCGATGTTTACTTATAAAGTATACATCCGACAAACAATATCCTTACTATTTTGATTTGATCTCGACCCATACCTAATAATTATGCATCAGACAAACAAAATCCTTACTATCTTGATTTGTTCTTGGTCAATACTTAACAAGTATACCTAAAGATAATTCAAATTTTACGCGAACAATATCCGACTATAGGATATTCTACTTCGCGCTCTTTACTTATCGAACAACCTCTAAGAGATCTCTTGTTCTTCTCAAATCTAAATCCAGATACTTATCTAAGGATATACATCTGGTACTCATTCTTATTACTTTCCATTTCATTGCCATCTTTCACATATCACACAAACAAGTGTTCCTCATCTATCTGCTCGAATCTATAGTCATATTCGATAAAAACACTTTATCTAACCTGCTAATTAGAATTATTTACAAAAACAAATGCATAAAATTATTTCGCAAATTTTTTTTTAGCAACACAAATATTCACTACAAGCAACGAATTAAATTGTTTAGGTCCCACTGACCATTTTTACATCCTTTATCAACATAGTACTGCTTACACAATGTTTAACATTTTAGAAGGAAATTTTTCTTTAGTCACATTTAGAGTACCTTTGGGTACCTGCACATCTGCTACCTCACCAGGATGAGCACCATCAGCCTCCATCATCACATCATCTTCGATAACTTCAATTGCCCCGCATACATTAGAAGTCTGGGGTACATCGTCTTCTGAGCTATTATCCAAAACAACACCACCAGATTTTGGAAGCCCCTTGTAGCACTTTTTCTTTTCTTCCAGCTCCTCATACTGTCCTAAAAAATGCACCCTCACTTTAAGACATTTTTCCAGTTTCTCCTCATTCATCTTAGCCCTCACTTCATCGAGAAGTTTGCCCTGCTCTTGCTCCATTGCTTTTCAAATATCGGCAACTTGCTCCCTTACATCTTTTTCATAGTTGGTCTTCTGCATTTCCAAAGCCTCATTTTTCTCTTTCTCTGTCACTTTCTTCGCTTCGCCAAGCGCAACTTCCCTTGCCTTCTTCGTTTCGAGCTTAGATCTATTCAATGTTGCATTTAACTCAGCTTTCTCTGCAATAAGATCCTTCTCTATGTTTTTATAGGTAATAATTTGATTTGCTAGCTCGCCACTGCCCACAACGCGACCCATAACTTCAGTTAGCAACTTCTTCATCTATATCAAAGTCATATAATAAATATTCGAGTGACCTACCAATTATTTTATTCGTAAAAAAACATTAAAATTTCTTACCTTCGACATGTTCCTCTAACCCTCGCTAAAAAACATATTCAAGCTCTCAATCCCCACCAAGGAATCCTCCAGCTCCTTCTTAAGCTCATCCGTCCCAGACGTATAAACATCCATAGTCTTCTAAATTTCCATCTCAGACTCTTCGACAAATTTCTTCTTCAACGTCTCACCACTGGTCTTCTTCGGGACCATACTGCCATAACTACTAATTTAGTGGTACCAGCCACCTTCTCCGTTATCGATTGTCAAGTTGCCTCTTATGAGGAAGCAATGGAGGAACATTAGAACTCGCCACTGTAATGGCCAAATTCCGTAGCTCGATATGATTAAGAATTATCTATCACACCAATGAACTTGTAACAATACTTTAATATAAAGTAAGAATTGGAAACAAGTGTTTTTAGCGTAGAAAAACTTTGAACAGGTAAAAAAACCACATCCTCGTATGGAGGATTTGTGTAAAAGTATCTTTATTGCTTTGAGTGGATATCTTTATTTCAAGTGATCTCTAGAATATAAAAATGCTTTTTATCTCATAAATAAGAAGTTTTGAGTAATTTTTTTGGTCCCTGTCTCTTCTAAAACTTTTCCTTTATATAGGCTTCTCCACAACTCTTCATCGTGCTAGAATACATTTTCTGAATAATGTGGTTACTGGCAGTTGACTGAATAACTTATAAGTTTATAGGAGACAGGTGTCTTTGACTGGATAATGTTTTCCAGATTTAGCTCGACCCACGTTCTTGAGTAGTTCGTGGGGCTAGTTGGAATGTTGACCAGAGTCTTAAGTGTTAAAAAATATGTGAACCTGGGATAGAGGTAAATCAAGCTGTGTGAGTTTGATTATGGGTAAGATCGAGGGATAAGTCCCTACAATTACCCCTTCGCAACCGAAGTCACTAGTGGCTTTGGTTGAGAAAAAATGTGCGAAAAGTTTGAAATTTGAATTGGAGTAATGATGGCGTTTGACTGGGTGGAAGTTACATGATATTGGAAAGTAATGGGTATTAAATAATGATGCGGATGTATGTGACGGTTGCGTTTGAATAGTCACGTCCATAATGAATGACGACGCTTGGGAAAACGTACCTGCACAATAAATTTAATGTTATATAAAAAGTACCTGTATCAAATCTTTGGAACAATTCCTGCATGCGTAACATTTTTTGAGATGGTAAAAACTCAGAGTATGGTTCTTGAAGAGAGGGTTGCGTCTGAAACCCAAATGTTGAAGTTGAAGTACTTTGGTGACCGTTCCTTGGAAATGGCGATTTCCGCCCCTATTCCTTTGATGTATCAAGGCTATTCGGAAGAGGAAGCGGTTAAAGCTGAGGAAGATTTCTACAATAAGTGGAGATTTCATGTCTTCGTCTTAACAGGCGAGGAATGTTGGGCCTGTCTCCGCTCCCTTGCGGAAGACAGTGTTAGGGCTTCATATACAGTGATTGGTATATCTGCGGGGCAAATATACTAATTTCTTGCGTCGCCGTAGATTCTAAGGTTGGGCCCTCTTCATCTCTATCAACTCTTCGGTGGTGGTGGTTATAAAAGAGGCGGTGATGGCAGTGGAGGAGGAGAACGAGAATGAGAAGGGGGTATCTGCTGACGCATTTCCATCGTGTTTTGGTCCTCAGAAGACCTTTATCTTGTTTTGTGGGGGCCAACATTGAGTCCACTGCTTGCATAGTTTTTGCTTGGAGTTTGACTGGGCTTCCACCGAGCCATGTGAGGGAAGATTTTTGTTGGTTCTAATGTCTTCTTTGCATAAGGGTGAAGAATCACTAAATTAATAAGAACCGGAAGATATGATTCCTTGGCGTGCCTGAATGACATGTGACTTTTAACAATCAGGGAAAACTTATTATCTGTAAAGTATCTAGAATTTGGTGTGGGAGAGATAACATTCTGCTATACCCCTGAGGTCGATGTGGTAAAAAATTGTTATCTGTAAATCGTATATAATATCTTTGACATGAATAAAAGTTGATATTTACTCAATTGTGCATGGAAAAATTTCTTTGAATCGAACTGAATTATGTTGGGTATTGATTAAATAGCTTCTTATAAGTGATGAAACAATTGTTTAATGTTGCTCGAACTGAGATCAATGTCGTACTGATATAAATGATTTATGTTTAACAGATAAGGGATATAAATTGTAGGAAATATGTAATTATAGAAATTCGAGCTGTACAGGTCGAAAGGGGTAATACTCATGGTAACGTAAGGTCGAGTGCAGTGACTAGTTTTTGTATTAGTGAGGAGATAAATTCAAATAATTAATTCCATGATTTTTGGGGTTCTATTACGAGATACAAGGTAAAAATTACGTATTCGGGGGGAAGGTTTGTGAGAAACGTATAAATACGGGTAGGCTGAAAGAAAAATAGAGGAAAGATTAGGATGCTATGGCTCGATCTCAAAAGATTCGTCTTGTCGTGGAAGGACGATTGTTTATAAAGATTGTTGAAGTACGTGAGAGGATTTTTGAGGTCGTTTGGTTATTAAACCGAGCTATTTGGGGAGGGAACGTGAACTCAAAGGTTAGATGTAAGGAGATTTTGTGAGTATGCTCATTATTTTTATGAGGCGTGCTCCTATAAATTGGTGGGAGATTCAGTTAATCGAGAGAAGTTGGATGGTTTGATTGCTTAAGTTGAGATCGAATTTGAAGATCTGAGGGTCGACGAATTAACGATGTTCATTTAGGCTACCAAGGTGTGACGGATGTTGTGTAAAGTTTGTCCTTATGAATAATATAATAGTTTTGCATGTAACAAAAATAATATAAGTCAATCGGATCCTCTATAGGGGCGAATCTAATTTGAGACTATTTTTTAAAATAATTTTAAACATTTGTACAGTCTAGAAAATGACGTCAATCACTCTAAGTATGATAAAAATGGACAGAGATACAAAAAATATGAAAATGCAGAGCTTCTAGTTTTATTTTGTATGAAAAAGGAAATAAAACTCTGACATCGCACAGTGTGAGTCATCATGAGTGTGAGAAGGTTAGGAAAAGATATGGAAATAGGGAGAAAAAATATTTTAATAAATGAGGGGAGTTGTAATGATGGATAGGTGGTTTTATCGAAAAGGTACAAGGCGTTTGAGATGGAGAGTATAAATCACGCCTCAGTTCTGGAATCGAGGACGGTTCATGCGAGGAGTAATAGATGTCAGCCACTGGAGAGAGAAAGGATAAATAGTGCTTCTTCGTCTCCAATCAAACGTTTTACAACTTCACAAAATTTGGAGAACACTCAGAGAGAAAGATGAAAGATCAGGGGATTTGATAAAGAGTTATCCGAAGGTGATAAACAGTTGAAGAGGGCAAAAGATTATGGATCTCATAGGTGGCAATACAATAGCGTTGTGAGGGGAAAGCTTGATTCTACTGCCGATTCTCATTTGGATACTGAAGGTTAGTAGAGATGTATGCGATATATGTTGACGTACGTATATATATATATATATATATATATATATATATAAAGATATATGTTATATGTAAACGATTGATCAGAGATATATGTAGAATATATATATATATACATATGCATAGATGGAAGAATGATAAATACCTTAACCTGTATGTAGGTCGAGCGTTAGAGGCACCTGTGTAGATCAAAAACGTGTATGTAAAATATGTTTTTAAGATGGGTAGTTCGTCTGTTAATGAGACTTTGTCCTCTGGTCGGACGAATGAGTCTGATAACGAAGGGGAAGGAGGATTGGAACAATTCTTGGGTTTTCCTAGTCGGTTGGTATCTTATCCTCCTGGTTCTGATGCCTTTAGAGAGTTTTATAAAGCCAAGGCAGCTATAGGAGAGAAGTAGGGCAATTGTGTAGAGTTTGTCGATAGGCAGTTTAGGGGTTGTACGGTAGCGGGGGGGGGGGGGGGGAGTATTTTTATCTGCTGGAAGATTTGGAAGTGGAAAAACGAGATAGGGGTATCGATGAATCGATCTCGTTAGAGTATTTTGATGGGTATGTCCGGAGTGACCTCTCAAAGGGTTTTATGTGTTACCTATCTCAATTAGAGTATGGGTTGAGCCTTCCTCTCACCAATTTGGTAAAAGGGATTATGAATGTAATTGGTGCATGTCCTGTTCAATTGAACGGGAACATGTGAGAGGTAATAACTGTGTGTGACCATCTGAATGAAAGATGGGAAAGATAGGAAAAAGTGTAGAGGATAACCCTTGAGGATGTTTTGCAGTTTTACGGGGTGAAGAATTTTAAAGCCAGTGGGAGATCATATTTCTGTGCCAGTGCAACTTGGCTTCATTTTTTTGATCCGAATTTGGCAGGTCGAACCTGGAATGATAACGTCATATGGGTGAAGGGTAATTACCTTCTGAGGGATGATGAAGAACCTCTGGATCTTCAGTTTTGAACTATAAAACAAAGTAAGTATAGACATGCATAGATAGAATTATTGTTATGTTTTGTTGGCAACTGTAGTTGATAGTAAAAATGTGTTATTGCTGGTGTGAAGTCTATAGTAGAAAGGAAAGAATCCCTGTTGGACGAAGTTGTGGAGGAGGAGACTGAACTCGAACTTGTATTGGTGGGATTCGGCCTGAGTAGAAAAAGGAGGGTTGACAGTAAGTCGGACAAGGTTAGGAAGGCTTAGTCTACCAGGTCGATGGCGGGGGTCGATGAAGGCAAAAAATAAATAAGTGGTGAGGAGGTTCGAACTAAGATTCCTTGGTTGGGCAGTTCAGCTCAACCAAATCTCACGACGAGCAAGATAACTCAAAAATATCCAAAAAAAATGGATACTGAACTCTTTACCGGCCTCGGGCGCCACGGAAAGTGGTGAGGTCACATAAGAGAAGAGGAGGAAGGTTGAATCCTCTAGGGAGAAGGTCGTTAAGGTGAGACCTGCTGCGGTGGATGACCTTAGGGAGGTTGATGAAAGGGCCAGGTTAGCGGCTCTCCATGGAGAAGAAGATACGAGCAAAATGGCAAGTTTTATTAATTGGGAAAGAGTTGCTTTATGTGTTTCGAGCTAATCACTAAGATTGATTCGATTTATGTAGGTCGCTCGTCTCGTGAAGGGGATTTGGCTCGGTATTAAGAAGAAAAATCCGAGCTAAAGAAGGCGAAGAGTGAGCTGGAGAAAGACCTAGCTCGGGCCAAGACTGAAGCCATGAAGGAAGTCAGGCAGATGAAGGTCTCTTACGTCATGGCGATTGGCCAACTACAGGTCGAGGCAAAGGCTAATCTAGACGAGATGGTTGAGGAGCGTGACAGGCTAGGGTATCATTTGATGCTAAAAGGCTATTCTGAGGAGGTGGACGCCATTAAGGCGAACACCTATGTTAAAGAAGGAGATGATGAGAAAGCAGATGCGGTGGGGGTTACGGACGGTCTGGATGGTATCTCCTGCCAGACAGTGCTTGACAACCAAGTGGACGATGTTGACCTCCAAGAGGGTGGTAGCGAGAAGGTAGGGTAGAAACGTGTATTTGTTAAATATTTTGTAAGTTGTTGAATTCTATGTGGCGAAGAAACTTCTGTAGATTGACTTTATTTTATAAACCTTTTGTAGGTAGTTAGAGAGATGAGTCTCAGAATAAATGACCTAGAGTCTAGACTTGCCAGGGAAAGATAGACTTTTAAAGCCTTGTTGTCTGCGCAAACGGAGTTGTAGGTTAGATCGAAATAGGTTTTTCGACTTGCATGTTACACCAACGTTAAGTTATCAAGTAAATAGGATAGAAAAGCATGGTAAAAATCCAACGCTATTAATTCATAGTGATATATCGAAAGTATGTACCTTGTATGTTGAAAGAAGATTTATAAAGTGTTCATCTGAGAATGGATTCCAAACTTTTAGCTTACAAGTATTTGGAAGCAGATGTTTAGAAACCACATAGTCCCATTAGAAATGTAGTATGTATATATTTAAAGGCTTTCCTGAATCGAACTGTACTAAAACTTGTTATATTTCTCAGGTCGAATTGGATTCATCTCGTGCATGTGAGGACAACGCACTCATGTCCAATTGGGAATTTGCATAGCAGTTCGATAGGATGAAGGAGGCGAACGAGAACAGAGAAAATCAATACGTAAAAGCACATTTCAGACTTGATAAGTTGAATCAGGCCATTTATGACCTGACTCTTTAGGTCAAAGAGAAAGATTCCAAGATTAAGAAGGGATTAGATGAGCTATCCGTGGCAACAGAACGTGCGGAGACGCTTCAACGTCAGGTTGACGCGTTGGCTGTGAAGTGTAAGCAGGCCAACACGACTCAATACCGTATTCAGGTACTGGAACAAATAGAGGAAAGATTTTGATCTGATCTTCAGAACTGTAGGAATGAGCTGGAGCGAATGAGACAAAAATTTGTCGAAAAGGACGACGAGCTGAGGCTAGCTCGAGAAAATCTATCGGCTTCTGAAGCTGCAACTGAACATTTGCAAACAACCCTTCCCGCCAAGGATATGGAATTTTATGAAATGCAATGAAGGTGCGACAACTTAAACAAGAAGGTTACTCGATTTAAAACTGAGCTGACACATCCCATTGCCCGTGCTAAGAAAGACGAGGCTAGAGAGCGTTCAGGGGGAAGTAGAACTGAGGTTAATGCTCCTTTAGTTCGAGGGGATGTAGTTAGCCTCTCAGGTCGAATTAGAGAGCTAGAGAGTGTCGTATTTTATATTCAGGGGCATATCTAGGAGAGAAATACAAACTTGAGGGAATGCCAACATAAGTTGGATGCTGCTCTTATCTGGGAGAAAGATTTAAAAGGGGAGATCAAAGCAAATGAATCGCTGGTGAAGAGGAAAGAAGAATTATTGAAAGATTTGCAGGCTAGGGAAAAGTTAAACGCATAAATTGGGAGACTTCGTGCTCGGATAGTAGACTTAGAAGCCATGAACCTTGCTGAGTCGGCGAAGTATATTGCCATGTTGGAAGAAGATGCAATCTATCATGATAAGGTTGATGCGGAAATAATTGAATGGAAGAATGATTACGCTAGGTTAAAGTCACGCCTTAAGAGTTTGAAGGCGAGATTTGCAACAATGGTAGTACCTATTGCGTCTCGATCCGACCTGTTAAGGGTGATCATTGCATATTTTGTAAAGGAAGTAAAAAGACTTGAGTCAGAACGAGATATCAAAACTTTGCCGGATAAGGGATGCATCTGTGGAGCTAAGATAGATCGAGGGGACTGTCTAGGCTCTCAAGTTGCTGAATCAATAGAGCAAGGTAGAGCTGCTATGACCCACGAACTGAAAGAGAGACCTCTTGATATATGGGGAATTACTGTTGACACTCCCTCAACAGAAAAGAATCCTTTGTAATATGAATTTGATCAGAAAATAAATAGTATCTGTCGCAGACACATTGAAATAGATGAAAGCTAGTATGACCATTGCCTTATCTTGTGCCTGGTAGGGTCTTTGATATAAAGCAAATTTTTTACATTTGTTTTAATCGCAGAAATGGGTTGAGTTAAACCAAGTTGAAACTTGATTCAAACTATAGAAATGTCACAGACATATTGAAAGAGATGAAAACTAGTATGACCTTTGCTTTATCTTATGCCTGGCTGAGTCTTTGATGTGAAACAAGTTTTTACACTTACTACAATCGTAGATATATAAAGATTCAGCTAAACCAAGTATTATCCTTGACCCAGCCTACTGAAATGATCTAAACAAGTTGAAAAAGATGAAGACTAGTATTACCTTTGCCTTATCTCTTGTTTGGCTGATTCTTTGATGTGAAACAAGTTTTTACACTTAATACAATCGCAGATATATAAAGATTCAGCTGAACCAAGTGTTATCCTTGACCCAGCCTACTGAAATGATCCAAACAAGTTGAAAAAGATGAAAACTAGTATTACCTTTTTCTTATCTCTTGTTTAGCTGAGTCTTTGATGTGGGACAAGTTTTTATACTTGCTACAATCGCAGAGATGTAAAGATTCAGCTGAACCAAGTATTATCCTTGATCCAGTCTACTGAAATGATCTAAACAAGTAGAAAAAGATGAAGACTAGTATTACTTTTGCCTTATCTCTTGTTTGGCCGAGTCTTTGATGTGAAACAAGTTTTTACACTTGCTACAATTGCAGATATATAAAGATTCAGTTGAACCAAGTATTATCCTTGACCCAGCCTGCTGAAATGATCTAAACAAGTTAAAAAAGATGAAGACTAGTATTACCTTTGCCTTATCTCTTATTTGGCTGAGTCTTTGATGTGGAACAAGTTTTTATGCTTACTATAATCGTAGATATGTAGTAAGAGAAGCTAATCAAGTGATATCCTTGATTGAACTTGGAAAAGATTGATTGTAAGCTAGTATTATCTAGGCTTGAATCTGTAAAGTGTGGACGAATGTTCGTGAAGAGAATGACATTGTTCAAAAAAACTTTTTATTGACAAGTTCAGAATTTACATTGGATGGAGATAAGAATTTCACTTTTAGAATTAAAAAACAAACAACGAACAATGGAAATAGAGTAGTAAGATGCCTAACGATAGTACCGTTTCAGTCGTCTAGTGTTTCAAGGATTTGAAATGGGGATTCCCTCTTCTGTCATGAGATAGTATAATCCTAGGCCTGAGAGGCCTGTGATAATGAATGGACCCTCCCAATTATCGGCTAATTTTCCAGCGTTAGGCTCTTTGCAATGTTGAGGATTTCTCTGAGGATGAGATCTATAATTTGGAAAGTACGGTTCCTAACTCGGTTATTATATGACTTGGCAAACATATGATGATATCAACCAAGGTTAGCGATGGCGCGTTCCCTGGTCCCATCTATCATAATAAGGTTGCAAGCCAATTCGAACTCATTTTCCTCGTCAGTTTGCTCGTGATCACGAACTGGATGATGATATTAAGAAAGAATGACTGCCTCAGTGCCATAAGCAAGGTGAAATGGGGTACATCCAGTAGATTGTCGAGGAGTAGTTCTATACACCCATAGGACGTGAAGTAGCTTGTGAACCCAATTTTCTTTTTTCTGTGTGAAGTCATTTTTTGAGTCCATCCACGATGGTTTTGTTGGTAATTTTGGCTTGGTCAATACCTTGAGGATAGTATAGATTTGATGGTGAGTGGATGATATTGTGGTGATTTAAGAAGGTTACGACCTTATCTCCCACAAATTAGGGCCCGTTATCGATACGAATTAGGTGGGGGCACCCGAATCGAGTGATTATGTGGTTCCAGATAAAAGAGATGACCTCCTCTTCTCTGGCTTAACATAGTGAAATTGCTTTGACCCATTTTGTAAAGTAATCGGTAGCTACGAGTAGGTGACGGCGATTACTTAGAGAGTTAAGGAATTCGCCGACGAGGTCTAGTGCCCATCTTTTGAATGGCCTGAAAACCTTGCTTGCATGAAGTTTGAGCACAGGGGCGCGTATCATATGTCCATGTCTCTAGAAGGTGTCGCACCTGTGGGAATGCTCTTTTGCTTGCTTAAGCATGCCAGGCCAAAATACTCCTTGAGTTATAGCTCAGTTCGCTAATGACCTACCTGCGGCGTGGGAGCCACAAGTTCTTTTGTGTAGTTCGCAGAGCAGTTCGTCTGCTTTTAACTTCGAGAGGCACTTGAGGTAAGGCCCTGTAATAGAGAGGCAGTAAAGCATACCATTCTGAGTAATGTAATACTTCGAGTTGTTGATCAGTTGTCGACACTCTTTTCGATCTGCTGGGAGTGGTCCATTGCGCTTTTTGTCGACACCGAGGTAGGCTAAGAAAGGTTTTCGCCAATCGTCGTCTCCCCCTTTATCGCCCCCAGTATTGATCGTGCATATAGATATACGATCAATGCTGGGGGTTCAAATTATTTCGATCTAGAGATATCGAGCTTCTGTTCCCAAGACCTCGGCCAGATATGCCAAGGAATCTGCATGTCTGTTTTCACCTTGAGGAAGATATTCAAGAGTTGCTTTCGCGAACTTACTCATCCTATCTGCAGCGAGGGCTGTGTATTCGATCATCTTTCCATTCTTCTTGTATTGCTCGGAATAATGATGAATGATGAGTAATGAATTTGTATAAACTGAGAGTTCGGTGACATCGAGCTCAAGTGCGAGGTCGAGTCCGTGAATGAGAGCTTCATACTCGGTGATATTATTTGAGGCCTCAAAATCCAATCGGATTTATTTCTTAATTCTGTCATTAGAAGGGGTAATCAAAATGATTCCAATTGTCCTACTGATTCATATATGTGAAGCCTCCACCCTGACGTAGTAATCCAGTCAGCTCTTTCGTCGAATGGCCTAGGGGCTGGATTCTCTGGCGTGTTTTTGGCAAGGTTCGGGTCGTGCTCCTCCCACTGGGGATCCTTCACTGGAAAATCCTTAAGAAAATCAGCAACAGCTTGACCTTTTTAGGAATGATGCTGTTCAAACTTGATATCAATGTTCTCCCAAACTGACTAACCATTGTTGCACTCTTCGTGACTTCTCTTTTTTGGACAGAACTTCCCGAAGTTGGTAGTTCGTCATAACTTTGATGGAATGTGCTTGGAAATAGTGCTTGGAAATAGTGCTTGAGTTTCTACGAAGTGTAAACAAGGGTGAGAAGAAGTTTCTTAATTTTAGAGTACCTAATTTCTGCTAGTGTGAGTGTTTTGCTAATAAAGAAGACTAGTTTCTCTATTTTCCCTTCCAGGTGAATGAGAACCGAGCTAAGAGAAGTATCTATGATTGCTAGGTAGATTATCAATTCCTCATTACCTACTGGGGTGCCCATTATGGGAGACCTCCCCAAATAGATTTTGAGATCCTGAAAAGCTGCTTCGCATTCTAGTGTCCACGTGACTTCTGCAGTTGGCTGAACCTTTCCTCGTTTGGTACATCTGCGGAGTAATTGGAATAGCCAGCGGCAGCGGTCTGAAGATTTAGAGACAAAACGGTTGATTGCGGCAATCTTGCCGATGAGTTTTTGAACGTCTTTTGTTATCTTTGAAGAAGGCATGTCGAGGAGAGCCCAAATTTGATCTGGATCGGCCTCAATCCCTTTTTTTGCTGATAAGGTGGCCTAGAAAGTGGCCAAAATGTACCCCGAATTTACATTTATCAGGGTTTAGATGTATTCTGTAAGATCAATGAATGTTGAATATTGTGTTGAGATCTGAGATGTGATTATTTGAATGTATGCTTTTGCGCAAGAGATCGTCGATGTAGACTTCAACAATTTTTCCCAGGTGTGCTTTGAACATAGCAGTCATCAATCGTTGATATGTGGCCCCTGCATTCTTAAACCCAAAGGGCATGACTTTGTAACAGTAAAGGCCACTTTTGGTGATGAACGTTGTCTTCCCTTGATCTTCTTCCAGAAGTGGGATTTGATTATTCCCTGAAGCAGCGTCTATCATAGACAGGAGATCATGGCCTACTATAAAATCGAGGATCTGATGAATGTTAGGAAGAGGGAATCTGTTCTTTGGAGTATGTTTGCTCAGATCTGTGAAATCTACGCAAATACAAACTTTTTTGTTCTTCTTTGGGACAATGACAATGTTAGATATCCAGTCTGGATACTTGGCTTCTTGAATGAATCCCACTTTAATCAATTTCTCGATCTCAGTGTTAACTTCATCTGATGATGAGGTGAAAGTTTCCGCTATTTTTGTTTGACCGCTGTGGCGTTGATGTTGATGGCTAACTTATGGCAAGCCATGGCTGGATCGATTCCGGGCATTTCTTCAAAAGACCATGCAAAAACGTCTCGATTGAGGTGCAAGAGTTGGATAAGAGCATTTTTCTCATGCTGAACTAGCTTGGCTCCGATGAACGTACCTCTGCTAGGTAATTCAATATGGACATATTCCGTGGTTTCCTCTGTAGATGATTGATCATCGTGGTGATCAATTTTCTGTAATTGCTATATGGCCAATCTGTCTAAAGTATCTAGGATGGTAGAGAAAGTATTTTCACAAGCCTAAAAGTGTTTCTGACTACCTCTGATCTCATAAATACAGTTGTCATGTTTGAATCGGAGTGCTTGATGATAGGTGGAAGCGATTGCTTCCATATTGTGTATCCAGCAACGGCCTATAATCCCTAGATAGTGAGACTTGGCATTGATAACGTCGATAGTGGCTTGTTATATGGTAATAGGTATGATAATCTTGCCTACTCGTTCTTCCATGGTGCCATTGAACACACTGATGTCTATGTTGCTCTGAATGACTTGGTCGGCTAAACCCATCTGGTCATTCGTACTCTGAAAAAGAATTTCAATACCGCTTCCAGTATCGATCATCATTGTGTACATAACAAACTGTTTCATCTTGAGCATTATGACTAACGCATCATGATGTGGAAATTTGACATGGCTAGTATCACAATCCTTGAAGGAGATTCCGAGTCGGCAATTGCTTGACTCGAGAAGAAATTTGGCTTATTTGTCTTGAGATGTAAGATCACAATATTCAGAGAGCCTCCGACGCTTTGATCGGTTGGAATTGTTGTTTTGGTTGATTTTGATCATGTTGCTGAGAAGCATATAGTAGAGATGCTTCTCCTCAGCTCTGTCGTTGACCTGAACAACAATGTATTCGAGCATCCGTCCTTTCTTGAAAATGTGCTCGAGCAACTGCTGTAGAGCATAGAAATTGTCAGTAGAATAATTATTTACCTATGGTGTAGGTAAAATGGTCGATTCTCGATGGGCTCTAGTGGCTGAGAGGCGCGGTAGAGTGCGTCTTTCAATAGTAGTGGAAAAATTATGGAGATTCAGACGTTCAGCTTTGGGAGGGCGTATTTGTTTTTCGAACCGCTTCTCCGAGGGTATCCGCTGTTTTCCTTGGTACATTTCTGATCCCCCTGTTCCCCCTTAGGCTCGCTGGTTCGTTCTGCAGGTGGGGATTTGGTGGAGAGGATAAACTTAGTAATCTTTTACCACCTTGACATCATCCTTTCCAAGTCGACATAACCGTTGACTTTGGTGATCATCTCCTCTAACGTCGCAGGCTTGTTATGGAAGAGAAATACTTTGGCCTTACAATCCAGCCGGAGAGCATTGGTGAAAGCGGTCACCGCTAGTTTTTGGTCAAGGTTATCCACCTTTCTCGCCAGCTCTAGGAATTTCTTTAAGAAGTCTTCAAGATTTTCCCCCTGTGACTGCTTAAGACCGATAAGAGAATATAAGTTCTCCCCTTTGTCTCTGTTATGAGCATATGTCTTGATGAACTGCTTCTGCAGCTGATCAAACGTGTAGATAGATTCCTCAGGAAGAGAATGGAACCATCGGAGTGACTCCTCCTGTAAACTTGTGGCGAACAGGCGGCAGAGAATGTGGTTAAGATTGGAGTACAACCCTAATGAATCATGGTATTGTTGAATATGCTCCTTCGGGTCTGTACCTTTGTACTTGTGAATTTGGGGAGTATGGAAACCTTTCGGTATTTCCTTATCGAATAGTTCTTTGGCAATCAGACTTCTTTGTAACTTCGTGGTATCGCCGGTAGTTCCCAGAACTTGTGCCTCGATTAGCTCCTTAATTCGTTGATCCATATGTCCTTTTGGGACGTAATGACGTGTTGGTTGAATCGTTGGACGTGCTGGCAGGGGATGATGGGTTCCCGTACCTTCACTCAAGCAATCTCTTGCTGGAACTTGATGTAGGGGTCACTGGTCTTCCTCCTGGTGGACGGAAATTTGATGACCTCGACTGACTTTTGATTGAACTTCTCCCCCCAAATGGATGGAGGGTCGCAGTTCGTGTGGTAGATTTATGGAAATGTCTTTACTAGTGGCTCCCTGAGGTCCCAATCTTTACCTTGCCGAAATGTGGGAAGTTTTTAAAATTGATTGTGACCCCTGGATGGAAGATCTTGTTGAGTATTTTGCAGAGCCTCGAGTGCAGTCTATATCATCTTCATCTGTTCTTCGTACCATTTGAGCACTGTCAAACAAGATTTCGATCTGCATCGAACTCTTTCTTTCGGTGCTCGCGATCTTTTGTCAACTAAAGTTTGAGTTTGGCGCGTTTCTCTGCCTTAGCGTGGAGATTCACCTGTAACTCGGTGAGCTTTCTCGGAGCCACAAAAATTTGGAGCTGAGTTCCTGCGGCCTGTCGTCTGGAAGAAACCATAATTGAAAATTGTAGTAAAAGACTGCCTCATAGTATCGTGGAAATACAATCTTTCCCACAGATGGCGCCTAATGTAATGACCAAATTCTATAACTCGATATGATTAGGAATTAACTATCACACCAATGAACCTGTAAGAACACTCTAATATAAAGTAAAAATTGGAAACAAGTGTTTTTAGTATGGAAAATCTCTGAACAGGTAAAAAACCCACGACCTCGTATGGAAGATTTTTGTAAAAGTTAATTTATTGCTTGAGTGGATATCTTTATTACAAGTGATCTTTAGAATATTGAAATGCTTTTAATCTCGTAAATAAGAAGTTTTGAGTGATTTTTCTGGTCCCTGTCTCTTTTGGAACTTTTCCTTTATATAGGCTTTTCCACAGCTCTTTATCGTGCTAGAATACATTTTCCGAATAATGTGGTTAGTGGCAGTTGACTGAATAACTTTCAAGTTTGTGGCAGACAGGTGTCTTTGATTGGATAACATTTTTCGGATTTAGCTCGACCCACGTTCTTGGGTAGTTCATTGGGCCGGTTGGAATGTTGACTAGAGTATTAAGTGTTAAAAAATGCGTGAACCTGAGATGGAGGAAAATCGAGCTCTGTGAGTTCGATTATGGGTGAGATTGAGGGATAAGTCCCTATAGCCGCCCTTTTCTTTTTATTCCTTCTCCGAGACTCTCCTAGCATGGCATTAATCTTTGTATCAGTGTTGTACCCAGCCAAGGAACGATTTTCCTGTGGCAAGCTAGTATCTGCAGCTTTCTTTATCTTCGCCGACATTTTTCCATCGATAACAGGCACTTTCGAACCTTTTATCCTCGACCTCTTTAAACAAGCCTCTTGGAATAGCGTATTCACAAGATCTTTGTCGATGACCAAGTTATCGATCCTCCCAAAAAAATCTTTCCTCACCTTATACATCTCTTCCTTTACTTGTGACTTCTTGTCGACCTCTTTCAATGCTGCAAACAACATAAAACAAGTTAGAAACACTTCACAACCCATTCAAACATTTTGAACATCAATAATTACAATTACCTAACCACACGCCTAAGAGAAATTTTTTTCTCTTTAAGGGTTCCCCGGGATCTTTCTTATCGAAATCATAATTTCTGGAGACAAGTAAGCTCTCATCGGTATATCACCCTCCAGTTGACACCAATATCATAAAATAATGGTCTTTTCAGAAACCTCGCAAGTACCGGTAGCTTAGCTTTTGCGGGTTCATCTTGAGTGTATAGTACCCACATAAATCATCGGTAGTTATCAACTCCACCCCCCCTGGCCTTAAGTCAACCATTTATTGCCCCAAAAACCTCAAACAGATCATACATATTCGGATTGAACTGCCCCGGTGCCACATCAAAGAAGTTCATAAATTTTTTTTGGTCTGCTCTGAGGGGAAGCTTCAACCCCTTCTTTATTTGTTCTCGATACACCAAAATACCATTCAAGGGTATTTCCTGGTCGATCATCTCATACTGGTACTCCTCTAACCTTATATCCCCATGAATACTATACTTATTCTTGAAGCTTAATATCTCTTTGGTCTCTGGACCCTCTCCATAACATGCATCCTCGCCATCCTCCATATCTTCTTCCCCATCCCCACTACCTTCTCGATCACTCTCTTGAGGCTCGTGATCTACATCCGTCTCCGTGTTCTTCTTATCAGCTTGTTCAACAACACTAGGTACCACCCTAAACTGTTCCACACAACCTAGATCTGTACTACTCGACCCCACCCTATATCTCCCTCCCAATTATTGTACACAAGTCCTCACATCACTCATCAGGGGCTCTACATCTTCGAGATTCACATATATAACTTTCTCATCATTTTAAATTGGTTCAACCATTTTTAAATGAACCTGAACATTAGATTCCATATTTTTTTACACAGTTAGAATCTATCATATGTGATACATATATATCTTCATAAGTTCATATATTCATAAAAATATAGTTGTTGAGATTGCTCTCCAATACATCATTCGCTTAACTATCTGCTACTATCATTTTACATTTATACTTCATACTACAGTTTTCGATACAGTTAATATGATTTAATTCATATTCCTCTCTTCAATTGGTAACACATATGCTCAGTTCTCGATGTCTTTTTATTTTTAATAATAAGCATCGATAACTTTTTAATCTGGTTTACTTTTGGTCAAATTTTAGGAAACGCAACCGCTTCTCGAAGACACTTCACCTATTTCCCGCCAAAAATACCATCATTCAAAAATTAAGAATTTCCCATCTCCGGCACAAAATTTGGCCAAATGCCAACAAAAAATAGAGCCCCCGACAATCACACCGTATTAAAATAATTTCTTTATAATCGTACCGTAACCACAACGCCACCAACCGATCACTCTCTCTACTCATTTCTCACACCACCTACACCATAACCCATCTATAAACCCCTACGACTCCATTTCTTCCACCATCACACCATTACAAGTCACAACCAAAATAGAATTTCATAGCCTGTTTGTCAAACCCTAATACTGTTCTATTATCTCCTACTTACAAATCATTCATTTTCAATCAAATTCATTATACAACAAGGTTTACTTTACTTAATCTTATTCATTTATAACTTAATCAATCAAACCACAAAACAATCAAAACCAGAATCACTAACCTTATTTACGCGCTGCTTCCGTATCCCTTTCTTTTGCTTGCATGACTCTTGCAATCAGAACACTAATCTTCTCCTTCGCAATTATTGACAACAAATCCAACGACGAGCAAAAGCAGAGCGCACTAGAGAATTTTTTTTTGTGTTTGAAAAGTATGAATAGTCGCCCACATGAAAGCTATTTATAGACTCCACGTAACTGTTCATCGCACCACCTCATGATCGTTTAACTTCTCGAACATATCACCTTCTACTTCTCTTCCCAGCCTCTTCGATACTTCGCCTTCTCAGCGACAATAAACCCTTACACTTCCACTCTAATCCTTCTATATCTCAAAGAATTTCATCAGCTACATTCATGTGCAATAAAATACAACCTATCTTATTACAAAGACGATGTACATCATTTTCCCTATATTTCATACTCTCACCTAAAGGAACACATCTTGCCATAATTACTATTGTTGTTAGTTCCATCACTTCTACTTTACCTACAAATTCCAATATTTTAGGGTACATATTCGACAACATCTACAATATCATTATATTCGACATTCTACTAGATATTTGCTAAAGCTATTTTCCATTCCCAAATTTTAACAAGTACATTTGCCATTCGACAAATAAACAACATATTACTTTAATCGACTAAACATCCTGAACAATATTTCATTCATTTCATTTATCATAACAACTCCTTACAAAGACCTACTCCTACTAAACATTACAACTTCATAAACCCCTAGCTGCAGCTTCATCTTCCCTCTTCACCAACAACTTCGCTCAAGTCCACATACCACCACAACGTTCTGGAGGATGTCAAAACTACAATTTGATACGAAACTTGAAGTCCTACTCAGCTTCCTTCGCTTCTGCCTCACTCATCCCTTCGTAATCAGGCTCCTCTGGATCTTCTATATGCATATCACAATTCTGAGATCCAAAGTATCGAGTGTATAATACCCAATACATTGCCTGAACACCCCATTTCGGGACTGAGATCTCTTCTTCACCATCTTGCATGAATGCATCACATCTGCATCAATAGGAACTATTTATACCCACTCCAGTCATGGTCCAACTCACCTACATTTATACTGCCTTGGAACTCTACAATTTCAAAGTCAAATCAATCAACCTCAAAATCCATTCCGGGACCCACTCAGTTAACTACATTCGAGATATTATGACAATCCATCATCATTTTATGTGCATTCACGTTCGATATTTTACCTTCAATTATTTACAACTACAATTAATAATCAACATAACACAAGAATATAATATCGAAGATATTGACTTTATTTATTATGAATAAGTTACAATTCATATTCGGCAACATCATCTTTCGATTACATTACATCAAAATACAATATATTTTTACATTTAATTTTTATGACTGACTACTCTGTGTTTTCTTTTTCACCAGAGTCGGATATTAAAGCCTATTTTTAGTACTAAGAACCTCAATGAATCTCAAATCCCTGAACTTCTAAAGGCTGCTTCCCCTGATGAAGGCAGCAAAAAATTGCAAGAAGCCTCCTACGTTCGGCAAGATCCCTGGATGCCTATCCAAGCTTCAAATTTTCATCATCAACACGAACAGTTATCCCTTCTCCCCCAAACTGATTGACTCCATTACCTTTACCACTGCATAATGACACTATTGTTTCCAAGAGATGCCCCCACCCTCCACACCATGACATAGTTCACGGAGCAATCACTAAGGCCTCCACTGTGAAAACACTTTACCTCCGATTCCTCCCCATCTTCATCATTCAACATTGTATTCTGCGACATCCTTCCAAAACCACTACTGTTACATCTTCCTTAACCTCCCAATTTATACTCAACTTTATTTTACCAGATTCATTGTACTGAGTTAAATACACCTCGGGAATGATTTGACTAGATACAGTTGACTTTCACCTCGGAAAAAACAATGACGACTCATCTTCTAATTCAACAATCTCTTCAGCTTCCAATTTCTTCTCTACACAACCACAAGTGCTTATGTTAAGAATGGGGCGATTGTAGCAGCATATTCCCCAGATTTGGCAAGAGTAAGCCAACAAACCATAGTTGAAGATATCAATATGTGATCGAAGATACCTCAAGTCCTCGATCTTCCGAAAGTAGCCGTTGTGCTTAGTCAAGAAAAAAGTTGTTAGAGATCCGCGAAGTTTGTCCACTCCTCCACAGAATAGGAGACTATTACTTTATGTTTGTAAACTGCCTGTGTCTACTATAAATACAGGCAGAGAATAGATGAGAAAGGACAAACAATTTGAAAATCTTACTATTTCGTTACTTTAACCTTACAATCATTTTAAATTTTGTAATAACTAGCAAAATATTGGATTTTACATCAAAACCCTCCTCTAGGTCATGGTTTTTCTCAGCTTTTACTGAGTTTTCCACGTAAAATCTTGTTTATCTAGTCTTATTGCATTTTCTTTATGAATAAGTATTGGCAAAGATTCTCCTTCTGAAAAATACACCACTGCACCTCAACTTTACTTTGGGATGCCAGTAAATTTGCCTCCTTTTTTTTATGACTTCATTCAAAACTCTCTCACTCGCTTGACAACTCATCAAATCTACTTCTATTAAATTTAGCCGCTCATTCGAATTTCTCACCGCGGCCTGAACGTATTCCAAGTCGGCCTCCAGTTTTTTGATACTTTTCGTCAAACTTTTCACATCACCATCTTTTTCCCTTAATCGCTTAACCAGATCAATCCAATTACCCCACACATTTATCAATTCTATATCCATTCTCTTTAAGTGTTCAACTAGATTACTCCTATGACCTTGAGCACTCACTAAATTAGCTTCTTTTTTCTTTATATGCTTGGCCAAATTTTTATAGTACCTTGAACACCCATCAACTCAGCTTCCCTTTTCTTTGAATAAACTTCACCTCCATTTTCATATTTAGCTCCGTAGTATTTTCCAAGGCCTTGCGAGTCTTGTTCAAATCGAACATAAGTTTTTCATTAAGTTCGGAAAGAGTTTTCTGATGAACTCGCACAGTTTCTAGCTCGACCTGCACAACAGATCACTATCTATAACCATTCTTCACACATAAAAATATATTCCTCATTCAAGCATTACACATAATGTCATTTATATCTTTTCCAAAATGTTATATTATAAATAGATCATGGACGTACAAATACGAGCTAATTCTTCTTTAGTTTTTAAGCTATGCAGGTTTCTCGCTCTAGTTGCCATGCGCTCAATGATCTCATGATCTGGACAAATACCTTGGCTTTCTATAAACATGAGGCAAGCTTCCTTTAACCTCCTCTTGCTATCAATCTTGGCCTCTTTAAAGATAGTCAACTTCATAAGCTCTTTGGTTACTTCTGGTGTATCCTCCCTAATACTACCAGGTAAGAAATGTCAAATTTTTAAATACCTATTCTTATATTTTCTAGCTACTTGTCTCTTTCATCATTATAACCACTGTTGTAATTAAACAAATCCCTCTCTCTGCTACTCATCCTCCTCTCATACCTCTTAACATCTTTGACAACAATGACCACTGCACAATAAAATCGAACTACTACTTCCAACCTCTTTACTTGTACCTCCTGAATACAAAAATCTAACAGACGAAAAACTTATAATAACATAGATGAGAATACCAATGCTCAATAGAATTCAATATTTGAATATTCAAACATAATACACATAAAATAAGGAGGCAGCTACGCTAGATAAAACTGAAAATATTATTTCCTTATGCCCCCTCCTCCACATAATTCGACCTAATACATGAACGAGCTATCAGAAGTAGTTACATCTAAAATAGCGCAAATGCCCTGCAGGACCACATCTGATCAATTCACCACTAGTAATCATCTCATCTTCATCAACTATCTCATCCCACACAATCTCTCTTACAACAATCTTTCATTTCAAGCTTCAGGGTCGACAATCATGTCACGAAACACATCACACCAAAAATGCCGGTTCACCTCGATATCTCTCTCCCTCTTATTCAGACCTTCAAGCTTCAGTACATAAATGGGCAGGTCAACATCATAACCAAGTCGCCCAAACACTCGTTCACAAACTTCTGCTTCCTTTATTGCCAAATGCCCCTCAACTGCATGGCAAGAACTTTTAGATCTAGTCATCACCATGATTACTAATTCTACATTTTGATATAACTCCCTTTATTTATAGATAAAAAGTACAATAACACCAAATCACGGATATTGCGCCGTGAGGGTTATCATGAATAACCCTAACATCCGTCGCAATTATCAACACAACTAATTTACACCTGTCAATCCTCAGCTCGAGCTATATATTAATCCCTGCTTTTACAGCATATTTCTACGAGTTATTTGTTTTCTATAGTTCGAAACACTCCCTTTCACAAGTTATACATTACGCAGCATAATAAATATAGTTAGAAAAGTATGACAAATTTCATTTTGAGAAAATTATTTTTTATTATCTCAAAAAAAATATACTACAACAACAAATACTAATCATGACAGCCTGGGCAGCGACGACACTTCTTGCGAAGGACACCGGCCGATTTGTCCTCCTCCAAGATCATATGCTCCGCAATGTGGCGCAGATCATCCCTATGCTGCTGTGCCCCCATCACGATGTAGTGAAGTTGCACCATTTGATAATAATCATCATCAGTCTCCTTTACCTCCTCATAGGTCATACAATGATAGGTAGGACAAATAGGGATGGGGGTTGCATCCTCGAGGGACTAAGTCCCAAAGTAGCGTAGCTTTGATCTCTAGTCGTCACCATTGTACTTACTAAAAACTATTTACAAAAAAATCTAAGAAGGTAATGCACTTATATAGAAGAATAACGGTCAGGAGAGCAAAGGCAGGTACTTATAGCAGGAATTATATTCAATATTGACAATGAATTCTAATGCAGTCATCCTTAAAAGAGAGAATTTTTGGGAACCCTAACAGTCAATTTCAATACATCAGTTCAATCTCCAATAGTCAATTACAATTCTAACGTAGAAGAATGCCATGTCAACAAATCTAACATTTAACTTGTTAGAAAACCAAGTCAATTTCCAATACCAAGCTCGATTAGAACTTCTCAACTCAAGATACCCGTGCCTTCAGTTGAGAGGAGGCGATTTTAGGGACCTCTACCTTGAGCTAAAATATAAACAAACTAATATAGTGTCAAACTCACTCAAAAGATACATAACATGTAAACTAATACAGTGTCATACACTTGGACCACGAGCTAAGAATGAAAGTGGCTCGAACACTCCAAATAAAATAGAAAAAGTCAAGAACATCTATCTCCCACGAACTAATAGTTACAGGAAAAACCTCCACTACTCCCCCAATCCAGGAAAACGTATTGATATAAAAACTGTAAAAGCTTATTTTGTATTCCAAATTTAGTATCTTACACCAAAGATAATCAGAACGTTAGTAAGAAACAAGTAACTGTTAACACAAGGTTTAGCGTAGAAAACCTTTGAATAGGTTAAAAACCATGACCTTTCTTGAGGATTTGAAAAAGAGATATTATTGATGGTAGCTTGCTATTATGAAGAATACTCTGAGTAGTTTTGTGCAGTGTTTCTGGATCGAATTCTCCGTGTCCCTAATCTGTAGTTCTATGGTCCTATTTATAGGTCTTAGAATATGATAGTTTGATGACCATTAATGTAGAGGTAGAGAATAAGAAGTAAACTCTTCCTTGTAGTTGTTTTATAGTGTGCCACGTAATTGTATGTTGATGAGGTTGAGTAAATATATGATGGTCAAAGATGAGGCTTGAGTTCGAGATCCGGAATAGGCAACTACAACAGCCCCCTCTCAGCCAAGAGCACGAGAAGCATCAAGGGCGAGTGGTGTTGGTTGAGAATCATCATTAATAATATATTTAATACCTAGGGATCATTTCCAATGTTCCTTTATGAACATATGTATGGCTGTTGGGTTCCTAAAACCAATGGCTTTGGTCAAGATTGTTGTATGGGAATTCCTTCTGACATTAGAAATTTGGAACGCCATCTTTAATGAGGTTGCAGTATAAATACTGTTATGGTTGGCTGTTGCATTATCTATTCGTCAAGTACCTCTCTAATTCTATATCTTGTACAACTTTTCTTATTTGTAACTATTCTATGGAGAGGATAGTGACCACCGGACAGCAGTCTAGCGAGGCTAAGGTTTTTGCTAAAGTACAAGAACTGCAATTCTGATACTTTGGAACCCAGTCTTTGAATCTTACTACTATGTTTTGGTGTATCCTACTGCGTGGTGATGCCAGGGAAAGGGCGCAGGGATGGTCTGCGTCTTCTGGTGAAGGAGGCGGCTAAAGCGGCTGGTTTACGTATGAGGAAATCTCGTTGGTACCCTGCTGGTGAGTAGATTCTATAAAATATATATATATAATTATTCTTCTTGTTCTGCCATGCGGGGGTGGTGAGGGTTATGGAGGAAGAAGGGAGACGAAGAGTGAAAGCATGCTTTCAGTCTTCATCTTCAGGCTCTGTTATAGTCATTTTCCTTTTTCTTAAAGAAGGGTTTCAGTCTGTAATGTACTGTAAATCACTTTGTAAGAAAGTTTTGAGATTCTATAAGAAATATTTGAGCTAAAGAAAATTTCTTGTTGGGCCAATTTTGTATTGCAATTCGAACTAAAATATATGTTCAACATAATTATGTAATGCCTTTGTTAAGAAAGCAAACTTAAAAAAATGAGAATAAAACTCGAACTGTCGATGAAACAAAATTTGTTATAGAAAGTGGAAATAACAAAAAAGAATTCTGGAGGTCAAAAATATGTTGAAATGTATGTTAATTGTGCCAAACTGAAAGAGGTTTATTGGAGCGAGCTATCAGACATCAATTTATGGTATAATTGATTTGTTGACAAAATTGAACTGCGGCTAACTTGGTATGTATGTGAATCAGTTGAAATATTAGGAAGTGAGTTCAAAATTAAAATGCCAAAATATGATGAGGTCACGTGGAAAAGTCAAACTCAACTAATTGGCCAGTACGAGCGTAATCCTTGAGGTGATTGGTATGTTTGTGGGTTGTTGACCTTGTCTAGGTAACTATGAGAATGCCTTTGTTGAACTGTTTATAGGATTTGTGATCTGCCAACCTAGAATTACATAATATTGTGTGATGTGAAGTGGTTGTAGAATTTTTGATCTGCCATCTTGGAATTGTGCAATGGTTTTTAATACAATTGTCATTTTCAATATACGTACTTCCGTGGATGAGGTCATTAGAGTTTCTTCAAATTATGCCATTTTGTAAGAGTCAAATTATGCTGCTGGCATACTATAAGTATCGTGTGTTAGTGATAGGGGATGTTTATTCCATACTTTAATATCCTGGTGATTTGACGATTCTTTGGAGAAGTTGTTTCAAACTATTTTGAAAATGCCTTGATGTAGTTAAGTAAAGGATCTGCCTGTAGGTGCTTGGTTGGAGCTACTTCTGGATATGCTTGAATATTCTGTGCGAGCTCTATCTTTTCGGATGCGTCAGTTGTGCGATGCACATGATGATAATATTCCCTTAGGATATGCTGCTAAGAATGGAAAGTAATATTTTTTGAAAATATTCCCAAAAAATCATTTGAAATCCTTGCTACAAAAAAATTGGTCCCATAAAATTTATCTTCCCTCAAAATCTGATTGATAGGCAATATTGGTGGTGTACAAAAACATTTCCATATTGGCTATATAAGATCTTGATCCTTTAGTATTGTGCAATATATTCTTCTGCAGTAAAAGCTTATTTTTGGTTGATTGGAAGCTAGCATGGTGAGGACATGTTCTCAGTGTGCTCTTCATGCGGTGGAAGGAAGACTAAATATTAAGGTGGCCAAACTTTATGAACTGTACTTTCGCCTGTTGTCTTATAATGCTGTGTTATTTGAGTGGCCATTGCGTTTGGACAGTTTAGATGAAGATGGTAGGCGTATAGAGTATGATCATTATTTATGGTATGATGTGTTTCATAAGTTACTTCTGGATGTAACCCTGCTTGAAGAAGCTGTTCGAGAGATCGCATAGGATAAACTGGCTGAAGAGGATGAGAGGGTAGCAGGAGAGGAGATAATTCTATATGGTAAATTGAATCACCCAGGCGGCTTTAAATGTAACTATATGTGAATGTAAGCTCAAACTTTGATAGCTCGAAATGAATAAGTAATCTATTTGCAGTTTTCTGTGTTTATTTTCAATTGAATGTTGAATAGTGCAAATTGACTCTGTAAACTGAGAAGTAGGATTAATGTACTTGTTGAATTGCTTATGCGGTAAATACTATGGATTACAGCTATCGGATTCTAACAGTTGTGCTGATAAATTTGAATTTTGAATATTTGTTATTTATAGAAATGACATACGGTGTGGTACGATCTTGATTGAGTGTAAAAGTAAGGTGATGGATTATAGAGATTGTCTTGGGAAGGAGGGACGGTATTGTTTAATGGTTGAAGGAAGAAATAGATGTGATAATAAAATATGTTATCACAGAAGTAATGATGATGTTGTGAGGCAAAAAGATGTGCATGTAGAGGCAGTAGGGGTGGCCAACACGTGTTTGAAAGAGCCGTCGTTTCAAAAATTGTGGGAGAATATAAAAACTCGTATCTTTCTTCCTTATAAATTATCTACAGTTATAGAGAGAGTGATAAAAGTGGTGTAATCCCGTAGTGAAAGCTTCATCTAGTGAAAGGAATTTGTTAGAGAAACAACGTAATTATTCATCCTCAGTAAAAATTATGGGCATAGTAGAAAATTGTGGATCTTCCAGTACAGATTAGTAAAATTTTGAATCACCATTGTGTTTTGAAGAGAGTAATAGTCTGTATTTGTGTTGTTTGTATCGATCGCCTTTGTATGTTTACTGATTGGGATGAGAAATTTTTAGAATGTTGGGGACTAAAAAATGATTATTTTCTAGTATTTTCAAATATTTGCAGAAGTTCTATGTATGTAAACTGTTTCTGTTAGAGGAAGAGGGAAAGTTGAAGATGATTGTCTGTTGTTGGGGAAAGTCTTAAAGAAAAAAAAATGGTTTTGTTTGACTGGGTAGGGTGGGGTATTTATTTGGTATATGTGTAGAACATCATGTGACCATAGATATAGAGGAAATAATAAAAAATTATTTGTACTTATAGGTCCAGTATGCGTTTTATAATCTTGTGCCAGACCTGGACCATAAATATTTTAATCTGAGTAAGTAACACCTGCTAACTTGACCGAATATCAGTTTGTCTGCGAGCCTCTAATCATTTCCTTAATTTTGTCTGCCAGGTCCTGATCCCAAATCCTTCCTTGATAAAACAAGCTTGTTTGACTGCGTATCCCTTGAACAGGTTGAATTGATGCAAGTGCTCGGAGAGTTGAATATTCATAGGGATAATAAAATAGTGGACTCAAGAGCTCCAAAAGTTTAATGAGCTCGCAAAAATTGAGCTATGGCTGGTCAAGAGGGTACTAAGAAAGTTGTGAAGAATACCCTTCGTCCTCTAGAGGATTTGATTGGTATCCCTTCGCCTTTGCCGGGGAATTCGACCAGGCTACGGAAAATCATATGGTCGAAAATGAAGCTACAAGAATCTTCTCATTCTATTATGAGGGGGCCCAAGGGAAAAAGGGTGACAAGCTGGCTGTCGCGGATGTGGCAGAGCAATAGACGGTGAGCGAGGTCATTCATCAAAAGGTATAAAAGAGGTCTCTTGAAAGGAAACAACATGAGATCGAAGGTAGTGACCAAACTCGGGTTAAGGTTGTGGCCAAGCTGAGGGACATAGAACAAAGATGTTTGAAAATGGCAGGGACGGAGCCGAGGAAGCTCGAAGAGGTATTTCAAGATAAAATAATGAATGTACGTATTAATATGCTCTATTTGTTATATTGTGGTTAATATGTTTATTGTTGATTCTGTTTATTATATTGGCAGATCGCGATGTTGGTTAATGGGGCTGCGGATTTTTTTGAGAAAAGAAATCAGGGGTATTTAGAGCTTACTCAGAAGTTTGATGCTCAAATAGCTCTGATGAAGGAGCTCGAGGAGGAGCTCAAGAAGGAGAATGAGAGTAAGGCAGAAGAGGTGAAGGCTGTTGAAGAGCGGTGTTCAAAACTGTTTGAGCGCGAAGAGACTCCGGAAAAAGCTTTTGCAGAGGTAAGGGTTAGTAGAAATAATATGATCTAATCTTACTGTCACTTCTGGTTAACCGAGGCTGATATCAATCATGGCCTAGTTGGTAGGTTCCATGAGATAGTTTTAACTTCGGATGCGAAAGATGAACTGGTTAAAGATGTTGCTGCTCCAGTAAATGTACCCCTCCCTCAAGCTGTGTAAGTTCAAGCTGTTGGCACTGAAGTGGAACCTCCGTCTGAGGTAGAGATTGGCACGAATACTTAATATTATTCTATGGAATTCAATTCGAACTATTTCGTTATATTCTGACTTTGATGAGACTGTTTGTTGTGTACTTTGAAACTGTGAAGTTTGATAGACATATGTTTATTGTGCCTTGTTTGAATGTTTGGTTGATAATGGAAAATTTGTAATTTGTGTAGGAGATAGAGCGGTTGAGAACAATTGTTACTGTGAGGGCTTATTTCTAATACCCGTACTGAGTCCGATATTCGAACTCACATAACTCGAGTAAACATACTGATAACTAATCAAGGACAAAAAACAAGTTGATCATAATACAGACTTCCTCATCTACAGCTCGGAGATATAGAAACATCCCATGACTTAGCACTACAGAAGATACTTCTCCACTTGTCAGCAGATCGTATGCACGCGAGCATCACAGGAGATTATATCTTCCCAACGGCCTAAAGATACAACTAAAGAATGTTAATAGATCCGTTACAGATCAACAAGTATCAAGACATTACAAAAGTCCACCATGAAGACTCATCAAAACCTGATATTGTAACATTCCTCATCAATGTAACCAACGGTCATATTATAAGACCTATAAATAAGACTAGATAGTTACGAATTAGAGAGGCTGCTCTGAGAACCTCTAAGAGATTTTTTTTACATCTTTCTCTCTTATTAATAGCTAGCAGTCTAAATATACCTCTCTCTCTTTCTAAAATCCTCAGGAGAGGTCATGGTTTTTAACCCATTCAAGGGTTTTCCACGCTAAATCTAGCATTGTTCGTTTCCTGTTCATAACTAAACATACTAGATTTCGAAGGTGTAAAGCGCTATCTTTGTGCAATACGAAAATAGGCTATTAGATTTGACGTCATCTGTGGGAACAAAAATTACACTCAGCATTCTCCGATCCAGTTTTTACCACATTTATCTTTGAAAGATGGCAAATCAAGAAAAATCACACCACACCCAGCCTGACGCTGCTGAAGGAGTGACAGATCTGCGAATGGCTGTGCAGACCAAAACCGAATGACGAAAGGAAAAACAGCTCGCCAGCATGCAGGATACTATCAGGGCACTACAAGCTCAAATAACGGCAAATCCAAACGCTCTGCCCGCCGCCTCGGGAATATCAGTCTATGATCGCTTGGGGCATCAAGGTAGAAATACTACGCTTCCTCAGATTCAGCAAAAACCAGTTCTGCCTTGGAGTCACATCAATCCACTATTACCCACTTGAGCGGTAATAGATCTACAGCCACAAGAGGAGCAAAACAGGGAAAAACCCCGAATTTCAGTTTATGACCGCATGGGAGAAGCAATAGGAGAGCACAATCCTGCGAGAGGACCAACAACAAGAGGAGCTGTCACGTCTCGACAATACCTCACTCCAGAACAGGTCGACAAGCGGATCAAATAGCTCTTAGACGCTCAAATACTCAACGGGAGGAACAACTATGCAAGGTTGCAGAAGAGTCCGCTCGCACAAGATTTGCTGGACGAAGAAGTACCAACCAGCTTTCGCACTCCAACGATTCAAAAATACAAAGGGGGGGATCCTGTGGAACATGTCCAATAATTTCAAGATTCTTTGGGACTATATTCCTCTCCTAACCACATCCTCTGTTGTCTATTCCCGACCAGCTTAAAAGGCGAGCCTCTACGATGGTTTCATACATTGGATGAAGGATCTATCCTCACCTTCGAGCAACTTCGCGAGCTATTCGTCAAGAACTATTCGCATAATAAAGACAAGGAGGAATGTATTTGCTCTTTGTTTAGTCTCAAGCAAGCGCCAGGGGAAAGATTGGAGACATTTACCAGAAACTTTTTCGGGCTAGCTCGAAAGCTCGATAACCTCGACAAAAAGAACACGATCTCCGCTTTCACCAATGCGTTACTCATAGATGGACGAGTCAAGGAACATCTGATCCTCAATAAGCCAAAGACATTAGAGGATATGATGGAAAAGGTACACAATTTTATCAACCTTGAAAGACTGACAACTGAAAAACAAAAACCTCAGCGCATCACTCTATCCACCAATGATCATACCGGAGAACGTACTCGCAACAGCAATAAAGACTATGGAGGTGATAAGAAACGTTTCAAGTCCTATGATGATCGAACACGCCAAGGACAGAAGAGACTAGTTCTGCGCTTACCACAGTTGACAACTACCATTGCAAACTTATATCCGCTACTGTAAAAGGATGACCTCTTCAAAAATGCCAATATTCTTCAACCCATACCAGGAAAACCGTACTGCATTCACCACAAGATCCACCATCATGACACGGAACAATGTTTCATGTTGAAACTTCTCCTTTTAAGTATATTTTTGCATGGTCGGATGCTCGAATATATTGTGGACGTAAAAAGTTACAAAGATGGCAGCCACAAAACGGAAATCACGGTCGTCCAGATTGACGAAGCGAATGAGTAAAAACATTTGTACTTCATCGAGACTCAGACAGTCAGCCATTCTTACTGATAAAGAAGCTCGTTTGCTGTCAGAATCCAGCAGCCGACGACCTAGGATTTCTTTCGAAGACTGCGACGTACGTCACGTCAACTTCCCGCATCACGATGCTCTCGTCATCATGTTGAAAATGAAGAACATAGTTCTGCATACAATGATGGTAGATACCGGCAGCAGCGTCGAACTACTATTCCAGAGTACGATCGACCAAATAGAATTAGCGGACAGAGTCGAGCCAAGTGACATCAGCATCTCTGGATTCAATGGTTCCATGGAAGAACGCGTTGGAAAAATTACACTTCCCATCACGGCCGGACCAGTCATACTTGACGTAGTTTTTTACGTTATCAATACAAAATCCCGTTACCTGGGCATCTTGGGACGACCATGGCTGCATAACATGTAAGTTATTCCCTCCACATATCATCAAGCGTTGCGGTTCGACTTGAAAGGAGGAATCTACAAAATCAATGGCAGCCAAAAATTAGTCCAAGCTTATGATAATACAATTAAAGCTGAGCCGGCTGCTACAGCTCCAGTATAACAATTACAACATTCAGTACCAGCAGAGCATCAGCTGCCAAGCGCCGAACCAACGGAATATATCGAGATCAACGACACACAAAGATGAACTCGCATCGGGACCCTCTTAAGCACGGAGGAACATTTAGGTCTCATACAATTCTTTTTGGATAATCACGACATTTTTGCGTAGACGTTCCATAAAATGCCAGGGATCGATCCAGCCATGGCGTGCCACAAGCTAGAGTTTAAAGAGAAGGCAAAACCAGTTAATCAGAAGCAACAAACTCTAGCACCAAAAATACGATACGAAGTAAACAAAGAGATCGAAAAATTGATTGAGGTCGATTTTATCCGCAAAGCTATTTACCCGGATTGGATCTCGAAGATTGTCGCAGTCCCAAAGAAAAATGGCAAGATCAAAATCTGCGTTGACTTCACGGATCTCAATCGACACACTCCAAAAGATAGCTTTCAACTCCCAATCATCAACCATTTGCTCGATTTAATAGTAGGGCAGGAACTTCTATCTATGATGGATACTGCATTAGGGTACAATCAGATACCACTTTTCCCTGAAGATCAAGACAAGACTGCATTCATCACCGAACAAGGCCTGTATTGCTATAAGGTCATACCTTTCGACCTAAAAAATGCTGGCGCTACCTATCAGAGATTGATGACGTAAATGTTCAAAGATCAGCTCGGTAAAACAATGGAGGTTTACATCCACGACATGCTTTGCAAGAGTCTCAAGAAAGAAGACCACCTGACAGATTTATGAACAACTTTTACGATCTTGCGAGCTTACAAAATGCGTTTGAATCCTGGCAAATGCCAGTTCGGAGTACAATCCAGGAAATTCTTGGGACACCCCATCAGCAAATGAGGAATTGAAACTGATCCATCACGTATACGAGCTCTCTTGGCTATGCCTTCTCCAAAGACAAAAAAGGATGTTCAGAAACTAGTCGAGAAGATCGCATCACTTAATAGATTTGTGTTCAAATCATCAGACAGATGCCGACCTCTATTAGATCTGCTTAAACAAGGTACATCGCGGGGAAAGTCAAAGAAGAATCTCGAGATCGAGTGGACAGATAAATGCGAAGCCGCTTACCTCGAACTCAAACAACATTTGGGTAAGCCATCAATTATGAGCACACCAGCAGCTGGAGAAGAGCTAACAGTATACTTAGCCATCACAGATACTTCTCTCGGCTCCGTCCTCCTCTGACTCGATGAAAAGACTGAGAAACCAGTCTATTTTATCAGCAAGACTCTGACCCCTGCTGAAACAAGATACACCAAGATCGAGAAGCTTCTTTTGGCCCTCGTGTATATGTCGCAGAAATTAAAATAGTATTTCCAATCCCACGCTGTTCGGGTATTAACGAATTGTCCACTTCATGAAATCTTATCTAAGCGCAAAAAGTCTCGACGTATTTAGCAATGGTCAGTAACACTCAGAGAACAGGACATACATTTTGGGTCACGCCACTCTGAGAAATGTCAGGCTATAGCAGATTTTCTAGCTAACTTTCCAGTAGATGATCCTGATTGGGAAGAAGATATTTATGAAAATAAAGATGAATCACTCGCATTACAGCCTGAAGAAAAGTCTGATTGGGTAACAAAGAAGGGCTGGAGACTTTTGACGGACGGCTCCGTCGGACCAGCGGGATCAGGAGTGGGGATTGTTCTTTTTACTCTTTCCAATGATCGGCTAGATAAATCCATTCACCTCAATTTTGAAGTAACCAACAATGTAGCAGAATATGAGGCACTAATTCATGGCTTGGACATGACACTCACACTGGGCGTAGTAGAGATCTCTGTCTACGTCAATTCATTACTGATCGTCAATCATTACGCGGGTATCTATCAAGCGAATGGGAAAATGATTGACTATGCTGCTGCAGTTGTCGAACGAATGAACCAATTTAAGATAATTTATATGGAACATTTACCAAGGGGAGAAAATAGACATTCAGATGCACTCGCTTACCTCGCTGGGGACCTTGGATCAGAAGCTCGCTATTTAAAAATCGACATCATTTCTAGCCCCAGCATCAATGCCACCGTATCCAACGCCATCAATACTGGGGGTAACGAGGAGATCGGAAGTGATTGGAGACAGCCTTTCATCAGATACATTGGACCTCACAACAAATTCGATGGCCAACTCCCAGAGGATCCTACAGAACGGCAGAGATTAATCGACAATATCTGTAGATATATTGTCTGGGACAACCTCCTCTATAAAATATCAGTCACTGGTCCATACCTTATCTGCCTATTCGAAAAAGAAGCACAACAATTTTTGCACGATCTACGCGAAGGCACATGCGGGGCCCATGCCGCAGAACGATCTCTTGCTAACATAGCGTTAACGTAAGGAATGTTCTGGCCTAAGATGAAAGATCAAGCAATCGAGTATGCACGCAAGTGTGACGCTTGCCAGCGCCACAGTCCGAAGATACGAGCCCCAACACTCGAACTACACTCAAGTCAAGTCACCTGGCCATTCAGGCAATGAGCTCTCGATCTTGTAGGAGAATTTCCTACAGCACCAGGGAAAACAAAAGAATTTGGTGGTCGCTACGGACTACTTCACTAAATGGGTTGAGGCAGTCCCTTTATGCCGAACACGAGAAAAAAAAAGTCATCAGATTCATTTGGGAATACATTATTATTCGGTTTGGCAGACCGCATCTTATCAGAATAGGCAATGGACCATAGTTCGTTGGCTCCAAAGTCGTCGGGTTCCTCAATGAGCAAAATATCATTCACTCCCCATCAAACCCTTACTATCCTCAAGGAAACGGACAAGCTGAAATTACTAATCAAACGATTATGGACGGAGTCAAAAAACGTTTAAGTGATAAAAAAGGGAATTGGGTAAACGAGTTACCACACATACTTTGGGCATATCGAACTATTCCAAGAATAGCAACAAGTTGTACTCTATTTTTTCTGGCCTATGGGACGGAAGCCATAATACCCACTTAGTATCATCACCCAATACACGATCACGAGATGACAGATGAAGAAAACGAATTTCAGATCGCATGCAACATGAATATGATCGAAGAAATACGCGAAAGAGCCATTGTCAATCTGGGAAGATATCAGCTTGCTTTTTCACGGTCTAATAACAAGCGTGTTTGACATCGGGAATTCAAAATCAAGGACCTCGTTCTCAGAAAAATCCCCCAGCATCGCAAAATGCCTAATGCGGGGAAGTTAGCAGACAATTGGGAAGGTCCCTTCCTCATAACTGGTGCGAGCGGTTTGGGATCTTACTATCTAAGTACACATGATGGAGTACCTATACCTAATCCATGGAATACCCGTCGACTGAAGCTGTATCGAAATTAAACATGCTGTAACTTCAGATTTTACTCAATAAAGCAAATTTTCATCATCATGCTGCAAATCTATTTCAACATTGTACTCATCTTCATATGGTTCACTCAGATCGACCGACTACTACAGCAGTATATGCTTCATAGCTCTTCAAATATATACACGCTCTCCGAGGATCGCTTATTGAGTCAATTAATTTGATCTGGCTGAGACGCCATTTAGCTATGCAATATTCAATGCATATCCCATCATGGCCACTCTGCTCGACCTATAACTGGGATCTGCTTTATAGCTCTTCAAATACATACACGCTCTTCGAGGATCGCTTATTGAGTCAATCAATTTGATCTGGCTGAGACGTCATTTAGCTATGCAATTTGCAATACATGTCCCATCACGGTCGCTCTGTTCGACCTATAACCGAGATTTGCTTCATAGCTCTTTAAATACATACACGCTCTCTGAGGACCGCTTATTGAGTTAATCAATTCGATATGACTGAGACGCCATTCAGCTATGCAATATTCAATACATGTCCCATCACGGTCGCTCTGCTTGACCTATAACCGGGATCAGCTTCATAGCTCTTCAAATACATACGCGCTCTCCAAGGATTGCTTATTGAGTTAATCAATTCGATTTGTCTGAAACGCCATTCAGCTATGCAATATTCAATACACGTGCCATCACGGTTGCTCAGCTCGACTTATAAACGGGATCTGCTTCATAGCTCTTCAAATATATACGCGCTCTCCGAGGATCGCTTATTGAGTCGTTCAATTCGATCTGGCAAAGACGCCATTCAGCTATATAATATTTAATGTCCCATCACGGTCGTTCAGATCGACCCATAATTGGGATCTACATACACTCTGCCCAAAGGGTCGCTTATTGAGACAATCAATTCGACTTGACAATAGTGCAACCTTCAAATATCTTATTACGGTCTTTATTGATTTGTTCAAATTGACTTATACACGTTATACAGTTCAAACTGACTTACAATACCACATCACTAAATCTCTATATGATCGTTCGTTGGATCACCAAATTTGATTATACATAAAAATAACAACAACATTTGACATTTTTCTACAGCAAAGACATACTTATATTCTGTCTCATTTCAAATGGAACTACTGCTCACGCTTTGGGGATACAACATTCAAACTCTCCCCAGGCCTAGATGAAAGTAAGACAGGGGAAAGACTAGTCGTATCCACTACAGTAGAAGGTGCATTCAACAATTCTATAACCCTCGGCATCAAATTATCTATATAGGATAACCGTGCTACTCCAAGTCATATTCCCTGACATAGTCTGTTGCAGCAGCCACGATCGACTCACGCTCTATTCAAAATTTCTCTACATCAGCATGCAGCATAGCCATAGCATGCAACGTAACATTTTCTGCAGTCAGCAGCATAACATCATAAAATTCGGTTTTAACCATGTTTAGTTCGTCGTCAAGCTCTTTACACCGCGCTTCTAGAGATTTTTTCTCCTGCAGCAACGAGCCTCTATATTGCCTCGTTATCTGTACACTGCGTTCCATCTCCTACTTCAGACGGTGCATCTTGTTATCTACCTTTCTCGAATAATTGATCTCATTTTTAGCTGCGTCCATCATCCTCTGCGACTCGTTATACTTCGCATGAAGTTCCTCAAAAACTTTATTACCTTTAATGTACTCCTGTAGCAGAGCTTACTTGTCCCGATCAAGAGCAGCGATCTGCGAATTACACTTATCGATGGCCTTACGAAGCTCTTGATCTCTCTTGGAACATGCCTCCTCGTGAGTTTTGGCACGGTCGTTCTTTCTCTGACATGAATCTCGAGCCTCATGCAAATCCCAGTTCAACTTTTTCAAGCGCTCACGCATATAAAGGATTTTAGAATCTTGCTTCTTTAAGAGATCCGTATTAGTTGCTATCACCGACTGATGGTACAACAGATCATTCTTCTATTTTATAATCGTACTTAATAGATCTAACACTTGTTGATTCGCTGCCATGGTCTCTGACTTTTTCTTCTTCAAAGATTCTTTCCACTATTCTGATTCGTTATTAGCAGTCAATATCTCAGTATCCTTACATGACAACTCTACAGTCACAACATTTAGCCGACTCTGCAGCTCTAGCATCTCCGATTCCAGCTTTGAATTTAGCAAAGTCTTTCTTTCAACCGCCAACGAACATTGCTGCAACTTGGCAGACAATTTTTTATTTGACGTGGATAAGGCAGCCACGTTGTCATTCTCTTTGTCTTCAACCTAGAAGAGCAGATCACAAGAGATAATACATATATCAGCAAATATTTATTCCTACAAGACATATCATTCTGCAACATTTGTTACAACATCAAGCTATGATACACGAAGGCAACGTACAACCAAATGCCACAATCTAGTTGGTTTGTGATTGTACTTTACTACCACTAGCATCCACTTGCAAAGGTTCATTAAAGATTACGACCTCTTACGGATGGGTCTTTTGCCGTGTGTGAGGCAGCAGATCTTCGACCTCCTCCTCCTCAGAGTCTTCAGCTCGTGATTTTGAATTTGAAGCTCCCCCACCCTCATCCTTTTTTGCAAACCACATATTTTTAACCTTATCATTCTCTACTTCCTAATCTTTACCACAGCTCGAGATATAACGTCTAAATTAATTTTCTACTCTCTCGAGCTCAAACCCATAAAATGCGATCACATCGGCCATCTGGCGTTCGTGATCCGTATCGGCAGCACGGTTCCCCCGCTTTGGCATAATTATCTTCTTCAAGCGTGATTGGGATACTTGTAGACGTTGTTGCGTATCTAGTAAACACGCTTCTAACAAGGTCACTCTCTTCTCAGAGTTCTGCAATAGCCTAGCACACTCTACCTTTTCCACCTTCAAACATGTATTATGACCCTTGCATCGCTCCAGTTCATCACAAGCATGCCTCAGATCATTTTCTAATTGCGTGTGGATCTTTTTATCCTCCTTTTTTATATTGAAGAAAAGAATCCTCATTGCCCTATCCCCTATAAAATTCAAGCTCATCAGGCAATGAACCTACGCCACCCCATATGATGGATACTCCAGCCCGAGTTGAGCATCTTTGCGCCTCTCTACTATGGCAATTGCGCGCTTCTTGCACTAAGAATTTTACCCGAGCTGGGTTCGACACTATGTCTCTCTCGGTCAATAGTTCTAAGTAGGCCTCCTTCAAACCCCGCTCACTATCAACTTTAGCCTCAAAGTACAGCGTCAAAGACAATAATGACATTTGACACTCTAACTTATCGCTCTCATCTACGAATCGCTTATCCTTAAGGGATTTTTGGAGTAAAATAAACCTATCGGTCTCTTTTTGCAAAACCTCATCCCTCTCAATTTTTATCTTCCCATATCTACATTGAAGTTGGAATAACTCCTTAAAGGTTTTATCAAAATTTGACTTATGAAGGCATCTCTCATATTCAAGTTTATTGTGTACCTGTTGAGTACGATTGATAGAATCCCTTGCTCGACTCAAGGCCTTCCATCTAGATCACTTTCCCCCTCAAATGAGCTACCTCCTACGTACAAATCATACATTCACATCAAAACAATAATATATGAACAACAATCACATAAATTTCAAAACCTGACCCAAAATTGTTCTACTACCAATACAAAGGCCAAAGTTTGATTAAGTCTCAAGATCTATACTACAACTACAGAATCAAGATTTAGATCCTGCTACCTCCTTGGTCGAATCATCATCTACTGGAGGAGCCGGGGTCTGCTCAGCCACTGGAGAAAAGTCATCCCCTGGGAAAACAATCTATTCATACTTCCCTGCAAGAGCAAGGTCGATATCTGCTCTGTTCAAACCCCAGGCATAGAAGGCTTGAATCAACTTATTGCGGGAAGCCACCGCAATATCAACCACTTTCTTTGCCTCATCTTCAACCTTTTGTTTTGTAGCGGCAACCTCTTTCTCGAACTGCTCCCTCTGCAGCACCTTCTCTTTCACGAACTGCTCCCTCTGTGGCATTTTCTCCTACTCGAACTGCTCTTGCAGAACAGCTTTTTTTGCATCATATTGCCGAACAAGTTCAGCACGATTCACAGCAGCAAACTTCAATACCTCCACGGCCGACTTCCAAGCAACAGAAAGCTGCATCATAAATACAGCAAAACAGTATTACAAGGTCAGATCATTATCTAAAAAAAAAGATTTAATCAAATAACACATTGCATACCTAAGAGATGTTGGGTCGAATTTGAGTATCTAGGCGGATGGGATCACGCGTAGCCAAGTCCAACGCCTCCTACTCCACGACTTCGAGGTTGACACCCTTCGAAGAAGCTCAAATATCTTTCCCAGATTCTTTTTTCTGCTTCTTCAAAGGAGGAGCCATATTAACATCAGCAACCACCCCCTCAGTTCCCACCGGCGGTAGCTGCACAGGCGATGTTTGCTCAGATGGCGGCACCGACTTTTTCATTATTTGTCGCCGAACTAAGGAGCTCGAAGTACCCACAACACAGGCAGGAATCTCCATAACATCAGCATAAGTAGAGCCAGATGCGGCCATAACTCGCTTTTGATGAGCTCGTTGCACTTTTTCAACTATAGAGTTAAGCCTCTTATCTCTGCGAATTCCTAGTTCTCCAAGAACTTTTTTCAGTTCGCTCCCTTCTCGACTAACGATGTTGAACAAACTCGATGTATCAGCAACAACTTTTTGTTTAGGCTCTGCCGAAATAGCAACAAAACTATGTTAACAGCTCGCAGTAAGTTAAGAGATAAACTGCAGGCAGAATGAAGACACTTACTCTCGTTAAAATTCTTATATATCAGCTCGAGCGCAGGTTCCCCAGGTACTTGCATACAATTACCCATCACCATCACAAGATGGTGGCACCAGGGCCTCCCAAAAGACTCAAAATCAAAGAATTTTGGCCTCACCGAATCACTAAACAAGTATCCGCTCTTTCGATCTTTCACATACTTAAACTTATAGTATTTCAAGACATCGTCCGCAACGAATTGTCTTACAATACCACCATCTCTCCATTTTTGATTAAGGACTTCACAGACGCTCATCATCTCAAAGACGTTACCATTTAATTGACTAGGGAAACTCATTAGTGCATTCATTACCCCTTTTTAGAAAAAGGTTAGGGGAATAATCGACCCATATGCGACATGGTTCAAATAATAGAGAAATCCTTCCTCTACGACCTCTAATCTAGTTCCATTATAATAAACGATATCTATATCATCTCCTATATCCATACTTCTCTTCCAACGATCTAGAGAAGGTACCTGATAATGCTCTACATTACCACTCAGTCTCACCAGAGTTCTAAACAACAACCCTGCATTCATCACATAATCCCCCCATTCTCCGTTTAAGCTCTTTTAATACTATAAAAATTTCTTCGCTACG